>JAAGEH010000032.1:28495211-28602292 GCA_011751065.1 Lasiurus cinereus
AGAGAGAGAGAGAGAGAGAGAGAGAGAGAGAGAGAGAGAGAGAGAGAGAGATTTGTTGTTCCACTTATCGATGCATTCATTGTTGCATGTGTCTTGTCCAGAGATAGAACCTACAATCTTGGTGCATCAAGATGATGGTCTAACCAACTTCGATATTCCACAGGGACAGGTGCTTGTTTTTAATCCACTCAGCCATTGTATGTCTTCATTGGATAATTTAACCATTTACATTTGAAGTAGTAATTGATAGCTAAGAATTTACTAATATCATCTTATTAATTGTTTCCTGGCTTTTGCATAAGTCTCTTGTTCCTTTCTTCCTCTTTTTGTGCCTTCCTTTTTGAATTGATGATTTTCTTCAGTGGTAGTCTTTGATTCCCTTCTCTTTATTTTCTGTGCATCTACTATAGGATTTTGCTTTGTTTGGTTACTATCAGGTAAATAAGTGTTTTTAAGTGATCAGTACATGATAACTATAAATTGGAGCAATTAAAGGGTAGATTGTCTAAAAGGAGACTGAAGAGCTTGTGATGGATTGGTATATGTACTTGTAGATATGAAAAGCAATTAAGCCATTTGAGTTCATTGTAGTTTTAAATGGTGCCGTGTCCTCATTTTTGTTGGTATTTTGTTTAAAAAGCCACAGCAATGCAAAATGCTCAAGTCTGAATTTTAAATAGATGCCACTTATTCACAATTTTCAAGTGTTTTCCACTTAATTGTTTTCCTGAATAAATTTAACTACAAAAATTATTTTTATCTGGGACACTTAAGAAATATTAAAGTGTAAACTAATGTCATGAATAAGCCACTCACTAAATTTATAAGTCTGTTGCTTAGACAGTCAGGATATCAGATAATATAAAATTGTTTCATGGAGGTTTTTTCTTACTAGAGATAAACGTTTATGCAGTATTTCTGATTTTTTTTATGAAAAATGAATTTATATGTCACTTTTAGTCTCCCAACATTACTTTCCAGCTGTTATAACCAAAGTGTAATCATAGGGACAGAAATATCCAGAAAATATTCATTAAAATTGATTTTTCTGTATAGTTTCATTACCAGCGAAAATGTACAAAATACATTTATGTCATTTAGAGGACCAGCTTTCTTTTCCCTTAATGGAAAAGCCTTAATAATATGTTTTTTTTTTTTATAGGACAATGTCTCTATACTGGGACAAGACAAAGAAGCTCTGATTTTTCTTAGAAATCAAGCAAAAACACTCTAGCACAGATGAAAACAAATGTTTGGAGTTTGTGGGAACCTCTTTCCACGTCCCGCATGGTTCAGGGTTCCCGGGTCAGGGTTCGGGTTCTAAGGAGGCCGCAGGCAAACGAAATGAGAGACTAGAAAACATTAATTTGGCGATATTGGGGGGCCAGGCGGGAGCCTTCCTCTAGTGGAAAGGACTGCCACCTTCCTTTGGCCTTGCCATCCTTTTTATTTAGGTTTGGGATACATCCTTTGCCCTGATGCAGGCAATTCCAGTAACAAGTAGATTATTTTATCAGTCAGGATTGACATGATTATTTGATGGGGAAGTTCATTGTCTCAATTAGATAGGGAGTGGCTGGTTTTCACCTTTCAGAGCTTCAAGGTTGACCAGCCTTCTAGCCTCCTGTTTACACCCATTTAGTGAGAACAATGTTTGGTCTTAGACAGGAGTTTCTTGTTGCAATTTTTAATCTTTCAAGAGATTGGGTCCCTGAACCCAATAATTGGCTTATTTTTATTTATTTTAAAGGTAATAAAAAATAAAAATAGGAATTAACTAATAGGTTTATGGCAAACTATGGTAGTGGAAAAAAAAAAAAAGAGACCAAATGACGCTCCACTTGTCATTACATGGGAACTTAAATATCATGGAGAAGGGGAAGAAAAAGAGTTAAACTGCCAATGGAGATTAATTCTTAATTCATGTAAATTAATAAAAAATTTATATTTTAAAAATCATTTATACTCAGAAAGAGGTTAGTTTTAAGATTCTCATTTTATTTGTGAAGTCCTCATTCAGAAAGATATGAATATGATATAATCACTAATTTGAAATTCAACTTAGCAATTTATTCATATAAAATGTATATGCATTCTGAGAAGTTATCCTAACTAGTGGGATTTAGCTTCCTTCTGATTTCCACTGCTATTTACCTATCCTATACCAAGCACAAACATTTCATAGTAACCATGTTGTATAGTGTGTGGGTATATTTAAGAAATCTGCCAAAACTGGTTTGTCTTAGTGGATAGAGTGTTGGCCTGTGGATTGAGAGGTCCCAGGTTCGATTCCAGTTAGGAGCATGTACCTTGGTTGTAGGAACATCCTCAGTGGAGGGCATGCAGGAGGCAGCTGATCAATGTTACTCTCTCATCGATGTTTCTAACTCTCTATCCCTCTCCCTTCCTCTCTGTAAAAAAATCAATAAAATATGTTTAAAAAAATAAATCAATTCACACTAATAAAAGAGAAAGATGCAAATTGACTGTACCTTTGCAATGCCCACCAGCCAATCAGGAATGAGTATTCAAATTAACCCAACAAAGATGGTGGATTAATTTGCATATCCAGGCACCAAGCAGCCAAGAGTGGGGCAGGATGCCCTGCCCCAGCAGCTCCAGACCTCTGGACAGTGTGGGAAGGTGGAAAGGCAGCTTGGGGCTGGAGCGAAGCAGGTGCAGGCAGCCAGGGGAAGGAAGACCCATTCTTGCATGAATCTTTGTGCATTGGGCCTGTAGTGGGGCGACCCATGACAGACGACCACCAGACAGTCAATTAGAAAATTTAGGAAGCCTTTATTATGAACTCGAGTCTGGGCTCACGGTTCCACTGACACAGCAGGGAAGCACGAGAGCCCGAACCTCTGCAGCAAGTGCCTTTTATCCTCAGCGCGGGAGGACTTGGCAAATTTTAATTGGCTAAGCATTACTAAATTTCATATACTGACTCTTTGTCTAAGCTTTTTGGTTATGCAAGTAAGCAGTCTAGATAACGGTTGTCCTTGCAGGAGTTTTTTGTAAAACTTTATGGCTTCTCAAGCCCGGGAGTGCCTTCAGGCACCTGGTGTTCTATGTCCCAGCCCCCTGTTCCTTCTGCCTCCAGGCCTGAGGTCACCCTGACCCTGATTCATTCTTTATGGGGAAATACATTCTGGTCCTTGCCCCTCCACATTCCCTACTGGTTTTATAGGGGAATCAAATCCTTGATTCCGACTGTTCCCACTCGCCGTTTGCTATGGGTTGGTAGTGGGTGTGTAAGACCATAAGTTTGACAGCCTGGATTCTTTGTTGTATAAAGGAGGTTAAACCCTTAATAATACAGGGCCCAACCAGGAGTATAAGGACAAGAAGGGCGAGGGATCCTGCCACTACAGTGAGCAAGGTGGTGAGCCATGGGGACCAGTTTAAAAGGTTCTCATACCAATTTCCCTTCTGCTTAAGTTTTTCTTCTCTTTCTAGTATGCGCTTTCATAACTGGCTTAAGCTCTCACGGATCACACCTGAATGGTTAACATAAAAGCAGCAAGTTTCCCCTAAAGCTAAACATAGTCCACCTTGTTTTAGGAACAAGAGGTCTAATCCTTGTCTATTCTGCAGTACAACTTCAGTAGACAGCTAAGGGAATTTTCTAATCTACCAATGTTCTCTTCTAGGGTACTAAGATCCTGGCTAATTTGTTGACTTAACTGTTTGTAATCATCCTTCCCTGTAATTAGTGCAGTAGATCCTACGGCCACCAATCCAGCTATGCCTAACCCTACAAGCAGTGGGACTAATACCGGTGCCCGTCGAAATCTCCGTGGTTCGAGTCCGAGGTGTTCTCGGCCACCTTCTCCTGAATAATAGTATACCTGGGGAAGAATGTGGGCTAAGAAACAGATGCCTGGGTTTGTCTGATCTACCAAAGTGCCTGTGAAAGAACAGGGTGTTATCCCATTGCTGCAAGCCCACCAAGTGCCTTCAGGGGCTACCAAGTATATATTGAGGGAGTCCTCATATTCTCTTGGAATTGTTATGTTTTGAGAACAGGAGGAGAAGTAGGGAGAAGACTGCAGGTCATAGTTAGAGGGCATCAAACACGTCCCTTTCCCCTGTAAATCTCCTAAGGTTATTTGGGATGTGTGTCCCCATTTACACAACTCTTTTGGTAGGGAGGAGACCGAATAGTTTCACACATCAGTGTCCTTATCTCCTAGAGAAATATTTGCCCCAATCCCAGGGTAATAGGGTGGCTCGGGGTTTAAACACAGCCAGCAGTCTGCCATTAGGTTGGGAGAGGTGTCATTCAAAAACCTGAAAGTGGAGTCTAGTAGACCAAAAACTCCTGAGCTTAGACTGCCAGAGGTGCCAGTCTGAGGTGTGCTTATTGCCTCTGCCAGGGCCCCAGTCCCCATACTCTTTGTCGTTGTTACTGGCTGTGGCTCGCGGAACCTTGGGGGCTCTGGCAGGAGAAGAGGGCGTAGGGGTCCTACTGGGTTTTGAGCGTGGGGCACCATACGTCTCTGAATGGTGAATAACTCTCCAGGATCTCTGCCAGTGACGTAGAGGCGGATACCCCATGTCTTTCCCCCTTCCCAGTAAGTGGTCTTCCAATTTAGAGGCTGAATGGTTATGGGGTTGCAGTCCCCTACCGAGCAATTCCTGGTCGGTGCCCTTGGTCATACAACCCTAGTAAATCATAGGTGGGGATCTACTGTTTTCCATGGGGCGAGAGTCTCACAGCCCCATGTGACACAGTAGTAATCTCCCTCCTCCCCACACTTGGGAGGTCCCTCTTGTGGACAGATATAATGGGGAGATCTCCATAGCCCTTGCTCGAGGCTAAGAGTCCCGCATCCGTAGGGAGCTATAATAGTGTACCCTCTATGTCCTAGATTACAGCTGTAGAATCTGTAGAATGGGGACGATTCCACTCTCCTCCAAATATTTTACACAGGTCAGTAATAATGTTGGGAGCCCCTGAGGTGATTACTGTACCAATAGTCTTTCCATCTACGGTCCGGGTTACCTCCCATATATATGTGGGAGGTTGATGGGGATTCCCGCCCGCCCTCAGTGTGCAGTTGGAGAGGAACAAGAGGGTGAGGACCGCTGCAATCTGACCTTGAGGGGATCCCCTGTGCGAACTACCCTCCATTGTCCACCTGTATCTTCAGCCTTCTTTATTTGAGTTCGGTGAATCCAATGCTTCTTCCCGGCTACCTTGACAGCGGTGGGGTGCTCAGGATGTCTTGGAAGGGTCCGTCCCACCGGGGTTCAAGGGAGTCCTGGTTGTGTCTCTTTATTAAGACCAAATCTCCAGGTTGGCAGGCTGGGGTGTGGTCTATGTCTCCCGAGGCAGTCTGCTCCTGGTGGGCAGCTCGCACTGTCTTGTGCATAGCAGCTCGACTGGTTTGTAGAGCCGGTAAAGACTTGAGGAGATTTCTGTTAGAAAAGGCGGCCAGCTCTTCCTCCCTCAGACGTGGGAGGAGAGGCGGAGGCCGTCCAAATATAATCTCAAAAGGAGTCAGTCCTTTTATATATGGGGTACACCTAGCCCTGAGCAGGGCAAAGGGAAGGAGACTCACTCAGTTTTCGCCAGTCTCTAATTTCAATTTGGTTAACGTCTCCTTTAAAGTCCGATTCATCCTTTCTACCTGCCCCGAACTCTGAGGTCTATACACACAATGTAATTTCCAGGAGATCTTAAGGATCTCTGCTACCGATCGAGTGATTTTGGCAATGAATGCCGGGCCATTGTCGGACCCCATATATAGTGGTAGGCCAAACCGGGGGACAATTTCAGAGAGGAGCTTTTTTAACTACTACTTGAGCAGTCTCTGATCTGGTCGGGTAAGCTTCAGGCCAGCCAAGAAGGTGTCTACCATTACAAGGAGGTATTTATATCCTTCCTGTGTGACAGGTAGCTCGGTGAAGTCCACTTCCCAGTGTTCTCCTGGGTTAGAGCCCCGGAACCTGTTGCCTCATGGCTTAGCCATCGGGGGTCCCTGGTTTACCTGGGTACAGATGTAGCACCTCCGGACAGTATCTTTCGCTATTTGCCACAGCCGAGGGATGTGGTACCTTGCCCCCAAGAGCTCTGCCAACTTGGTTCCCCCGAGGTGAGTCTTCTTATGGGTCTGGAGGGCGATTGCTCGCCCTAAAACTTCCGGAAGAAACAGCTTCCCACTTGGTAGTTGAAGCCAGCCGGATGGCAGCTCTCGGGCCTGCAATCTACCAGCAGCCTTTTTCTCCTCAGCTGAATAGGTGGGGTTCGGTTCCAATTCTACTTCAGGAACCACTGCCAACACCTGCAGGGGCCCTGCTGGTCTTATAGCAATGTCCCTCGCTGTCTTGTCTGCAAACTGATTTCCCCTGGACACCAGAGAATCATCTTTCTGATGATTCTCGGCAATGGATGACAGCAACTTCTTTCGGCCCCCATAAGGCTGATAGGAGGTTTAGAATCTCCTGTGCATGCTTAATGTCCTTTCCCCCTGAGGTAAGCAATCCCCTCTCTTGGTACAGGGCCCCATGGACATGTACAGTGGCGAAGGCATATCTACTGTCCGTATAGATATTTATCCTTTTTTCCTTTCCCCAGCGGAAGGCCTGTGTGAGGGCTATTAGCTCAGCCTTTTGGGTGGAGGTACCATGTCCTAGGGCCTGCGCCCAAATAACCCTGTCCTCGGTTACAACTGCTGCCCCAGCGTATCGTGTTCCCCCTTCTATAAAGCTGCTGCCGTCAGTAAAAAGTGTCTCATCTGGGTCAGTAATAATGTTGGGAGCCCCTGAGGTGATTACTGTACCCCGGAGGGGTACATCCATGAGGTCGGGGCGCAGGGATATAAGGGCAGTGAGGACCTCCTCACAGTCGTGCAGGGGGCTCTGGTCCTCCCCTTCATCAGGCAACAAGGTGGCCGGGTTTAGCGCAGTGGTCTTCAGGAAGCTTACGTGGGGTGGGTCTAGGAGGAGGACTTGGTATTGAGTGATGCGGGCATTTGAAAGCCACCGCTCTGGGGGGCTACGTAGGAGGTTTTCCACATTATGGGGTGCAACCACCTGGAGGTCCTGTCCAAACATTAACTTGGAGGCCTCCCTCACCACTATGGCTGTTGCTGCTATGGCTTTCAGGCAATTTGGCCATTCAGCCGCCACAGGATCAAGTCTTTTGGACAATTAGGCCACTGGCCATCTCCAAGGGCCCAGAGTCTGAGTGAGCATGCCCTTGGCCACCCCCTTTGATTCAGCAACAAACAGTTGGAAAGGTTTGGCCAAGTCAGGGAGGGCTAGTGCAGGGGCACTGATGAGGGCCTGTTTTAGGCTTTTAAAAGCCTCCTCCTCCTTGGTAGTCCAAACCAGGTCAGGGTCTTTCCCTCCTGTGGCCGCATACAAAGGCTTGGCAATTTCAGCAAAACCTAGAATCCACAGCCTGCAGTATCCCACTGCCCCTAAGAATTCTCTGACTTGCCTTTTCGTCTTCGGGGTAGGGATAGATTTGATGGCTTGGATTCTGCTGTCAGACAAGGTTCGCTCACCTTTTCGGATGTGATAGCCCAGGTACATCACCTCCGTGGAGCAAAGTTGTGCCTTTTTGGCCGAGGCACGGTACCCCAGGTCGCTCAACGTGTGCAACGGGTCCCTGGTAGTGGCTGGACAGGTTTCCTCCTCCTCGGTGGCCCGCAGGAGGTCATCCACATACTAAAGTAGAATAACGTCTGGGTGGCTGGAACAAAAGTCCCTCATATCTTGGCTTAACGCTTCATCAAACAAAGTTGGGGAGTTCTTAAACCCCTGAGGGAGGCGAGTCCAGGTGAGCTGCCCTGACCCTCCTCCCTCCGGATCAGTCCATTCAAAGACAAAGATAGGCTGGCTAGAGGGGGCCAAGGATAAGGAAAAGAAAGCGTCCTTTAAATCGAGGATGGTGTAGAAGCGCAGCCCAGGCTTCAGATGACTCAGAAGAGTGTAGGGGTTTGGGACCGTGGGGTGTATAGTCTCTACTCTCTTGTTTACTTCCCTCAAGTCCTGTACAGGCCGAAAGTCGTCAGTCCCCAGCTTCTGGACTGGAAGGAGTGGAGTGTTCCAGGCCGACTGGCAGGACACCAGTATCCCTGCCTCTTTCAGTCTCTTTATGTGCTTCACCACCCCTACCCTTGTCTTTTGGCTCATAGGATATTGGCGAACTCTGATGGGGGAGGCGGTGCTGAGGAGCTGGACTACCAGTGGTGCCCTGTGCCCTGCCAGTCCAGGGGGATTATCCTCAGCCCAAACCTTGGGTATTTCTTGCCGAAGTTCCTGGAGGAACGCGCTCTGGGTCCTGACCCTGCCCGGGGACTCGTCCAACCGGTACTCTTCTTCCGGGGGTGCAGGTGAGAAGTAAGACAGTCTGTCTGGGTGACCCCTGGGCCCTTAAGGTGATCTGTGGCTCTTCCCCCTCAAAGGAAATGGTGGCCTGGAGTTTGCTGAGTAAGTCTCGTCACAACAAGGGGTATGGGCATTCAGGCATTACAAGAAAAGAATGAGTCACTGTTCCAGCCCTAAGATTGGAGACTCGGGCCTGGGTCCACGGATAAGTCTTTACCCTGCCCGTGGTGCCTTGGATCGGGACTCAGGCCCTTGAAATCGGGCCCTCGGGGTTCTGTAAGACTGAGAAGGTGGCGCCCGTGTCTACTAAGAAATCCACAGGCTTGCCCCCTACATCTAGCGTTATCCTGGGCTCTCGGGGGCCTACAGAGCCCTGACCTCCTCAGTCCACCTCTTCTACCAAAACCGGGGCAGCCTCCCACGGCCTCTTGGGACATTCTCTCTTCCAGTGTCCCTCCTCCTTGCAGTATGCACACTGATTCCACCCCAGTCTGGGCCTACCCTTGGCTCCTCCTCTTCCCTTGGGCATATCTGCCTGTCTGTCTCCTTGGCCTTTTCCATCTTTCATTGCCAGGAGAACCTTTGCCATCTTCTGATTTAATGCCACACTGGGGTCCTCTCGATTGTCAAAAACTTTCTGGGCTACCTCGACCAGCTCTGAGAGCGACTTTCCTGCAAAGCCTTCTAACCTTTGTAACTTTTCTCTAATATCTGGGGCCGACTGGGCTACAAAGGCCATGGTGAGTGCCCGCCTGTTTTCCGGGGCGTCCGGATCAATAGGAGTATATGTCCGGTACGCCTCACATAACCTTTTAAGAAATGCGGCAGGTCCCTCACTCGGCCCCTATACTGTGTCCATTACCTTGGAGAGGTTTGTGGGTTTCCGTGCAGCCGCTCGGATACCCCTCAAGAGAGTCTGGCGATACCGATCAAGAGCCTCCTTACCTCTATCGGAGTTCACATTCCATGCCGGCCTCCGTGCAGGAAAAATGGCTTCCACCTGATCTGGATCCGAGGTGGGCTGCCCATCCGGTCCGAGGACTAGTTTCCTGGCCTCTGCCTTAATTCTCTCTCTCTCCTTCGACCTGAAAAGGGTCTGGAGGAGCTGCTGGCAATCGTCCCATGTTGGCTGACGGGTATGAAAAACTGATTCAAGGAGGGTAATGAGGCCCTGGGGGTTCTGGGAGAAAGAGGGATTCTGATTCTTCCAATTATAGAGGTCACTGGTAGAAAATGGAACGTAAACCATAAAAGGCTGCCCATCCAGTCCGAGATCAGTAGGTCCTGCCTGACGCAGTGGTAAGACAGGGGCCGGTGGGGTGACTGGCCTCGCCCCTCCAGACTCCCCGCTGTAAGCGGTCCCTGCATGGGTGTGGGAAGGGCTAAAGGGATTGGTGCTGGAAAGGGACAGATAAAGACTTGTCTTTTCCATTGGGCCTGTGGCCGTTCCCGACTGAGTCCCCAGAGACCCTGGCGGGGAAGTGCTCAGCCCAACAGGAGTAATCATGCCTGTTGACTCCAAAGAGGCCCCCGCCTCTGGTGGCGGGGAGACTGACGGCACATAAGGAGGCAGACGCCACCGGGGGAGGTCGTCCTCCGTCACCTCTAAGACAGGTTTTGCTGCCATTTTTAATTTGGCTTTCTGGGATTGGGCCACAAGGATCATCTGTCTCTCTTCCAATTTCCCTTTAGGGTGTATGCAACCTTTTAACCACCGGGGACTATCAGTCACAATATCAATCCATATATCAATATAAGGAATTTGGTCTGGGTGGCCTGGGTCGCCATAAACTACCCGGCAGACCCCACCCACTATGCTTAAGTCGAGAGTCCCAGTGGACGGCCACCCCACCCTAAAAGTGGGCCATTCCAATTCACAGAATTTTTGGAGAGTGAAATCGTCAACCGGCACTCCATAGTCTTCCGCCCGCTCCCTAAACTCCTGAAAATTTTTAAGGAAACATTGAAGAGGAGTGGGGGGTCCGGAAGGTCCCTGTCCCATTTTTCTTGTTCCAATTCTGTAAACTGTTACACAAGCAGTAATTCCAAAACCAATCCAAATTCCAAAACCAATCCAAAACACTACAAAGCACACTTCTCCTAGCAATTAACACCCAGTCAGCCGAGGCTTCTCATGCACTCACACAACCGAAAGTTCTTCTAGGTCAGAAATTAAATTCGAATAGGGAAACAACTGAAACATAACACAGAAACTAAACAAAAAGACTAATCAGACCAGACCAAACCGGGACCCCAAACGCCATCGCGTTGGGGAGATTCCGCGGCGTCCCGCTCTCCTCAGGTCTTAAATGGAATGTTCCCCAGACCAGACCAGATTTTCTTACCTCAACTTGAGGCCCAGATGGCTTCAATCGATCAGATCGCCGTTTTATGAGGAGATCATTCTGTCCCTGTTGGAACCCGGGACAGAGACTAGAGTGTCCTCTCTGGGGTGTCCAGCCCTGGCCACTCGGCCAGGGTATCTCGCTGGGGCCTCCAGATGTAGTGGGGCGACCTGCGACAGATGACCACCCGACAGCCAATTAGAAAATTTAGGAAGCCTTTATTACGAACTCGAGTCTGGGCTCACGGTTCCACTGACACAGCAGGGAAGCACAAGAGCCCCAAACCTCTGCAGCAAGTGCCTTTTATCCTCAGCGCGGGAGGACTTGGCAAATTTTAATTGGCTAAGCATTACTTAATTTCATATACTGACTCTTTGTCTAAGCTTTTTGGTTATGCAAGTAAGCAGTCTAGATAACAGTTGTCCTTGCAGGAGTTTTTTGTAAAACTTTATGGCTTCTCAAGCCCGGGAGTGCCTTTAGGCACCTGGTGTTCTATGTCCCAGCCCCCTGTTCCTTCTGCCTCCAGGCCTGAGGTCACCCTGACCCTGATTCATTCTTTATGGGGAAACGCAGTCTGGTCCTTGCTCCTCCACAGGCCTCTAGTAAATATATAAAAGCTTAAGTGACCAGACAAGTGTAAACAACCAGTTTACTGGTCACTATGATGCACACTGACCACCAGGGGATAGACACTCAATGTAGGAGCTGTCCCTGAAAGTCAGTGCGCTCCCACAACAGGAGTGCCACTGAACTGACCGACCCATCCTGGAGAATGGTACCAGGCATTGATGGACCAGTGCCGCTGGCATGATCCTAACAGTGCTGCTGGTCTCCTGGAAGTTGGCCTCTAGAACCATGCATGCTTTCCCTCCTTAGATGCTCCACAAGGAAGAAATGATATAAAAGTGGCCTCCAGGTGGATCTTGATAACCAGTGCAAATGTCAGTGTGATGGATCCAGATCCTGGGCCAACAAAGGTGTCCCACCACCTGCCCGGAGGGCTGATTGCATTCCAGCCCTCCCATCTCTTTTGGGAGGTGTAAATGTAGGGCTCACAGCTAGTGAATGCCATTGTGGTGGTGTGAGCATCTCCCAATCATTACTGACTGGGCACAGTGGAGCCTGGATGAGTGGGAGCAGCAGGCAGGAGTAGCAGGTAGTGTTGGACTGCCAGTTTTGGCCCAATCCCTGAAGGCCATACCAAGAGGCTCCACCCATGTACAAATTTATGCACTGGACCTCTAGTATAAACAAAGTCCAAGCTAACTTTTTGATTTATTCCTTTAGAAAACAAAAACAAAAACATTACTATTTTAAAACTTAAGTTATTGAGGTGAGACTTCAGAAAATGGATAAAATGTCTATGGGACTAATTTGGAATAATTTGACACATAGGAATACAGCTATCTTGAAGAATTTAGGTAACTTAATATTTTAACCAATTTTTCAAATTGCAGAATCACTTTGCTCAATAAGAGGAGTACTAGGAAAAACTGCCCATTTTGCTAGTTTATGTCATGTGTTTTTGAGTGGGAAAGCACCTTAAATATGGAGCTACCAGACTTCCACAAAATCACATTAGAAAAGAGTTGGATTGAATGCTGCATAATCAAATATCAACAGCAGCATCTATTGAGGTGTTGAGCTTAAAAATATCTCGTCATCTTTCCATTTAATAGTTGAGAATTAAGTGCAGAGAAGACAAATATTTTTTTCATATTATCTTCAATGAGAATCAGTAAAATACATACTCTCCAAAATTCCTTGGTTGTGTGTAATGTTTTATTATTTACAAAAGCTTTGTAATACTTTTCATCTCATTTAAGACTCAATGCAACCATATGTTTAGTAGTAGAGACTTGTTTTTCTTGTTTTATATATAAAGATGACTATATAATCTGCACAACATGTACTGTTGAAAGGGAAATATAAGAAGGAAAAATACTGTAGCCTTTCACAGCAGTGGAGAAAATAGCATGACAGTCCATGCTCCATCAGTAGGCTCTCTATGACCACTTGACATACGATGTGTTTTCATTCACTGATCTATTCAAAGACAAATCACAGACAACTAGAAATTTTTAAGGTGTTTTAGCAAAAAACAAAACAAAACAATTAAGGAAATATTATACATCTAGCCATTAAATCATCTGGATACATGATAGTGTGATTATTTTTTTTTTAATCTACAGAGACCTTGTTGGCGAAGGTTGATTTAATTAACTCTCTTGTATGCTTGATATATTCTGCAATCTTCCAACACCTTTGTATTTTATATACTATTTAGTCAAAGAATGGTTTAGGGGAGTAGTTTCCATGTAAGAAAACATGACAATATTCATTATACTGCTGATGAATATGTAAGTAATTACAGATGTCAAGCTCAAACTTGGATGCAATTACCCTTTACTAATTAGTAAATGAGCAACTTTCCAATTTGCCCGCAATGTTAGAATATTTTCCAAAGTTCATAGAAAACTGGATTTTTCCTTGATCTTAAATAATACAGAATCCATACATATTTCAGTCAGATATGTAATAGATTCTGTGTAGAATAACTACCTTTCCATTCATGAAATTTTATTTTTAAAAGTTTTCTAATTTCAATATCAAGTACACACAAAATATTATGTATAAAGTTTGTATAATTTGGGAAGAATAATAAACATCAATATACTTACCACTCAGTTTAATTTAGAAGACTGTTAACATCTTTAAAGAATGTTATGCCTTATTCCTACCAATTCCCTTCTTCCTCAAGATTACCCATTATTATGTTTTCTAAATATTGCATTTTTTATTACTTTTCTTTATAGTATTGTCACATATGTTAGTATCCCTAAACACTTCCTTTAACATACTTCTCACTTTATGAAAAGAGAATCATAGTGGTTCATAGCCACTATGGAAATCAATATGAAGTTAATTTAAAACATTAAAAATTGATCCCAGCCAGTGTAGCTCAGTGATTGATTGTATACCCATGCATCAAGAGGTTGCCAGTTGGATTCTTGGTCAGTGCATATGCCCAGGTTACAAACTTTATCCCAGTAGGGGCCATGTGAGAGGCAGCTGATCAATGTTTCTCATCAATGTTTCTATCTCTCTTTCCCTTCTCTAAAAATGGAACTGCACTATGACCCAGCCATTCCACTTCTGGGCATATAATAGAAGAAACCTGAAACACTAATTCAAAAGAATATATGGACTCATATGTTCATTGAGTTATTTACAATGGTCAAGATTTGAAAGCAGCCCAAATACACATCAGATGAGTGGATAAAAAAGCAGTGGGACATTTACACAATGGAATACTACTCAGCTATAAAGAAGAAGGAAACCTTACCTTTGGCAACAGCATGGATGGACTTGGGGATTATTATGCTAAATGAAATAAAGCAGTTAGAGAAAGAAAAGAACCATATGATTTCCCTTACATATGGAATTTAATGAAGAAAATAAATAAACAAAATAGAAACAGATTCATAAATGCAAAGAACAGACTGACAGCTGTCAGAGTGGAGGGTTATTGAGGGCTGTGTAAAAGAGATGAAGGAATAAAGTAAAAAAAAAACAAATTGAGGACACACAATAATATGGTTATTATCAGAGGAAAGGTGAGGGTTGGGGCATTTAGAAAAGAGTAAAGGAAGGATAAATGATAATGAAGGAGCCTTGACCTGAGGTGATGAACACATGATACAATATACAATGTACGATGTGTTATAGAATTGCACATCTGAAACCTATATAATTTTATTAACCAAAGAGAGGCCCAGTGCATGAAATTTGTGCATAAGGGGGAGGTCTCTCAGCCTGCTCAAAATCTGAAACCCCTTGCAATCCTGCACCCTCCCACAAGGGGACCACTGGCTCCTAACCACTCACCTGCCTGCCTGCCTGATTATTCCTAACTGTATCCGCCTTGGCCTTGCCTCTGTGGCTTCATTCAGAAAGACGTCTGGAATGATGTCCAGAAGGTCGTCTGGCTGTCCTATCTAATTAGTATATTATGCTTTTATTATTATAGTTGTCATACCAATAAATTCCACTGAAAATATGTTTTTATTTAGCTCTGACCTGGTGACCCAATTCATTGGAGAGTCATCCCATACACCAAAATTTTGCTGGTGTGATTCTTGGTTAGAGTACATACCTAGGTTGCAGGTTTGATTCTAATCAAGGTGCATATAGAAGGCAATCAATGGATGTTTTTCTCTTGTATCCTTGTTTTTTTTGTTTTTTTTCCCTCTCTCTAAAAATCAATAAGCATATCATTGGGTGAAAAATTAAAAAAAGAAGTTTTTATTTAGATGAAGTTCAATTTTCAACTTTCTTTCTTGTCAATTATACTTTTGGTATAATATCAAAGAAACTATTGCCTAAATCTAAGTTCACAAAGATTTATGCCTGTTTTACTCTAAGAGTTTTATAGTTTGAGTTCTTACATAAAAAAAAGAGAGTTCTAACTGGATTGGCTCAGTGGATAGAGCATCAACCTCTGGCCTGAAATGTCCCAGGTTCGATTCAGTCAAGGGCATGTACCTTGGTTGCAGGAACATCCCCAGTAGGAGGTGTGCAGGAGGCAGCTGATCAATGTTTCTCTCTCATCAATGTTTCTAACTCTCTATCCCTTTCCCATCCTCTCGGTAAAAAATCAATAAAAATATATTTTTTAAAAAAGAGAGAATCATAATGCATGTATTCTTCAAAAACTATTTTTTTAAACATTGTGAGATTTTTACTTAACGGTACTTACAGTTATAATTCATTATTTTTTTTATTGCTGAGGAGTATTCCATTATATAAAGGTAGTAGTTTATCCTTTCTTCTATTTCCAGTTATTTGCTAGTACAAAAAGGGATACTACAAACATTTCTTTATAAATGTCTCTTAGTGCACATATGCAACAGATCTTCTAAGGTAAATACCTAGGGGTGGAATTGCTGTTTCCACCCAGTGTATGATATACTAGTGGCCCAGTATATGAAATTCATGCACATTAAAAGGGAATTAATTAGAGGAAATATTTTAATATCACTATTTGCCCTTTTTCTATAATAGAAGTGTCAGATATAAAAGGAAATTAGTAAAATGTATATGAATGCTGGCAGCTTCATATTCCAGGCCCGGGACACAGGCAGGCAGCTTCATTTCAGCGCTGGGCAGGGACGCACATAGGCAGCACCACATCTCAGGTAAGGGACACAGATAGACAGTGTCACATCTCTGGCTAGGGACACATGCAGGCAGCGTGACATCAGTGCTGGGTGGGGACATATGCAGGCAGCTTTATGTTAGCGTTGGGCAGGCTGGCGTGACTCCTCCAGTGGCCACCTCTGCCAGGGCCACCCCCAAGCCAGGTGGCCTTTGAGCTGGGCCATGCGGGGGCTGCCTCCACTGGAGGCCACCCTAGGCCAGGCCGCATGGAAGCCCTCCTGGTGATGGCAGTCCCTGCCCACCCGCTCCTGCTCTGCATACCTCCTACTGAGCAGTCATGATCTTATGACATCCCAGTTGATTTTCACTATATAGGATATATACTATATAGGATATATATATCCTCTATTACTATATAGGATATATACTTCATTCAATTTAATTAAAAAAAAAACCTATCATACTTTGTGTTCCTGAAAAGCACACCCTAAAGGAAGGAATCATGTATGAATAGTTTATATGAGAGGTTATCCCAAAAGGAAGTGACATAAGATGGAAAAGCAGCCAAAATGGGTGAATATTTAAGTAAATTACCACTCTGGGTAGCTGCTACCTAATTCTGCTGAGAAACTATCATAACCAATGTGGAATGTGGTTGAATATCAGAGATATCCAGCTTTAAGTGTGAGGGAGCTGGAGCATTTGTACATGAATTCTTGTGTTACTGGTTGAGGGTTACTTTTAGAGAAATGAAATATCTAGCACTTCTGACCTACATTGTACACTTTCTGTGTATACCTAGGGGGAATGTGAGGTGGGAAATTACTCTCAGGTAAAAATGCAGATGCTGATTGCTGAAACAAAGCTTACCTTACCTAATAATAGAGAAACATGTAAATTGACTGTACCTTTGCTATGCCCACAGCCCCTCAGA
This sequence comes from Lasiurus cinereus, assembly GCA_011751065.1. Classification (NCBI taxonomy): domain Eukaryota; kingdom Metazoa; phylum Chordata; class Mammalia; order Chiroptera; family Vespertilionidae; genus Lasiurus; species Lasiurus cinereus. The sequence continues at coordinate 28,511,994 of JAAGEH010000032.1, forward strand.
ATGTGTATGCAAATTAACCCAACAAAGATGGAGGTTAATTTGCAAACATATCTGGGTCCTGGGAACCTCCTCGGCACCCAGGTCACTCCCAGCTAGCCATTGAAGGGGCCGAGCCTGCGATGGGAGGCGCCTGGGAGGGGTGGGAAAAGGGTGCTTCCCAAGCCTAAATCCTGGGGCTTCGGAAGGGGCCGAACCTGCAGCAAGCAGACCTTCTGGAAGTCAGTGCTGGGTTGCCCAGCTGCAGCCTGGTGACCCAAAACTGACTGCTTAGGTGGCTGAGACCCAGAAAGTGAGTCAGGGTCTGATCTGAGCCTTAGTGGAAGCTGTTGGCCAGTGTTCTTACCTCTCTATTTCTCTCCCTCTTTCTGATCTTCGTCAGCAGCCAGACTTTTCTTTCTTTTCTGGCCTCTGAGAGGGCTGCTGTTAAAACCGCCTGTTTGATCAGACCCAGTGATAGGACTGGAGATGCTGACTGATATAGGAACTGACCAATGAGAACCAAAGGTGGGTGCTGTGGGGAACCAAGGGCTGTGTAGGAGGTGGAACTTCTGATGCTGACTAGCATAGGAAGCAACCAGTGAGAACCAAAGCTGCGTCCTATTATGGGGAGCCAATGGCTGCCTAGGGAGGCAGAGCTTTTTGACACTGATTGAACTGAACAAAGAGAACCAAATCTGAGTGCTGTGGGAGTCAATGACTTCTTAGAAGGTGAAGCTTTGATATTGGCATAGGAACCAACCAATCAGAACCAAATTGACCAGAAGAGGAGGGCAGTTGGGGGCAACATCAGGCCTGCAGGAGAAGGCAGTTAGGGATGATCAGTCTAGCAGGCAGAAGCAGTTAAGGCAATCAGGCAGGTGAGCAGTTAAGAGCTAGTGGTCCCAGATTGTGAGAGGGATGTCTGACTGCATTCGGAAATCCTGCAAGGGGTCCCCAATTAAAGAGGGTGCAGGCTGAGTTGAGGGAATCCCCACTCTGTGCATTAATTTTGTGCACTGGGCCTCTAGTTTATACTATAATGATGAGACCATGGAAGATATTGCACAACTCTATCAAATGTTATTTTTCTCTTTCTCCAAAGAATTGTATGCATTAATATAGCTACCAAAATATTACAAATATTCGGATTACACCACATTGACACCAGCATTTGGTGGTATCAGCCTTTTTTCTGTGTTAAATATATAGAGATAAAATGGTATCTAATTCCTTGATTTTCATCATAGCATATAGTTTTTTTTGAGGAATGTTAGTACAGGAAAGGAGGTTTTCTGTTTTGGGAAGCAAAATAATGGTGGCAGTCAGGAGAAAAGGATGTAAAAATAATTAAAGAAAAAATAAACAGTAGTATGTCTGTACTTTCAAGAATCCTATACAATAAAAGCCTAATATGGAAATTGACCATCACTCCAACACACAAAATGACTGCCCCCATGTGGTCAAAAATGGCTGCCCCCATGTGGACACAAGATGGGCAGTTGGGGAGGGCAGTTGGGAGGGACCAGGCCTCCAAAGGAGGGCAGTTGGGGGCAACCAGGCAGGCAGGGTAGGGCACTTGGGGGGACAGTTGGAGGTGACCAGGCTGGCAAAGGAAAGCAGTTGGGAGGGACCAGGCCTGCAGGAGAGGGCAGTTGGGGGCAACCAGACTGGCAGGGAAGGACAGTTGGGGACAAGATCAGGCCTGTAAGGGAAGTCAGCTAGGGGCGATTAGGCAAGCAGGCAGAGAGTTTAGGGGCAATCAGGTAAACAGAGGCAGTTAGAAGTGATCAGGCAGGTAGGCAGGTAGGCAGGTAAGCATCCCAGATTGCTAGACGGATGTCTGACCTCTGGTTTAGGCCTGATCCCATATGAAGCCTAAATCGGAGATCAGACATCCCCCAAAGGGTTCCTGATTAGAGATGTTTCAGGCTGGACTGAGGTAACCCCCTAGCCCCATGCACAAATTTTATGCACCAGGCCACTAGTCTTAATATATAAAAACCCTGGGTCTGTCACGACAGGAGACTCGCCTAACTGGAAGCCAGACTTGTAGTCAGCCCTGGGTTGCCATGGTGATCCAGCTGACTGCTACAGCAGCAGGAGTGGTGACTCAGCACAGACTGCTGAATGGGCTGTGAATCAGGACCAGAGAGAGGCCTGAAAAGAGAGAAGCAGGGTTTGATCCATAGCCTCTCTGGCAGCTATTGATCAGCACTTGCATCTCTCTTTCTTTCAGGTCCTGGCCAGCAGCCCAGCCTCCTTTTCTTTCCAGGCCTCCACCAAGGTTTCTGATCAGCCCCACATTTCTGATCAGGCCCCATTGATAGGCCCAGAGATAATGACTGGCATAGAAACTGATCAAATCAGAACCAAATCTGGGTAAAGTGTGAGGAACTAAAGGCTGCATAGGAGGTTAAGCTTTTGATGCTGACTGGCATAGAAACTGACCAATCAGAACCAAATTGGCTGGAAGAGGAGGGCAGTTGGAGACAAGATGAGGTATGTAGGGGAGGGCAATTGGGGTTGATATTAGGCTGGCAGGGAGGGCAGTAAGGATGATCAGGCAGGCCAAGTTAGTTAGGGTCGATCAGGTCAGCAGGGAAGGGCAGTTGGAGGCAAGATCAGGCTGGAAAGGGGACCAGGCCTGAAGGGAAGGCATTTGGGGGTGATATCAGGCCAGAATAAGAGGGCAGTTTGAGCTGTGATGAGACTGGCAGAGGAGGGTAGTTGTGGGTGATCGGACTGGCAGGAGAACAATTAGGTGTTAATCAGGCCACTAAGGGAGTGGTTAAGGGGTGATCAGATGGGGCAGCCAGAGCATTTAGGGGCAATCAGGCTGGCAGGCAGGTGAGTGGTTAGTAGCTAGCAGTCCTAGATTGTGAGAGGAATATCTGACTGCTGGTTTAGGCCCAATCCCTGTGGAATTAGGCCTAAAATAGTAGGCAGACATCCCCCAAGGAGTTCCAGATTGGAGAGGGTGCAGGCTGGCCTGAGGGACACCTCCCCCCCTGCACAAATTTTATGTATCAGGCCTCTAACATATAGATAACAGATTTAGCAACCATCTGCTCATTGGACCATTGGACTATTGGACCAGTGGCTATGACACATAAGACCACTAGGGGGCAGATGCTCAATGCACAGGCATAGAAACATGGAACTGACTGATGAATCTCAGAGGGAAAGGAGGAGAGGGGAGAGCAGGAAGATATTAACCAAAGATTTTATATGTACATTAGAGGCCCGGTACCTGAATTTGTGCATTGGTGGGATCCCTCGGACAGGCCAGGACAGGCCAGGTGATCTACCAGTACATGAATCTGTGCACCAGGCCTCTAGTTTATTTATATTAGAAAGGGTACAAACCCAGGATCCTCCCTTTCCTCCTCCAGAAGAGGATGTGTTTATACTGAGGAGTAAAGGCTCTTATTCTTCCACCAGGAGGGGAAGGGAGAGCAGCTACCCTTCTGTGTAAACTCTCAGATTCATATTTGCTTTATCTGCTTGCTGTAGTTTTATCCAACTATATGAGTAGAATTATTCATCTGACTCCCATTATGTTAACTGCAGGGTGCTAGGCATGGGGGATCAACTAGATAAAGCTCTGGTTTCTGACTCAGATGCCTACAGTTTCTGCTGGTGTCTATCAATCATTATCTCTCTATCATGTATACATAGATTTATCTATCTATATATTTAACCTATTTTTAGTATACATCTTGCAAGTAGAATAATATCTCAGTCCAGTCCCTTCACAGCTTCTGATTTAACATTAACCTATCTTTCCCTCTTACTTTTTCATCTAATCTGGTAATCATTGTTTATGCCATAACATAGTATTTTTTCTCTTCCCTAAAGCTCTTCAATTAACATTTGAATAAATGGTGCAGGTCTGCTGGTGTTGAAGATTTTAAGCTTTGTACGTGTGAAAAAATATTTTTAGCCGAAACCAGTTTGGTTCAGTGAAAGGTCCCAGGTTCGATTCTGGTCGAGGGCATGTACATTGGTTGCAGGCACATCCCCAGTAGGGGGCGTGCAGGAGACAGCTGATCCGTGTCTCTCTCTCATTGATGTTTCTTACTTTCTATCCCTCTCCCTTCCTCTCTGTGAAAAATCAATAAAATATATATTTAAAAAAATATTTTAACCTTCATTTTTTAAAAACAATTGCCTCATGTTATAAAATTCTAAGTTGACATATTTTTCTTTTTGCAGTAAAGAAAGTGAGGGCTTATTTTCTCTTTCAATTCTTTAAAGATGTTGCTCCAATATCATCTACCTAGCAATAATTTTCTTGTCAAAACACTGTGATCATCCTCATCTATATATAATTTATTTTACACTGCTATTAAGATATCACATTTTTCCCTGTTTTTAAACATTTTTTTCCTATGATGCACTTAAAATAGTTTCTTGTATTTGGGGTTTGTTGTAATTTGTAATTTTACATTTTTGTTTTTACCAAATTTGAGGATGGTCTGCGGTAATTTTTTCAAACATTTTTCATCATCCCACCTTTTTTGTCATACCTTCTTTTTAAGGGATTCTAATTACATGCATATTAGACTGCTTGACTTTGTTACACAGCTCACTGATGCACTATCCACTTTATTTCTCACTTTTTTCTTTGTTTTATCTTGGATAGTGTGTATATGTTTTTAGGTTCACTAATCTTTTTTTGGTAGTTTTTGAAAATCTTAATTTATGGTCAACACATCTAAACAATTTTTTTTTCTCAGATACTGTGCTTTTCATCACTAAAATTTAGAAATTGGTACTTTATTATATCTTCTTTTGCTTTACTTAATTTGTTAATATTTCCTATTGTTTTTAAATTAAATTTTTATTGTTGGAAATATTTCATATGTCCTCCTTTATACGCCATTGACTTTATTGTTTCTTAAATACATAATATGCATTTATATAAATTCTGTATGTTCATATCTATTAACTGCAATATTTGGGTCACTTCTGAGTCTATTTCAAATGTGAATATATTTTCTTGCCTATTTGTATTTCTGATCATTTTTTAAAATATATTTTACTGTTTGTTTTACAGAGAGGAAGGGAGAGGAATAGAGAGTTAGAAACATCCATGAGAGAGAAACATTGATCAGCTGCCTCCTGTACACCTCCCACTGGGGATGTGCTCACAACAAAGTATATGCCCTTGACTGGAATCAAACTTGGGATCCTTCATTCTGCAGGCCAATGTTCTATTCACTGAGCCAAACCAGTTAGGGCTCCTGATCATTTTTGACGGAATGCTGAACAATATGAGATTTGTTTGATGCTGGATTATTTTCAGTATATTTCTAAATTTTATTCTAGTATGCAATTAAGTTACTTGGAAACAGTTTGGTCCTTTTATTTCTTGTTTTTGAGCATTTTGTGTTGAGATAAAAGCAGAGGGTGGTCCAAGACTAATTTTCCTTATAACGAACGGCAATAATGATCTGAGTAGCCTATCCAATGCCCTGAAAATCTTTCTAATCTGACTAGTGAGAGCTAGTACATTTCTGGCTTTGTGTGAGTTCTGCAGATTTTTCCCTGTAATGATTTCGAGTAATTCTGAGGTGGCAGTTTCCTGAAATCCATCCATGTATCAGAAGTCAGCTGAAGGCTGCAGGGAACCGCCTTGAAGATTCTTAAAGTACTCTGTCTGTGTAGCTCACTCTTCTGTACTCTGTCCTGTGAACTTTAGACTCTTGGATCTCTCAGGACCCTCAGCTTACTTTTCTCAACTCAGGTAGAAACTTTCTTTAAGCAAAAATCTAGTGCAATTATATGGCTCATTAGTTTCCTGTCTTTTGGGATTACTTTCCTTAAACCCTGATGGCTGCAATTTAAAAACTGTACTTTTCATATATATATATACACACAAACACACACACACACACTAGAGGCCTGGTGCACAAAATTCATGCATGGGGGTGTGTGAGGAGTCCCCTCAGCCCAGCTTTCACCCTCTCTAATCCTGGACCCCTCAGGGAATGTCTGACTTCCGGTTTTCCTGTTTAAGCCCAATCCCTCTCACAATCCTGGACCGCTGGCTCTTAATCTCTCACCTGCCTGCCTGCATGGATGCCCCTAACTGCCCCCTTTCCCCCCGGCCTGGTCACCCTTTTCTGCCCCCCCATGCTGGCCTAGTTTCCCCTTATTGCCATCCTTGCCAGCCTAATTACCCCCAACTGCTCCTCTTGCCAGCCTGGTTGCCCCCAACTGCATCCCTTCAGCTGGCCTGGTCACACCTCATGCCCCCCCCCCCCGCAAAATGGTCTGGTCACCCCTTACTGGCCCCCCTCCTGGCCTAGTTGTCCCTCACTACCGCACCTGCCAGCCTAATTGCCCCCGATTACCCCCCTGCCAGCCTGGTTGCCCAACTGCATCCTCCCATGCCCCTCCCCCCCACTGCCTTGGTCACCCTTTATTGCCCCCCCTGCTGTCCCAGTTGCCTCTCACTGCCACGCTTGCCAGCCTAATTGCCCCCAACTGACCCCCTGACATTCTGGTCACTCCCAATTGCCCCTCCCCTACAGGCCTAGTCACCCCTCACGCCCCCCCCCCCTCCCACTGCTGCCAGCCTGGTTACCCCATGCATCCTGCTTGTTCAGGCCTTTGGTCATTCTTCACTAACCCTCCTGCTGGCCTGGTTGTAGGCAGCCATCTTGTGAGGGTGTGAGGGTCAATTTGCATATTGCCTCTTTATTATATAGGATGTATATACTGTATTTTCCAGTGTATAAGACAACTTTTCAACCTAGGAAAATCTTCTCAAAAGTTGGGGGTCGTCTTATATGCCAGGTGTTGTCTTATAGGGTGGGTGCTGAAACTTCTGAGCTAGACTGGAGAATCTGCAGTCGCAGCATACAGTGGGGGAGCTCAAAAACAGCCACGGCCACATCCCCATCTTATGTGGCGACCATATGAAAGCAGCAAGGGCGGTGCTGTACAAGTACAGTAGAAGAAAATCCACTCACCAGAATTCGTGGAAAGAAGTGACTTAAAGCTGTCCCAATGACGAGGTGAGAGGGCACCTCACAGGGAAGGTGTAAGTGAAGGGCAAAGCAAGCTGCAGGCGTCCGGGATATGGAAAAAAGAGATAGAGTGGGGCTATGCTCAGAAAAACACGCCTCTTTCATCCCTCTGGCCCACCCTTGTATCCTATTACTGTACCTCCTTCTCAGCCTCTCAGATCTTGAGGACTGCAGTGAAGCGGTGTAGGCCTGCATGTGTGAGATCTGAGGGGCAGAGAAGGAGCTATAGTTTACTGGTATGGGATATGTTCAGAGCTCATTTAACTCCCAGGACCAAGCAAAGGCTTGCAAGACTAAACACAGATGTGGCAGTTATTCCTGCAGGATTGACATAATTGGTACAGCCACTGAATGTGTGCCTAAACAAGCCATTTAAAGATCAAATTTGAGAACAGTGGAATTAATGGATGGTTAGCAGCAAAAGTCATTCACAAAAAGTGGAACCATGCCTGCTCCACACACAGTTGGATGTTTTGTGCAAGCCTGGGATGATATTGATGCAGAAACAGCAATCAAGTCTTTCAAGAATTGTGGCATATCAAATTCATTAGATGGGCCGAGACTGGTTTGGCTCAGTGGATAGAGCGTCAGCTTGCGGACTGAAAGGTCCCAGGTTCGATTCCGGTCGGGGGCATGTACCTTGCTTGCGGGCACATCTCCACTGTGGGGCGTGCAGGAGGCGGCTGATCGATGTCTCTCATCGATGTTTCTGACTTTCTATCTCTCTCCTTTCCTCTCTGTAAAAAATCAATAAAATATTTAAAAAAAGAAAAAAAATTCATTAGATGATATGGAGGACGACTACTTGTGGCAAGATGAAGAGGAAGCCGAAGCTGAGACCACACCATCTGATATGGAATTCGACTGCCTTACAAATGTATCACAAGATGTCATTGATGTACTTATGATATCTGATGACGAACAGGAGGATTTTGAAGGCTTTTAAAGGGAAACTGTCACACCAGCAAAACCTGTAAAAATACCATAGCTTGCAGTTATGATAGGCATTGCTAACATGCAAGGGACTTGCCCGGCACTGGCTCTCTGTCTCTTGTTTGTTATCTTCCTCCTATCATCATCAGTTCCAGTTTGGTTGACAGCTTAAAAAACAAATAGCATGGACGCTCCCATGAGTTTATTGTCTTATCCTTCCTTTCAGCTTTAGAGTGAATTAGGAAAAGTTTAATCCACTTGCACTGTTTTATGTTACATGTTTGATGACAAACAGACTTATGTTTATAAGTGACAGTTTTCCTGCTGAGTACCTGCATTTCATAGCATTTGAATTAAAATTATCATATTGATATCAAATCTGATGTTTTTTAAATTTTTATTTGGTGTGCATTGGAAGAGGGGTAGTCTTATATGGCGAGTATATCCCAAACTCTATATTTTAACTGGAAAAGTTGTAGGTCATCTTATATCCCCAGTCGTCTTATATGCCAGAAAATATGGAATGTATTAAATGTTTCAGGTAGGAAGGTAAAGTCAGTCCCTGTTACTTCAGCCTGACTGAGAGTAAAAATAAATGCCTAATTTTAACTAAAAAATCCTATGGAAGTTTGGAAAGTTCATGTAATGTATCTTACACTAATAAAAGAGAAATATGCAAACCTACCATCACTTTGTGATACCCACCAGCCAATCAGTGATGATTATGCAAATTAACCCAACAAAGATGACAGTGGCCCTGACCCCCAGCTGTCCTGGGACTCTGGGCAGCACACATGTAGACACAGATCGCTGGGCGGGGCAGGACACCTGCTGTGACAGGGAGGGTGGGGAGTGAAGGGAGCTATAGGAGTAGTGCTCCAGCTGGAGATAAGACTGAAAGCTCTGGCCAGAGCAAAGATAGAAGGTGACAGCCAGAGCGAAGCCCTGGGTCCCAGGTACCAGAGGAAAACTGGTGCTGGCAGCCAGGGGAAGGAAGGCCTATTGCATGAAACTTTGTGCAATGGACCTCTAGTATAATTAGAATGGTCTCTTGCTATTAATCACCTTTAAAATTAGCAGAACTTGACGTTAGCTGATCAGGCCATTATGTTCTCACTTCATGTTGGAACTTTCTGGTTGGTCATTTTGAGCTATCACTATATTTCAATATGATACCAAAGACAAAAGCAGAATAAGTTGATATCTATTCAATATCAAGTCCAATTTTTTAAAACACTTCTCTTCTGGATTAAAAGAAATTTCAATTTTTCAGTACTATAATACACACACACACACACACACATATGTATGTGTGTGTATATATATATATATAATCACAAGAAAGCTAAAATTATGATGAGTATTTTCAGAGAGATGATTTTGTAAATTATATTATTCCAAATGATGGAAAGGTGGCATTTCACATAAATATTATATTGCTTTATAAAATGTTGGCTCAATTAAAATAAAGTATAACTAACACTTCTACCCTTCTCTGATTCAAATTATCTTTGGATAGAAGAATTCAGTAATAGAAAGCATATAAAAGTGATATATTTTCTTTTATAAAAGAGAGCATAACATATACTTTATTATGAAGTTTTAAAATAAGGCTTAAAAGTTATTTGATTATATTTTCCTCATAGGTCAATTGATAGTTCTCTCTCTTGTCTTAATGTATAATCAAATGCCAAAATGTAAGATTAGGTTGCATTACTTACTATGATTTAATAAAATGACTGATTTACAAATGTTTATAAAATACCTTTAAGAATATGTATAAATAGAAAAAGCACAAACTATATTGCCTTAAGGAGTTTTTTTTAGTGAATGTTTTGAAAAGCGGTGATTCAGTATCATATGTGCTGTTTATTTTAAAACACCTCTATATTAGAATTGTATATTATATACTTTAACCATTTACATTATTTTTTTCTCCAAACACACACACAAACACAAAAACAAAAAACAAAAACAAAAAAAACAAAACAAAACAAACAAACAAACAAAACAAACTGCAAGGTCAAAACTGGATTGGCTCAGTGGATAGAGCATTGGCCCGCGGACTGAAAGGTCCCAGGTTCGATTCCAATTAAGGGCATGTACCTTGGTTGCGGGCACATCCCCGGTGGTGGAGTGCATGCAAGAGGCAGCTGATCGATGTCTCTCTCTCATCGATGTTTCTAACTCTCTATCCCTCTCCCTTCCACTCTGTAAAATATCAATAAAATATATATTTTAAAAAAAGACATTCTTAGGTTAACATGGCAAAAACAACAACAACAAAAAAAAAAACTGCAAGCAAACACTGGATTCTAAATTAAAGGAATTCATTTTATTTAATGATTAACCAGAAATAATTAAGCTTTAGTCCACTTGAAATTTTAGTAATTTTGAAAAATAATTGTTTAGCCTTACATGAATTAGTTATATCTAAAGGTTGCTTTTATTTACTTTTTATGTTTAAATCAAGACATACAATATTATATTAGTTTCAGGTGTAACTATTATAGTAGTTTCAGATATATAGTGACTATGTACTTATATATCATACAAAGTGATCATATCAATAAGTCTAGTACCAACCTAATACCATACTTAGTTATAATATTATGGGCTTCATTACCCATGCTGTTCTTTATATCCTCATTACTATCTTATGTATGCCAATTTGAACTGTTTTTAAAATATATTTTATTGAATTTTTTTGTTTTGTTTTTTATTTCTTTTATTTTTATTTTTTTAAATTAAATCTTTATTATTCAGATTATTACATTTGTTTCTCTTTTTTCTCCTCCATAGCACCCTCCACCCAGCTCCCACCGCTCCCTCTGCCCTTAGCTCCCTCCCATTGATCTCATCCATAGGTGTATGATTTTTGTCCAATCTCTCCCTGTACACCCCTCATCCTTTCCCCCCTGAGAATTATCAGTCCACTCCCTTTCTGTGCTCCTGATTCTATTATATTCACCAGTTTATTCTGTTGATCAGATTTTTAATTCACTTAATTTTTAGATTCACTTGTTGATAGATATGTATTCGTTATTCAAATTTTTTGGCTTTTACCTTTTTCTTCTTCCTCTTCTAAAAGAGTACCTTTCAGCATTTCATATAATACTGGATTGGAGTTGATGAACTCCTTTAGCTTTTTCTTCTCTGTGAAGCTCTTTATCTGCCCTTCAATTCTGAATGTTAGCTTTGCTGGATAGATTATTCTTGGTTGTAGGCCCTTGCTATTCATCACGTTGAATATTTCTTGCCACTCCCGTCTGGCCTGCATCATTTCTGTTGAGAAATCAGCTGACAGTCGTATGGGTGCTCCCTTGTAGGTAATAAACTGTTTTTCTGTGCTGCTTTCAATATTCTCTCTTTCTCTTTTGCTCTTGGCATTTTAATTATGATGTGTCATGGTGTGGTCCTCTTTGGATTCCTTTTATATGGGGTTCTGTGTGCTTCCTGGACTTGTAAGTCTATTTCTTTTACCAGATGTGGGAAGTTTTCAGTCATTATTTCTTTAAATAGGTTTTCAGTATCTTGCTCTCTCTCTTCTTCTGCCACCCCCACAATTCTGATGTTGGTACGCTTAAAGCTGTCCCAGAGTCTCCTTACATTATGTTCACATTTTTGTATTCTTTTCTCTTCTTGCTTTTCCAGTTGAATGTTGTCTGCTTCTTTATATTTCAGATTTTTTACTTGATTCTTGCCTTTCTCTAGTCTGCTGTTAGGACTCTGTATAATATATTTTATTTCAGTCAGTGTATGTTTAATTTCTATTTGGTCCTTTATCATCTTTAGTTGGACCTTTTCCATCTCTAGTTGGCTCTTTTGCATCTCTAGTGGGTCCTTTTTCATCTCCTCTTGGGTCTCACTAAATTTATCCAACTTTTCTAGCATATTCTTGAAAAACCTTATAAGCGTGGTTTTGAACTCTATATCCAGTCGTTTTTTTTCCTCCATTTCTTTTGTTTGTGATCCCTTCCCTTGTCTCAGCATTTTCACTATGCCGGGGAAACTTCTGTGTTGAATTCAGCCTTATGATACCAGACGCAAAACCGAAGAAGACTCTGTTGAGCTTGGGATGGGTGGAGTCTTAGGGCTTAAGGGACCGCCTTGCCTTGCCTTCCAGTCGGCCCCGCCCTCCACGGCCTCTGAGTCTCACGTGACTGGGTAATCGCTGGAGCGGTCCTTGTGTGTGCAAGCACACCAGCAGTGCCTCTAGACCGCTGCCTTTCCAGCTCCCCTGTGCTTCAGGACCACAAGAGTCTAGGTCCCCAGGGTTTGGCCCGAAACAGGGGCCCAGTGGACTCAGAAGTGGCACAGTTGGGAGGGTCTGTCTCCCGCCCACTCGCGAAAGCCAGGGGCACAATCAGCAGTCTGTCCTCTGCGCAGCACCGTGCGCGTGCGAGACTGGACCTGATCTTCTGCGACTCCCCTAAATTTCAATGCACCTCTCCCTTTTCACAGTCCAAACTCTCCCTGTATGAGTTTCAGCTGGATCTGGGGTTTAGTGTCGTAAGATAAGGGGTTCAATGCCGTTGGGAGTCTCCGTTTCCCTCCCGCCAGAGAAAGCCAGCCAGGTACACCGGCACCCGCTCTCTCAGCGCGCGCGTCTCTGTACCTCGGCTTTTTGCAGCTCCTCTGGGTTTCTGTGAGCCCCTCTCTTTCCTTCTAGCTGTAGAACTTACACTCGGCCAGCTTTCCTGTGGTTCTGGATGATGTCCATTCTGTCTTTTAGTTGTAGTTTGAAATTGTTGTGCGAGGCAGCAATGTAGGTGTTTACCTATGCTGCCATCTTGGATTCTCCCCTAGCTGTGTCTAAATATATTTTATTGAATTTTTACAGAGAGGAAGGGAGAGGGATAGAGAGTTAGAAACATCGATGAGAGAGCAACTTCGATCAGCTGTCTCCTTTACACCTCCTACTTGGGATATTCCCGCAAGCAAAGTACATGCCCTTGACCGAAATCGAACCTGGGACCTTTCAGTCCACAAGCCGACACTCTATCCACTGAGCCAACCCAGTTTCAGCTGAATTTCTTAATTCCTTTACATTTTTTATCCAGTCCTCCAACTATGCTCCCACATGGCAACCATTTGTTTTTATATGTATGCATTTATTTTTACTTTATTTGTTAATTTGTTATTAGTATTTTTGGATTCCACATATAAGTGATATCACATTAAGTTTGTCTTTATCTGACTTATTTCACTTAGCATAATACTTTCTAGGACTATTACATTGTTGCAAAAGACAAGATTTAATTTGTCTTATGGCTGAGTAATATCCTATTGTATATATCTACTACAATTTCTTTATTCACTTATGTATTAATGAACCCTTAGATTGCTTCTATATCTTGGCTATTGTTAAATAATACTACTATGAGCATAGAGGTACAAATATTCTTTCTGATTGGTGTTTTGAGATTCTTAGGATGTATTCTCACACATGGAATCTCTAGGTTAAAAGGCAGTTACATTTTTAACTCTTGAGGAAACTACATATTACTTTATAAAACGTTGGCACAAGTAAAATAAAGTATAACTAACACTTCTGCTTCAAATTATCTTTGGTTAGAAGAATTCAGTAATAGAAAGCATATAGAAGTGCTATATTTTCTTTTACAAAAGAGAGCATAACATATACTTTATTCTGAAGTTTTAAAATAAGGCTTAAAAGTTATTTGATTATATTTTCCTCATAGATCAAGGGATAGTTCTCTATCTTGTCTTAATGTATAATCAAATCAAATAATACTATTTTCCACAGTGGTTACACCAGTCTTCATTTCTACCAGTGTTCCATTTTTCTCTATCTCCTTGCCAAAATTTGTTGTTAGTTGATTCATTAATGATAGCCATTCTGACAGGTAAGAGGTGGTATATCATTGTGGTTTGTGCATTTTCTGATTATTAGTGACATTGAGCATCTTTGCATATGTTTATTGGCCAGCTGTATGCCCTTTCTAGAGAAGTGTCTATTCAGGTCCTTTGCCCATTTTTTAAATTGAATTGTTTGCCTTTTTTTTTAAATTTTGAATTGTATGAGTTCTAAATAAATTTTGGATAGTGACTCTTATCAGGCATATCATTGGCTAATATCTTCTTCCATTTAGAGGATTGTCTTTTTTGTTTTATTGATGGTTTCCTTTGCTCTGCAAAACCTTTTTAGATTGATGTAGTCCCATTTATGTATATTTTTTTTCTTTATCGAGTACTAATTTTTCTAATCCTCACAAGAGTATATTTTTCCATTTATTTTTAGAGAGAGTGGAAGAGACAGGGAAAGACAAAGAGAAACATTGATGTGAGAGAGACACATCTATTGGTTGCCTCTTACAGTCGCCTGACCCTGCCCGGGGCCAGGGAGGAACCTGCAACCCAGGGACCTGTCCTTGTCCAGAATTGAACCCAGGACTCTTTAATCCACAGGCTGATGCTCTATCCACTGAGCCAAATCAGTTAGGGCTATGTATTTTTTCTTTGTTTCCCTTGCTTGAGGAGTTGAACCAGAAAAAAAAAAATATTGCTATGAGAAATGTCAGAGATTTTACTTCTTTCTCCTATGAATTTCATAATTTCAAGTCTTACTCCATTTTGACTTTATTCTTGTATATGAAATCTTTTCTCTTTTTTTCTGAATGTGTATGTTCAATTTTCCCAACAAAATTTATGCAACCAGTTTCTTTTCTTTTCTTTTTTATCTTTATTACTTCCCCCCGTTGACTCCTAGCCCACTCTTACCCACTGCCCCTGGCCTTTATCAGCTTATTATCTGTGTCCATGGATTACGCATATATACATCCAAGTTCTTTGGTTGATCTCTTCCCATCCACCCAACCAATCTCACCCTCCCTCTGAGATTTGAGAGTCTGTCCACTGCTTCTGTCTCTAGATCTATTTTTTTCATCAGTTTATTTTGCGCATTAGATTTCTGAATACTAATTTTGTATTCTGTTATTCTATTGAATTAATTTAGGAGTTCTAGTAATTTTTTTAAAAATATATTTTATTGATTTTTCACAGAGAGGAAGGGAGAGGGACAGAAAGTCAGAAACATCGATGAGAGAGAGACATCGATCAGCCGCCTCCTGCACGCCCCACACTGGAGATGTGCCCACAAGCAAGGTACATGCCCCCGACCGGAATCGAACCCGGGACCTTTCAGTCCGCAGGCTGACGCTCTATCCACTGAGCCAAACCAGTCTTGGCTCTAGTAATTTTTTGGTGGAATCTTTATACTTTATCATGTCATCTGCAAATAATAACAGTTTTACTTTTTCCTTTCCTATTTGGATGCCTTATATTTTTTCTTCTTGCCTGTTGCTGTGGTAAGGACTTCCAGTACGTGGTTGAGTAAAAATGGTGAGAGTGTACAGCCCTGTGTTGTTCCTGATTCTAAGGGAAATGCTTTCAGTTTTTCTTATTTAGTATAATATTATGGTAGATGTGATTTTGCATACATGGCTTTATTATGTTGAAGTATGTTGCCTCTATTCCTACTTTGATGAGTGTTTTTACAACAAATGCTGCTGGATTTTGTCAAATGCTTTTTCTGCATCCATTGATAGGATCATATGATTTTCATCTTTCATTTTATTTATGTGGTGTATAAATTGATTTGTTAACATTGTACAAATCTTGCATCCCAGAAAAAAAAATCCCACTTGATCATGGATACATGATCTATTTAATGTATTGCTGAATTCAGTTTGCTAATATTTTGCTGAAGATTTTTGGGTCTATGCCAAATAATATTTGCCTATTATTTTATTTCTTCATAGTGGTCCTTATCTGGTTTCAGAATCAGAATAATGCTGACCTTGTAAAGTGAACTTGGGAGCTTAATCCCTTTGATTTTTTTTTTTTTGAAAACTTTATTAAAGATAGGGGTTAGTTCTTGAAATGTTTGATAAAATTTCCCTGTAAAGCCATCCAGATTGGTATTTTTGTTTGTTGGAAGTTTTCTGATTACTGCTTCAACTTCAGTTCTAGTAATCATTCTATTTTGGTTTTCTTCTTTCAATTTTGGGACATAGTATGTTCTTAGGTATTTATGCATTTCTTCCAGATTGTCCAAACTTTTGGCTTAGAGTTCATAATATTTTGTTATAATAATTTGCATTTCTCTTTTGTCTGCTGTTACTTTTCTTCATTTCTGATTTTATTTATTTGGGTCTTCTGTCTTTTTTTTTTTTCTTGATTAGTCTGGTTATCAATGTTATTTATCTTTCCAAAGAACCAGCTCTTGGTTTTATTGACCTGTTCTATTTTTTAGATGCTATTTGTTTATTTCTAGTATAATCTTTTATTTTTTTTTCTTCTACTCACTTTGGGATTTTTATTTATTTTTTATTTATTTTGCCTTTAGGTTAAATTTTTCTTGTTTTTTTGAGGTAGTCCTGTAATGCTATGAATTTCCCTCTTAAGAATGCTTTCTCTTTGTCTTATAGATTTTGGGTTGTTATGTTTCCATTTTTTATTTGCCTCAAGATATATTTTGATTTTTTTATCTCATTATTACCCATTCATCTTTTGGTAACATGTTATTACAATTCATGTGTTTGTTTATTTTTCTGTTTTTTTTAGTTTATTTCTAATTTTAATATCATTGAAGTTAAAGAAAATATTTGACATGATTTTAGTCTTCTTAAATATTTTGACACATGTTTTCTGTTCCAGCATGTGCTCTATCCTAGAAAATGTTCCATGTGTCATTTACAAGAATGTATATCCTGCTACTTTTGGGTAAAATGCTCTAAAAATACCAATTAAAACTATATGGTCCAGTGTGTCACTTAAGACTGCTGTTTCCTTATTAGTTTTCTATCTGGAAGATGTACCACTTGATCTCAATGGTGTGTAAAAATTCCCTGCTATGCCCTGGTTGGTTTTGCTCAGTGGATAGAGCATTAGCCTATGGACCAAAGGATCTTGGGTTCAATTCCAATCAATGACTCATGCCTGGGGTTGCAGGCTCGATCCCTGGTGGGGGGTGTGCAAGAGGCAGCCAATTGATGATTCTCTTCATTGATTTTCTATCTCTCTCTCCCTTCCTCTCTGAAATCAAAAAAGATATATTAAAAAAATTCCCTGCCATGATTGTGTTACCCTCAATCTTTCCCTTTATGTCTTTCAAAAATTTCTTTATATGTTTTGGTGCTCCTATGTTTGGTGCAAAAATGTACACAAAGGGTATATCCTCTTGCTGATCCTATCGTCATTATGTAATTTTCTTCTTTGTATTTTATTATAACTATTGATTTAAAATCTATTTTGTCTAATATAAGTGTTACTACCCTACATTTTTTAGGGTAGCATTTGCATGAAATATTTTTGTCCAGCCTTTTACTTTCAGTCTGTGCTTGTCATTCATTCTGAGGCAGGTCTAACAGATTATTTTAAAAATTAGTTTGAAAAATATTCTAACTAGTAAATAATTTCAAACATCTTTCATTAGTATTATAATGTTTAAAAGTGAAGTTCAGATATTCATGAAAACATTTCTTAAAACAACAAATTTTTAAAAAGCTCATGGAAGAGCCATATCCCAGGAATAATTGCAGGATTACTTATCTCCAGAATATATAACAATGAATTTGCTATTCTCTATAGGCAAACATTTTTGCATAAATGCTCCTATTAATTGATTCCACAAGTTAAGTACTAATTTGAGCTTTTGATTATGAATTATGCTAATCAATTTATTTGATAGCAAGCTTTCAGCAATTTGTAAATTAAAAATGCCTATATTTGGTGGGGGGGAGGATTGGATTAATTAACAGATTTATCCTAGTTGTGAGAAAGCACTTTTCATTTCCTTTTACACCGCACCCCTCCCTCTACAGGCTTCCTTCAGAGGATCTTCAGAAAAAGATAATTAAATTGCTGCCATCAGATTAAAACACTTTTAGCACAGAAGAATTTATTGTCAGGGTCTGTACTTTATGTACAGCCATTTTATGATTGTTCTCATGGGGAAAGCTTCTTCCAGGTTGTGCTTCAAACAAGCATAGTGGATAAAAATAGTGTCCTGGTCAAAATGCTGACATCATGATTGCTGACTTCATTATCTTTTTGAGAACCACAGAGTTTCTCACAAACCTGCTGACTCTGGTTAATTAATTCTTTTGGTTAAACACTTCTATCTGCATAGAGGGAAGACCCATAACAACACTCTTATTAAATTGTTCAGTCACTTGTCTTCAGGAGCATTGAGATTTTAGAGAGCTATAATAGTGAATTCATATCTATCATTTTTATCTACCACAGAGCTATATTTGACTTTCTCTTATGCTATTAGTCAAGAGAGCTGAAGAACTTCTTGTTGGCTGAAAATTAAACTTAGAATTTTCAACCTGTCAATATATATTTATAATTGTATGTGTGGTATAGTGAATGCATATTCACTTTTATCATACAGATAATTTTACATAATTTTAGATGGATGATCCTTGGGACCTTTGAACCAAATATTAAGAACTCTTGCCATAGGCTTATTCCTGAAATCAGAAATAAAAATATAAGAGCAATTGTCATAAGGAAAAGTAATAAATTAAAAAAAACATGGCTTTCTAGACTTTTAACGAAATACAGGTAGAATTATAAGATGATCCTGAGACTCCTATACCCTGGTGTGTATGTACCTTCCTCAATTATTTAGGAAAAACCTGTCTATTCATGATCATCAAGGCATCTACATTAATGTAAGCCTGCTTTGTAGAATTAGTTTTAATCTGTCTACAATTGTCTAAATTCTCCTTAACAATGTGTGTACAATTAGTATAAATGCTTCTTCAGCTTCATAATAGAATTCTATCTTATTTACCTAGAAATTTGCATAAAAGTACAAGGAAAAATAGTTGCATTTTTTGAATAGTACTTTGAATGATAAATCACATTATAGAGTTCTATGTTGGTTTATGAAATTATAAAAAAAGAAACATAATAGAATGAGAAAATGAAGGTAAAGATTTTAGTTTTGGGAGGATTATGTGTTCAAAGTGCCTTTCTATAGTGGTTTATCTGAAACAAATATTTGCACGAATTCTAATGAACGGATTCTTTAAGGAGGTATGATGCTGCAGCTGTTTGTTTCTCAAAGTCATAAAGCTTATTTCCACATATGTGTTGTCATTAGGATAATTACTAAATATACCACAACAAACCCTTATCCAGAACTAAGATTATTATAAAATAATGGCATGTCTAATATTATGTAGGATATAAGGAAAATTACCTTGAAAACGTACATTTAGAAAAATCAGAATGGTGATTAGCTTCAATCTCTACTCAGTTTTGTCTCTATTTTTAAGGAGGGATGGGTTATAACCACTTGCACACCTATGTCTTTCCATAGTAGAATTTGAGATTCTTGTATACTTTATTTGCTTTTATATTTATAATCAGTTGTGTCATACACAGTATTGAATACTAAGTTTAAGCTATATTTTAATAGAAAGTTACGAGTCTAATTTAGATAGTTTGGTTTTTATGAACAATTTTAGGAAGTAAAGGATCATCTGAACACAGACCTAGAACTTCAGAGATGCAGATGTATGTCCCATGCAGAATTAGGCCACTGGTATGCATAGACGCAGAATATATCAATGGACTAAAAAATGGTTGAGAGGAAAGTTGCAAAAAAGATGTGCCACTATTTCTGGAAATTGGAGCTCAATCACTGGAACACATTTTTTTATTTTATTAAAATTAATGATGAATAAAGGCCAGGAATGAAGATATTAGTTATAACCACAATAATTACTCTTGAACCTGAGAATGAAATTAATAATATAAATGCAGTGATTTTATTTGCTCCCCTTTGTTTTTAAATCTACAGAATTATATTATTATTTATTTTTTATTTTTAATAAATAAATAAATTAATTAATTTTTTTCCCTATTGCCCGCCCCACCCCCCAGTAAATGCCCTCATCTGTCTCCTTCCTCCCCTCTCCCCTTATTGCCCTGTATCCACTGGCTATGCCTACACACACCTATACAAGTCCTTCGGTTGATCTCCTACAGGCCCCTACCCCCCAACCTCTCCTGCCTTTCCACTGTAGCACGACAGTCTGTTCCTTGCTTCTTTGCCTATCCATCTGCTTCCCCCCAACTCCCTGATTCTTGTCTTTAAAAACATCTTGCGCCGAAACCGGCTTGGCTCAGTGGATAGAGCGTCGGCTTGCAGACTGAAAGGTCCCGGTTTGATTCCGGTTGGGGGCATGTACCTTGGTTGTGGGCACATCTCCAGTGTAGGGCGTGCAGGAGGTGGCTGATGGATGTCTCTCTCTCATCGATGTTTCTGACTTTCTATCTCTCTCCCTTCCTCTCTGTAAAAAATCAATAAAATATATTTAATAAATAAATAAATAAATAAAAATAAAAACATCTTGTCCCTGTAGGCTAAAAATAAACCCATAAGAGCAAAAGAAAAATGTTTGAGTCCCAATTTCAATGTCTGATAGCTTTGAGTCCCAGTTTCAATGTCAAACACTTCCTTATGTGTACATGTCATCAATGATATCTGGATAGTGGACAAATGGTGGCAATGCTGGTCCGACTCTCTCTGGTTTGGTCCTAGGCATCCTGTAGTGATGCACAGCTGCTAACTGCTCACATGGCAAGGCATAGTCAGTGTCTTCAGTCTCTGGACTGTTTCACCTCTTGCCTTCATGGTTGGTACAGACCTGTCAGTTCTTTGTTGCAGGAGTCCACTTGGTCTTGAAGTTGTTTTCTGAAAGTATATAGATATATTCTCGACCAAGAGTTAAAGGAATCTCTTCTATAAAATTGACTTGGGATCCTTTTATTTTTGCCTACCCGCTTTTCTTTGGCTTATTTTGACACCATGTGTGTTTTTCATGGGTGTCTTTGCTGTTAGTATTACAAATGGAAATTAATTTTCTAAAGTGAAAATTTTCTAGATGTAATTTACTTACCAGGTATTTTTCCTTACATGATATTATCCTCCTCTACCCCCCCCCCCCATTTTTGATTAATGGAGAATTTGGTAAAATTTTTTAATGCAATGTTGATAACTTTAAATTTTAATTTTTTGCACACAAATATGCCTGTTTTATGTTCATTACATATTAAGCAATTTTACCATGAGATGAACTATCAATAGAAATTTTATTTTATTTTTATTTTTTTAAAATATATTTTATTGATTTTCCATAGAGAGGAAGGGAGAGGGATAGAGAGTTAGAAACATCGATGGGAGAGAAACATCGATCAGCTGTCTCCTGCACACCTCTTCCTGGGGGTGTGTCCATAACCAAGATACGTGCCCTTGAACGGAATCTAAGCTGGGACCCTTCAGTCCGCAGGCTGAGGCTCTATCTACTGAGCCAACCCAGTTTCATCTAGAAATTTTAATTAATACTTTAGCAACAGCTTTTTGACCAGTACACTTAAATTTTCTTGGGTGTTCACTTATTTCAGTTCGCCAATTTAAATTAATCAGAAAGCTTGATAACTCTTTTACGTCAAATTTAATACTCTACCAACAATCATAGATTATCCTGTATATATTAGTGGAAAGATTTATTTGCATTGAGTAGGCACTGAGCATTCCTAGTGTTAGGCTGAATTTAGATATAGGGCAGCTGCTGTTGGCATGTTTCTGTCTGCTATATGGGTCCTGATCTGAGCTGGGCCACATCTCTGTCTATTACCTGGGTCCCGATCTATGTTGAGCATGGGAAGCGAGGTAACCATGGGGGCAGGAGACCACCCTCAGAAGGGGTGAAGGTTCAGACCCCTGAAAGGTTGGAGCGGGGTGAGAATCTGTGCCCTACCTCTATTGACCCCCAAGTTCTCTCCTGATGGCCTCTCTGCGACTGTGCCTATCTTAGACTGTTCCTTCACTGAGGAGTCTTACCCATCTCTGGCTAACTATTCATCCTCTGGGGCCAAGCAGGGTGTTGTGAGGTTCAGTTCTGTCTCCATGGTAACCTATGCCCCCATGGCCTCCACGCCCAGCACTTGACTTGGGGATCCCCTCTCCTGCTGGTGGGGGGCCCAACACTAGTCACTTATCTCGGGAATTCAGGTTCCTTCTCCAGGGAGGGCCCAGCTCTCACCATTTGGCAAGAGACACATCCATTATACCAGCCACTTCAAGGCTTCAAGCTCAGCATGAATAGTGAGTTCAGGCTATAGCTGCGGGCTATTGGGTTGTGAGAAAAGGGTCCCTCTTGGCACGAGGAAAGAGGGCCAGTATAGAATTATCAAGTGCTTTCCCAGTGCCTCAATTCCTTCTGAAAGGAATTAAATCCTTTCATGTCTTCTTTTTATTTATTTATTTTTTAAATATATTTTATTCATTTTTTACAGAGAGGAAGGGAAAGGGATAGAAAGTCAGAAACATCGATGAGAGAGAGACATCAATCAGCCACCTCCTGCACGCTCCCTACTGGAGTTGTGCCTTCAAGCAAGGTACATGTCCATGACCGGAATAGAACCTGGGACCTTTCAGTCGCTGGCCAACGCTCTATACACTGAGCCACACCGGTCTCTGCATGTCCTCTTTTTAAATTGCTGCTAAGCATTCAAAGAGTTAATTTGTACGTTTGTTTGGGCTGGTTGTACAATATGCTTTTGTGAAATATCAAAAATTAAATGATAGTGTGGGATAATATCATGTAAAGATATTCTTTGCTCTAGCCCATGGCAATTCAATTTCAAACGGGCTGATAATTTCTTTGTGTAACTATATAAGCTTTTTCAGGGAGGCAAAAGCACAGATTACTTACCTTAGCTCAAGAGGCCAAATATATTGACTTTCAATTACAATCCTTATGACATTTAAAGGAAAGTTCACTATATTTACTTCCAAAATGATTTTCATGTTTCAGAGTTTAATTTAAAAATCTTTGTCTTGCTGAGACCGGTTTGGCTCAGTGGATAGAGTGTCGGCTTGTGGACTGAAAGGTCCCAGGTTCGATTCCGGTTGGGGGCATGTACCTTGCTTGTGGGCACATCTTCACTGTGGGGCATGCAGGAGGTGGCTGATCGATGTCTCTCTCTCATGGATGTTTCTGACTTTCTCTCTCCCTTCCTCTCTGCAAAAAATCAATAAAATATATTAAAAAAATAAAATAAAATAAAATAAATAAAAAATCTTTGTCTCATGAAGCAATTTCTCTTAAGGTTATGGTGACCACTGTATGGATTCCCTCTCATGCCCCACCTTCCCTATTGTCTGTGCCCAATGATTATGCTCATACGCATATACAAAGGTCCCGCTGTGGATCTCTCCCCCTTATTCTCACCAACACACACCTTCCCCGAGGTTTGATGTTTTGATTGACATTTCTCATTCTCTGGATCTGATCTTCATCATCAGTCTATGTCATTCATTATATTCCACTGATGAGTGAGATCATGTGATATTTGTCTTTCTCTGCCTGGCTTATTTCACTAAGCATAATGCTTTCCATCTCCCTCCATGTTGTTGCAAATGGTAGGAGCTCTTTTTTTTTTTTTTACCGTAGTGTAGTATTCCATTATATAGATGTACCACAGTTTTTTAATCCAGTCATCTGCTGATGGGCACTTAGGCTGTTTCCAAATCTTAGCTATGATGAATTGTGCTGCTATGAACATAGGGGTGCATATATCCTTTCTGATTAGAGTTTCTAGTTTCTTGGGGTATATTTCTAAAAGTAGGATAACTGGGTCAAATGGAAGTTCCATTTTTAGTTTTTTGAGAAGACTCCATACTGTTCTCCACAGTGGTTGCACCAGTCTGCATTCCCACCAGTAGTGCACGAGGGTTCCTTTTTCTCTGCATCCTGGCCAACATTTGTAGTTTGTTGATTTGTTGATGATAGCCATTCTGACAGGTGTGAGATGGTACCGCATTGTTGTTTTGATTTGCATCTTTCTGATTAGTGACTTTGAGCAGGTTTTCATGCGTCTCTTGGCCTTCCTTCTGTTGTCTTCTTTCAAGAAGTGTCTATTTAGATCAGTTGCCCATTTTTTGATTGGGTTGTTTATCTTCTTTTTTGAAATTGCATGAGTTCCCTGTAAATGTTGGAGATTAAACCCTTATCATTGATATCATTGGCAAATTTGTTCTCCCATGCAGTGGGATTTCTTGTTGTTTTGTTGATGGTTTCCTTTGCTGTGCAAAAGCTTTTTATTTTTTATTTTTTCTTTAGTTTCCATTGCCTGAGGAGCTGTGTCGGTGAAGAAGTTCCTTCTGCATATGTTGGAGATACTGCTGCCTGTGGATTCCTCTAATATTTTTATGGTTTCCCATCTTATGTTTAAGTCCTTTAACTATTTTGAGTTTATTTTTGTGTATGGTGTAAGTTGGTGGTCTAGTTTCATTTTTTTGCATGTTTCTGTCCATTTTCCCAGCACCATTTGTTGAAGAGACTGTCTTGACTCCATTGCTTGTTTGTGCCTCCTTTGTCAAATATTAATTGAGCATAGTGGTTTAGGTTGATTTTTGAGTTCTCTATCCATTGATATATGTGTCTGTTCTTGCACCAGTACCAGGCAGCTTTGGGAACTGTGGCTTTGTAATACAGCTTGAAATCTGGCATTGAGATCCCACCTACTTTGTTCTTTCTAAGAATTGCTGCAGCTATTTTGGGTCTTTGTTTATTTCAGATGAATTTTTGGAAAGTTTGTTCTAGGTCTGTGAAGTATGCCTTTGGTATTTTCATGGGGATTGTGTTGAGTTTATAAACGCTTTGGGTAGAATGGACATTTTGATGATATTGATTCTCCCAATCCATGAACACGGTATGTTCTTCCATCTGTTTATGTCTTCCTCTATCTTTTTTTTTAGTGTTGTATACTTTTCTGTGTATAGGTCTTTTACTTCCTTAGTTAAGTTTATTCCTAGGTATCCTAATTTTTTTGGTGCTATGGTAGATGGGATTGCTGTTTTAGTCTCTCTTTCTGTAAGTTCACTATTGGTATATAGAAATGCCAAATATTTCTTGGTGTTAATTTTGTATCCTGCTACATTGCTGAATTCATTTATTAAGTCTAATAATTTTTTCATGAAGTCTTCAGGGTTTTCTATGTACAGTATCATGTTATCTGCAAATAGGGACAGTTTTACTTCTTCTTTTCCTATTTGAATGCCTTTTATTTTTTCTTCTTGTCTGATAACAATGGCTAATACTTCCAGTACTATGTTAAATAAGAGTGGTGAAAGTGGAAATCTCTGTTTTGTTCCTGTTTTTAGGAGAAATGGTTTTAGTTTTTGCCCATTGAGTATGATGTTGGCTGTGGGTTTGTCCTATATGGCTTTTATTATGTTGAGGTATGATCCTTCTAGTCCCACCTTGCTGAGAGTTTTTATTAAGAAAGGGTCTTGGGCTGAGACTGGTTTGGCTCAGTGGATAGAGTGTCAGCCTGCGGACTGAAAGTTCCTGGGTTCAATTCCGGTCGGGGGCATGTACCTTGTTTGCGGGCACATCTCTAGTAGGGGGTGTGCAGGAGGCAGCTGATCAATGTCTCTCTCTCATGGATGTTTCTGACTTTCTATCCCTCTCCCTTCCTCTCTGTAAAAATCAATAAAATATATTAAAAAAAAAGAAAGGGTCTTGGATTTTGTCAAATGCTTTTTCTGCATTGATTGATATGACTAAGTTATTTTTATCTCTCTATTTGTTTATGTGATGTTTCATGTTTATTAATTTTCAGATATTGTACTATCTTTGCATCCCTGGGCTTAATCCTACTTGGTCATGGTGTATGATCTTTCTGATGTATTGCTAGATTCGATTTGCTAGTATTTTGTTGAGGATTTTGGCATCTATGTTCATGAGGGATATTGGTCTGTAATTCTCTTTCATTGAGTTATCTTTATTGGGTTTTGGTGTTAGGGTGATGCTAGCTACATAGAAGGAGTTTGGACGTGTTCCTTCCTCTTGAATTTTTCGGAATAGTCTGAGAAGAATGGATTTTAGTTCTTCTATGAATGTTTGGTAAAATTCCCCTGTGAAGCCGTCTGGCCCTGGACTTTTGTTTCCTGGAAGCTTTTTGATGACTGCTTCAATTACTTCCATAGTTATCAGTGTGTTGAGATTTTTAGAATCTTCCTCTGTGAGTTTTGGAAGGTTATGATTTTTTTTGGAATCTGTCCATTTCCTCTAGGTTGTGAAATTTGTTAGAATAGAGTTGTTCATAATATTTTTTAACAATCCTTTGTATTTCTGTGTGGTCTGTAGTTATTTCACCTCTCTCATTTCTGATTTTGTTTATTTGGGTCCTCTCTCTTTGTTTCTTGGTGAGCCTGGTAAAGGTTCATCAATCTTGTTTATTTTTTCGAAGAACCAGCTCTCTGTTTTGTTGATTTTTTTTTATCATTTTTTTTGGTCTCTATGTCATTCATTTCTGCTCTGATCTTTATTATTTTCTTTCTTCTGCTCATAGTGGGATTTTCTTGTTGCTCTCTTTCTAATTCTTTGAGTTGTTGAAATAGGTGATTCATTACCATTTTTTTCTGTTTTTTTGAGGTAGGCCTGTAGAGCTATAAACTTCCCTCTCAACACTGCTTTCATCGTGTCCCATAGCTTTTGTGTTGTTGTGTTTTTATTGTCATTAGTATCTAGAATATTTTTAATTTCTTCTTTGATCTCATTTATAACCCAATCATTGTTTAGTAACATGCTATTCAACTTCCAAGTGTTTGAAGTTTTTGGAATGTTTTTATTGTAGTTTATTTCTAATCGTATGCCATTGTGGTCTCAGAAAATGCTTGATATGATTTCATCTTTTTGAATTTGGGGAGACTTTGCTTGTGACCCAATATGTTGTCTATTTTGAGAATGTCTCATGTGCACTTGAGAAGAATGTAGCTTTGGGGTGAAATGCTCTGAAGATGTCAATTAGGTCCATCTGATCTAGTGAGTTATTTAGAATTGCTGTTTCTTTCCTGATTTTTTGTCTAGAGGATTTGTCCAGAGATGTCAGTGGTGTATTAAAATCCCCTACTATGATTGTATTGTTGTTGATCTCTCCCTTGATATCCTCCAGGAGTTTTTTTTTTTTTAATGTGTTAAGGGGCTCCTGTATTAGATGTGTATATGTTTACCAGAGTTATATTTTCTTGTTGAATTGCTCCTTTTAGTATTATGTAATGGCCTTCCTTATCTCTGTTACAGCCTTTACTTCGAGGTCTATTTTATCAGATATAAGTATCGGTACCCCAGCTTTTTTCTCATTTCTATTTGCCTGAAAAATGTTTTTCCATCCCTTCACTCTCAGTCTGTGTGAATCCTTTTCTCTGAGATGGGTTTCTTATAGACAGCAAATGTATGGGTCCTGTTTTCTTAACCATTCAGCTACCGTATGTCTTTTGATTGGTGCATTTAACCCATGTATGTTTAATGATATTATTTACAAGTTCATGTTTGTTGTTATGTTTTTCCTTAGTGTTTGTGTTTTTTTTTTTGTGTGTGTGTGTTTTTTTTTTTGCCTTTCTCTTTCTTCTTTTTACAGCAGTCCCTTTAGCATTTCTTGCATTATTGGCTTGGTAGTGACAAACACTTAGACCTTTCTTGTCTGTAAAGCTCCTGATTCCACCTTCAATTTTGAATGGTAGCCTTGCTGGGTATAGTATTCTTGGGTTCACAGTCTTCTTTTGCATCACTTTACATATTGCATTTCATTCCCTTCTGGCCTGGTGTGTTTCTGTTGAGAAATCAGTTGATATTCTAATAGGAGATCCCTTGTAGGTAACTTTCTCTCTCTCTTAGGCAGCCTTTAAGATTCTTACTTTGTTGTTACTGTTCACCAATGTAATTATGAAGTGTCTTGGTGTTGTTGTTTTTTTTTTTTGCGGGGGGGTGGGTTCAGCTTGTTTGGGACTCTGTGCACTTCTTAAACTTTCATATTTTTTTTCCTTGCCAATATCAGGGAAATTTTCTGTCATTATTTATTCAAATACATTTTGCATTCCTTGCTTTTCTTCCATTCCTTCTGGTATCCCAGTTAAGCATATGTTGTTTCATTTATTTTTGTCCCAAAGCTCCCTTTTTGTTTTTTAAGTCTTTTTTCCAGTGTTGCTGTGTTTGTGTGTTTTTTCCTACCTTGTCTCCTAATTTGCTGATGTGGTCCTCAGCCTCTTCTAGTCTACTGTTTAGGCCTTCCATTGCATTCCTTATTGCAGCTATGTTGCTCTTCATCTCTTGGTTTCGTTTTAAGTTGGTGACATTCTCATTCAGCTCTTTATAGTTCTCATTGAATTGTGTGATATTGTCATTGAGTTGTGTGTATTTGTCTTCCATCTGCTTAAACATCCTTAAAACCATTACTCTGAATTCTTTCTCTGAAAGGCTGCTCACTTCAATTTCATATAACTCCTTTTCTGGTGATTCCTCTTTTTCTTTCCTTTGGGAATTGCTTTTACATCTTCCCATGTTTCCCTGTAATGTTTTAATTGTAGATCCGATTGCTTTATTACTCAAGTTATTTTTTTTTGGGGGGGGTTGGTGCTACTGGTGTATTCTCTCAGTTCTCCTATGTTTGTTAATTTATTGTAGTTTCCCACTTGAGCTATTTGAGTTTTCTTGATGTAGATCTGCAAGCTTGAGCAGCACAACTGTGGTGTCTAGAAGTTGGCATCCGTGGAGAGGAGTGTTCCTATTTTTGCTGTTTTGCACCGTTAATTGAGATTACGCGTGCCCATCCTGGATACACAGTGACACCAAGGACCCGTCTGTCAGGGTGATGTGTTTCAGGGGCCTGCAGGCCATTAGCACCAAGGAGTGACTGTGCAAATCCTGCCTCCTGGCCTAGAAGGTGAGTGATTGCAGGGACAGCCTCTATGGTGGACCAGATTGATGTCTTCCTGGCCCCGCCACAGGGGTTTGAGGATCTGCACAACTGCAGACCTCCGATGTGTACATCCTCTCCTCTCTTCCTGGCATGTGAATGTCCCCTAGCATGCTGTCACCCACATGCACCTGCAACAGGCCTGGACCTTGGTGTGTGCTAGTTCTTCCTTCACCCAACCGCTGCACTTCCATCAACCCCACCATGCCTATATCTCCCACAGGATGTGTGCATGTCCCCTCTGGCATGATCACGTCCTTTGGAGAGTGTCTGGATGTTCTGGGTGCTGAG
The DNA here is from genome assembly GCA_011751065.1 of Lasiurus cinereus. Lineage (NCBI taxonomy): Eukaryota > Metazoa > Chordata > Mammalia > Chiroptera > Vespertilionidae > Lasiurus > Lasiurus cinereus. The sequence goes on from JAAGEH010000032.1 coordinate 28,541,045, forward strand.
GGTGGGCGCCTGTGAGATGACAGTGAGAGGGTGGTGTGGTGATGTCATGTTCCCGTGGAGCTGCTGTAAAGAGATCTCCTTCATGGAGCTAATGCAGGTGCTGAGGCAAGAGCAGGTGTGGACAGGAACGCCTGTTAGGCACAGGCATCCCTAGCTGAAGTGCCTTTGGTCAGCGTTCAAGATCAGGAGGTGAGGAGTTCTGTCCTCAGTGAAATGATGGGATAGTTGGGGCGACTGCAGAGAAGGAATGTGCAGTGCACTTTGGGTGCTGGCACACAGGAGCAAAGGCTGCCCTGACAGCCTCGCTCGCTTGAGGCCTAGCCCACCCTCTTGGAGCACTCAAGGCTGCCACTGCTGCCATGTGGGAAGTAAAGGCTGGCCTCTGCCGGCCTTCCCTGCCCAGAGGCTCTCCGCACATGCTGCCCACAGGCCTGGAGCAGCGTGGGCGGGGTGGGATGCCTGTATGCACTGCCCACTGGCCTGGAGCTTGCTGCCCACTGGCCTCTCTGCACCTATACATGTAGTCCACTGCCCTGGAAAGGCAGGTGTGTGGCTGGACGCCTACCTTTATTGCCTTGGCAATGAAGCCAGGCTTCCAGCCCTGCCCTGGTCACTCTGTGCCTCCACACCTGTGCACTGCCCTCAGGCCCTACACAGGTGTGGTGGGGCAGAACACCTGCGTCCAGCCCACGCACCATTTTTGTAGCAGAGTGACCCTCAATTTGCATATTCCCTTCCTATTGGCTGTGGGCATGCCATCTTTGTCGCAGAGTTATGGTACATTTGCTTATTTCCTCTTTATTAGATAGGATTACCTCATTGGATTCCTCACAAATTACTCTTGGCTCTAACTTCAAAATATATCCTGTGTTCAGGAGCTTCTCTTACCATTACTATTCATTCACACAATCAACATCTGACTATTATAGATAATAGTATTCTTTTCTAGTTTTCCTACTTATAACTTTCATATATAGCTGCACATGCAAATTCTATATAAACATTATATATATACTAAAGACCCATCACACAAAATTGTGTGGGTAGGGTTCCTAGACCTAGCCTGCAATCAGGCCCATCTTTCACCCACACTGCCAGTCCCTGGTCCTGCCCCTCCACTCCAGCCAGCTGGTTCCCCTTGCTGTCCCCAGGTCCCACCCTACCTCTGCCACCTGCCAGCCAGTTCCCCTCCTTGACCCTGGGTCTTGCCCTGCGACCGTTGCCAACCACCTGGTTTTTTATGCTGGTCCTGGGTCCTGGCCCACTGCTGTTGTCAGCCATCTGGTTCCCCTCACTGGCACCCAAACTTCATAATGATTGGTTGAACGGTACATCTGGTCATTACACTTATGGTTGCTGGACTTTTATTATATAGTGCATGACATTCACGCACTGAGGTGGGTCCCTCAGCTTGGCCTATGTCCTCTTTCAGTCAGGGGGCCTCTGGGGATGTCTGCTGAGAGGTTGGTAGCACTGATGCAGAGGTGGGAGGGGTTCCTACCACTACCACTGCACTCACCAGCTGTGAACCTGGCTTCTGGATGAGTGATGCTTACCCTGTGGGAACACACTGACCACCAAGGGACAGCTCCTCAGGGGACAGCTCCTGCATTGAGATTCTGCACCCTGGTGATAAGTGTACCTCATAGCAACCAGTCATTCCTTCATTCAGTCAATTTATATATTAGCCTTTTACTATATAGGACTATATATTTATGTACCCATATAAATAGATAATAGATTGATAGAAAGATGAAGGAAGGGAGGAAGGGTGGCCCTTATAGTATGTACCCTTATGTAAATTACGTAGTTTGCCCTCTAAAATTATTTTAACTTATTTGTTTATGAAATGTGAATGGAATACCTTTTACTTGAGAATTAAATTATCATAAAATTTAAAAATAATAAACACAATAGAGTGCCTGGCATAAGAGCCACAAAATAAATGAAGTCTCTTTCTAAACAGTATTATACACACACACGTGCACATGTGTGAGCGCATATAGATAATTGATTAATAACCACAATGATCAAGAATAAAAACTTGTTTTTATAAAAACTATAAGTTCTAACTAAAATTTTCAGCTTATCTGAATATATCTATATAATGAAAATACATTTGTACAGATATGTAAAAACATGTACATTTAAAAATATTTATTTAACTGATTATCTTTCTGTTTTATAAAATAAATCATAAAAATATATGTACTATTTATAATGGGCTTGTTCTTTGCCCATTTAAATTTTATAATCTATAAAAATATTATTATTATTTTTATTAGAAATTTGGGCCTATAATTTTACTAAAATTTAACACCTCAATATATATTTAAAAAGGCTTACTCCACAGTACCCTCCCTCCTCTTCCTTAGTTTTAGTAATTCATCTTAACATAATTTGTTGCATAGGATGCAGAGTTTATGGATCTCAACAATTTTAAGTCATACCTTTTCTTTACTGCCTAACTGAGTTTGAATAAGTCCTTTCACTTTGCTGAACATATCTCCTTATCTGTCAAATAGTGCAATTGGATTAAAAATTTGTAATTTCTTCCTGTTTTGGCTAGAATTTAATAATTATGTTCCCTTCTGCTTACTTATGGCATGCCATACTTGTTTTTATAACATTTTTAAATATCGTTATGTCTTTTAAATCATTTAATTTGGTCTTCTCTCAATTTGCTCCAGTCTCTGCATCATTTTGCCTATTTTGGTGACTGAGGTTGGCTGCAGAATTCTGCATACACTTGCTGATTTCTAGGAGAGTGAGCTTCTAAATCAAGTCAGAGATAATACAAAATAAATATTTGATGGAAATTGTCACTAGCAACTTGATATTGAGGCTTTTTTGTTAGTTCAATTATGACTTATTTTAGTATTTTCTTTTCCTGAAATTTTTTTATCTCTCTTACACAAATTTCATTTCCTTTCATGATAACTTTAAAAAAAAATCCATCACAGTACAAATTTTGCTTTCAATACAAATAAATTTACCCTTCCGCTATTTTATTTATAGTCCAATTCTATTTTTAATCAATGGAAAACAGAACATATCTTCTTTTTTAAGTTAATTAAAATTTAATACATGCAGTTTATTGGTATCTAGAATTAACTGGCTCAAAAAATACCAAATTTTTATGTTTTTTAATAATTAAAATGATTTATGAGAAAAAAGCTGACTTTAGGAGATTAACTATGTCAGTTAATAAATAGAAAGCAGAAATATATTAATATGAAAAAACATTAAAAATAAACATTAAAGTAGCACCTAAATGAAAGTGACTAAGGAGGATATTTTAAGTCTAGTTTACAGTCTAAAGTTAGCAATGTCTACATGTTTTCCAGATCATCTTACCAGAACCTTCATTGGATTTTGTAGAAAAATGGTCTTGCTAGCATTCTAAAGAGGTTTTGCCCTAAGTATATTCTGTCCAAAGATTTCTAAGAAAGCTTGAAATGTAATAGAAGGTGGACCAAGATTCTAAGATTCATTGTCTGTTTATTTCTGATTTTTTTTCCACTCAGAGTTGTCAATAATAATTATAATTTTTATTATTCAGTTGTTTACCATTGAATGTTGTATAATTTTTTGAAAGGTAACTATTTTGATATTATTGTTTTTTCCCTCTATGACTGTATAATTAGACAAAGAAATTAACACAGGAAGCAAACTTACTTGTTTATGCCACATAATTATCAATCTGCAGTTAAAATCAAGCAGTGAGAGTAAATTACCTGGAGTGAAAAGGAGTTTAATACTATCCTTTCCCTCTCAATTTGGAATTTTTGTAAAGTCAAATTAATAAAGCCTTGATAAATAAATGTTTGTGTACTTGAAAAATTAATATATGTAATCACAAAGTCCATCAGTTATAACTTTGGAGAGCTGTAAGATTTGGCTTAAGTATATAAATCTTGCAAAGAGAAAATAGAAACCATGAGAATTATGTATCAGTTATTGTAATAAATGTGAGATAAATTTTGGAAGCGTTGGAAGTATATGGAGTTAACAAAAGATGATACATGAAGATTTTACATAGTATTTCCCACTGTGGCTAAACATCAAGGTTATTGTCAAATGAGAAAGCAGAAAAGTCAATCTTTCTGGACTTCATTGATATTTTGGATTTGATCCTTTACATCATTCTTCTTAGAATATTTATTTGGGCTCAATTATAACCCTAAACCACAGAGGATGGATGATACTCTTCAGGGTCTACTGAAAAATATATTACTGTACTATTAGGTAACAAGATGATTGATTAAAATATATCTGAAACAACATATTAACAATGAACTTCTAATATTCAACCAATCCCCATCTAACGCCTTACCCAACTCACACTTATACTACCATATTATTCTTCACTTCAGTAAATGAAAATTCTATACTTTAAATCAAGGATGGGAACCTTTTTTCTGCCAAGGGCCATTTGGATATTTATAACTTCACTAGTGACCTGGTGCATGGATTCATACACATTGAAAGAAAATTAATTAGAAGATGGTTGGTGAGGTGGGACTGAGCAAGATGGGCCACACACACCCAGGAGCCAACCTCCAAGAATCCTTCCCCAGCAGGCCACATCTGGGTAGCCCCATGGCTCAAAGGGTGTCTATGGAATAAGCAGGGTCCCTCCAGCAGGTGGGATCCCTCTGCCTGGCCTGTGGAAATCAGGCCAAAACCAGCCTCCCCAACATCCTCAGAGGGTGCTAGAGTGCAAGAGCACTCTCTGAAAAGTTGCTGTTGTATAGAATGTGGAATACAAGTGCAAGTGTGCAATAAACTAAACTCATGGCTAACAGTGTACCAGCAACAACATAACCCACAGCTGAGGGTGGAACCACATGGTCCTGCAAGGAATCAGAATCGGGTTCCCTCCTCTCTGGTTTTGGGGTGCATCACCAGAGAACTGCCACTGCCAAGTCACTGCAGCTCGGCAGCTCTTGTGTTGAACGTCTGCCCCTGGTCAGTGCGTATCATAGTGACCAGTTGGATAGTTAACATTTTATCATATTGCCCTTTTATATGCATAGACTAGAGGCCTGGTGCATGAAATTTGTGCATGGAGGAGTGTGTCCCTCAGCCCAGCCTACATCCTCTCCAATCTGGGACCCCTCAAGGAATGTCTGACTTTAGGCTTAATCCCTCTCATAATCCAGGACTGCTGACTCCCAACTGCTTGCCTTTCTGTCTTCCTAATTGCCCTTGACTGCTTCTGCCTGCCAGCCTGATTCACCTCTTAACAACTCCCCTGCCAGCCTGATTGATGCCTAACTGCTCCCGTGCCAGCTTGATTGCCCCTAACTGCCCTCTCCTGCAGGCCTGGTCTCCTCCAACTTCTCTCCCCTGCTTGCCTGGGTTCCCCCCAACTGCTCTCCCCTGCAGGCTTGGTAACCCTTAACTGCCCTAACTTGTAGGCCTGGTCACCCCAACTGCCCTCCCCTGTAGGCCTGATTGCCCACAACTGCTCTCCACAGTGGCCATCTTGTGGTGGCCATCTTATGTCCATGTGGGGGTGGCCCTTTTTTGTGTAAGAGTGATGGTCAATTTGCATATTCCCTCTTTATTATATGGGATAGCTCTACAAAAAGATAAATAAATAAACTTAGTCAACTCAAACTCTAATGGAGCAACTGCTATCCTATCTAATAAAAGAATAATATGCAAATAGACCATACCATCTCTATACCACAAACCATGCCCACCAGATACGTCTACCAGCCAATCAGGAGCAAGTATGCACATTAACCCCAAGTGCAATGGCTGTGGCCACATAGAGTGCAGGAGGAAGGCTTGGGTTTCCCTGGTGATGGAGGAAGTCAAGCTTTCTGCACACCCTGGCTGGCCCAACCTCCATTCAATGCTACAAAGTTTCAATAATAGAAGATAAATAAATTCCAACAAAAATGGCAGCAGCCATGGTGTTGGAGAGAGCAGAAGGCTAGGGTTGCCCAAGGTGATGGAGGAAGCCAAGCTTTCCACAGCCCTGGCCTACCTTGGCCTCTGCTTAAGGCTACAAAGTTTCAATTGTAGGAGATAAATAAATCCCAGATACCAGGCCCTCTGCTTGGGTTTCTGGAGGGCATGGTTGGCCTGCAAATCATCCCAGGCCCCTTGCCCAGGCTACCCCATTTCCCAAGGAAACCCCCACGTTGATCTGAAATACCCTTCAGGGCAAACCAGCTGGCCCCCACCCATGCACTAGGCCTCTATCCTATCTAATAAAATAGTAATATGCAGATTGATCATCATTACAACACACAAGATGGCTGCTCCCATGTGGTCAAAGATGGCTTCCTCCATGTAGACCCAAGATGGCCACCACAAGATGGCCTGCAGGGGAGGGCAGTTGTGGGTGATCAGGCCAGCAGGGGAGGGCAGTGGGGAGGGACCAAGCCTGTAAGGGAGGGCAGTTGGGGGCAATCAAGCCTGTAGGGGAGGGCAGTTGGGGATGACCAGGCTGGCAGAGGAGGAGTGTTGGGGGCGACCAGGTCTGCAGAGAATGGCAGTTGGGAGGGATCCAGGCCCACAGGGGATAGTAATTGGGGGAACCAGGCCTGCAGGGGAGGGCAGTTAGGGGCCAAAGGGCTGGCAGGGAAGTAATTAGGGGGTGATCAGGCTGTCAGGAAGAAGCGGTTAGGGGCAATTAGGAAGGCAGGCAGGCGAGCATTTGGGAACCAGCAGTCCTGAGCTGTGAGAGAGATGTCTGACTGTCCGTTTAGGCCTGATCCCAATGTTTAGGCCTAAATGGGCAGTTGGACATTCCTAGAGAGTTCTTATATTGGAGATGGTGCAGGCTGGGCTGATGGACCCCCCCTCCTGTGCACAAATTTTGTGCATCGGGCCTTTAGTGTGTGTGTGTGTGTGTGTGTGTGTGTGTGTGTGTGTGTATCTTGCAGAGAGTGATTGGATATTTTAAGCTGTATGAGGTAGGTGGGAAGAATCAGAGACCTAATTTTAGACCAGATTAATGATTTGGAAAACATAAACTATAAGAATGTTAAATGAAGCATTCTAGTTGCCAAATGCTATATAATCTCTGATCTCAATTTATGTTGGCTAATTGGGTCATACAAAACAATCACTATACCAGACCTTTTAGGAACAAATAAAAATAATTGGGAATTCTTTTCATAATTATAACATGTATACTATAACTTAAGAACATTAAAGAAGCTGGCATAATTTAATAAAAAGAAATGTGGATTGATACTTAAGGTCAAAACTTATCAGAAATTTTGGAAACTGGTTGAAGAATCACGCTAGAAATTTTTGGCACAAGGAGGATGATTGGTGTAGGAAAGATATACTATAAATTGTGAAATGTAAGTAGCTGAGGGGTGAATAAAGACTGGTTAGATAAGCCATGGAGACAGCTAGTTTAGGTGTTACTCAATGTCAAGATGGTATCTGGGAATGTGGCTCTTGTCATGCCACAAAGGCCATAAGTCAGATTACAAAGTTGCCAAAGCAGTTATTCAAGTCTGACACAAAATTTAAGGGCTAACATATTTAACAGAAAGGTACTCAAAATTAATCAGAAATACTTATTCTATGACAAGTAAGATTATTTCCCCTCATCCCTAACTTAGGAAAGATGTTTACTGAGTAGCTAATCAGTGGTCATATCTTTTTCTAGCACTAAAGAATGATGTATATGGAAAAAACATAAAAGTTAATGAGAAAGCCTTTGCATTAAAGATGTCAGGGTTAATTGATATGCTTCAAGTTCTAACTTATCAAAATAAAACTTGGCAAAATGAAGCTATTAGAATTAGATAAAAGTAAAAAATGTTAAATTTTAAAAAGAGCAACTAGTATTCATGGACATAGACAACAGTGCGGTTATTGCTGGAGAAGGGTTGTGGGGGAGGTGGAGGAAGGTATAGGGGGGATAAATGATGATGAAAGGAGACTTGTCTTGAGGTGGCGAACACACCGTACTATGTACAGATATGTATCACAGAATTGTGCACCTGAAATTTGTATAATTTTGTTATCCAGTATCACCCTAAATCAGTGGTCGGCAAACTGCAGTTCGAGAGCCACATGCAGTGCTTTGGTCCCTTGAGTGTGGCTCTTCCGTAAAATACCATGGCCTGGGCGAGTCTATTTTGAAGAAGTGGCATTAGAAGATTGTTTGTACTATTGATATTTGGCTCTGTTGACTAATGAGTTTGCTGACCACTACCCTAAGTCAATAAAGAGAAAAAGAAAAAAAAAACTGATTAGTGATATCAGAATAAGTCCAGGATAAAGGGCCATCTATTAATGGTCATCTTGGAAAAGGATTATCCTAGAAAAGGATACCTGAAAAAAAATTAAGGACCTATTGGACAAAAGATGAGAAACTGCTATCAGCTTTCAAGTTTGTGAGATGGTAATTTCTTTTAGAAGTTTTGTTTATTTCTATATATTTGGAATCTAATCTGTCTTCAAATTTACTTCAATCTCAGAACCTGATTTGGATTTAGAAGAGGATTTGTCATGCCAACTTGATGCTTTTAAGAAGGCCACACCACTAGCCTAGAAGTGTGAACTTGAGTGTCTTAGGGCAGACCCAGAAAAGTTGTGTCCTAAAATCATTATGAATAGAAGAAAATTGAAGCTTCCATTGCATAGAACAAACAAATTATACTCTAGAAGCTTTTGAATTTGAAATGTTTATTTGATTTTGCTAGGTATAAAATTTATAAAGTTTACTTGATTAGGCAGAAGTATTGAATTTGCCACCTATGTTTGAAGCATGCCTGACCTTCAATGTATTCAACTTTAGTGTCTTTATGTATATTTTCTGATACCATATTCATCTATCAGGAGCCACCAATTTTTTTTTATGAAGCTGTGTTGGTACCTTGGCCATCTTAGGATGTTCTAGCACCTACAGCGAATTAGTTTCTCAGGTGTGCTTGAAACCATACTACTTCAGAGCCAAAGATAGGCACTTAAGATTGTTGATGGGGCAGTGCTTTGAACTAGTAAGTTTCCATAGAAGTAGCTTGAGGCTAGAGAACATAGTTTTCTAAGTAGAGGAAAAGAAAATCAGAGCATGGGTCTTTTTATCTTCTTGGTTAAGTTTATTCCAATGTATCTTTTTATTGTTGTTGTTGCAATAGTATTTTTTTTAAGTTTCTCTTTTCATGGACATAGACAGCAGTATGTGTTTGCTGGGAGAAGGTTGATGTGGGAAGGTGGAGAAAAGTATAGGGGAGATAAATGGTGTATAAAAATGCCATCAATTTCTATCCTGCTATTGTGCTGAATTTATTTATTAAATCTAGTAGTTTTGGGTGGAGTCTTTAGCGTTTTCTATGTACAATATCATGTCATCTCTGAATAATGACAGTTTCACTTCCTCCTTTCCAATTTGGATGCCTTTTATATTTCCTTCTTGTCTGATCACTGTGGCGAAGACTTCCAGTACTAAGATGAATAAGAATGATGAAAGCAGACATATTTGTCTTGTTCCTGTTCTAAAAAAAAAAAAAAAAAAAGGCAAAGCAAAGAAAGTCATACCAAACCATATTTTGGTTTTTAAAACTTTTGATAAGAAGTGACACACACTACTTGTCCTTAGCTATCACTAGCTAACGCATGCTTTTTCTACAACTGATTTAAACAGAACAGGATGAATAACCACCCTCTGGGGCAGGAATCACAGATATGGACATTGACTTGGGCCCTTTACATTCTCTATTGCATCCTTACCCTCTCAAATTAAATAGCTGTTCCTTAATGGAAGAAGATGTATATATAGTACATAGTTTAACCACCACCAGACTAATACTTGGTTTACAATAAATGAAACAAAACAGAACAAAACAAAACAAACAAACAAAAAACAACAAGACTCCCTGAAGCCCTTACAGTTTAATTCAGACTTATAGTATCTGTGCATGTTCATAGCATGTATTTGCAAACTATATATTTAATCACAGATACCTATAAAATGGCACTCTTGTATACTTTAATTAACCAATTAAGAGAAGTTTCTGTTTTAACTTTCATATTGTTTAAATATGTTTATTTATCCCTAAATAAAATCATTGTTATAGAACAAAAGGCACAAAAATATATTTTAGTTCAGTTGAAATCAGAATTTGGTTCTAATACAGCTATTAACTCTTAATCAGGTCTTGGATATTATGCAATGTGGACAAAGGGAAGATTTATTCCTACCCTGAGTAAATAAATCTTCAAATGATGGAGAATTTTTGATATTGTTCCTTAATTTAACATTTCCCCTTCATGAATAATTTTGTTTGTTGGTTAATCCTCACCTGTGGATAGTTTTCCATTGATTTTTAGAATGAGTGGAAGGAAGAGGGAGAGAAACATCTATGTGAGAGAGACACATTGATTGGTTGCTTCCTACACACATTCCAACCAGGGCTGAGGAATAAGCCTTCAACTGAGGTATGTGCCCTTGACCAGAATCAAACCTAGGACCCTTCAGTCTAAGGACCTATGCTTTAATCACAGCCAAATCAGCTAAGGTTTCATGGTCAATTTTTATTCCTCTCAATATATTACAAACATAGTGTTTTAAAATGTAATGTTTCAAAAATTCAAAGAGCCATTTTATAGTTGTCCTAATGCTTCCTGAGCACTGAGCCATGAAAAGTTATCCAAACTTTTCTGTAACACAGCAGCTACTGTAATATTAGATTAGTAAAAAACAGTCACTGAGAAACAGAAATCTAACTCGGTAGCCCACAATTTTTATATGTTCTTATTAAATTCAGTTAGTCTGTGAAGATAAGTTTTTTTATTTATTAATGCCTTAATTGTTTTTTTCCTTAAGTTTGTTACGTGAAAAATTTTTGTTGAGGTGAAGGTTAAAAATGTTTGCTTTCTTTTATTTATTTCCCAACAAAATGGAGTGACTGACATAGCCAAGGAAATTTTAAACACCTAGAGACACAAAAATGTGAAAGAATATTCATAGAACTGATTAAATTGATGATACATGATACAACAGCACAGTAAAATAGGTAAAAATTGTACTACTACATAAATAAGAATGCATGCAAAAATACATGGAAGCATCTATAACAATATTAGATGAAAAATAGTGCATGTAAAGTAGTGCAGGATGCACTTTTCCTATTAATTTTCTTTACTGTAATATGCTAATCAGACTAGACAGCTGAATGAACTTCTGGACATTATTCAGGATATCCTTCTGACCTAAGCCAACATGGTGGGGGCCAAGCAGAGGTAGTTAGGGGTGTTCAGGTAGGCAGGTGAGTGGTTAGGGGTGATGAGGCAGGCAGGCAGAGTGGTTTGGGATGATCAGGCAGGCAGGCAGGCGAGTGGTTAGGAGCCAGTATCCCCGGGCTGTGAGAGGTATATTAAACTGACAGACATACCCTTAGGGATCCCAGATTACAAGAGGGTACAAGCCAGACTGAGAGCCCCCCTCCTGTGCATGAATTTCGTGAATCAGGCCTCTAGTATTATTATTTTTTTATTTTTTTAAATTAAATCTTTATTATTCAGATTATTACATTTGTTTCTCTTTTTTCCCCTCCATAGCCCCCTCCACCCAATTCCCACCCTTCCCTCTGCCCTTACCTCCCTCCTATTGACCTCATCCATAGGTGTATGATTTTTGTCCAGTCTCTCCCTATACACCCCTAACCCCTTTCCCCCTGAGAATTATCAGTCCACTCCCTTTCTGTGCTCCTGATTCTATTATATTCACCAGTTTATTATGTTTATCAAATTTTTAATTCACTTAATTTTTAGATACACTTGTTGATAGATATGTATTTGTTATTCATAATTTTTTGTCTTTTACCTTTTTCTTCTTCCTCTTCTAAAAGAGTACCTTTCAGCATTTCATATAATACTGGTTTGGAGTTGATGAACTCCTTCAGCTTTTTCTTCTCTGTGAAGCTCTTTATCTGTCCTTCAATTCTGAATGATAGATTTTCTGGATAGAGTATTCTTGGTTGTAGGTTCTTGCTATTCATCACGTTGAATATTTCTTGCCACTCCCATATGGCCTGCATCGTTTCTGTTGAGAAATCAGCTGACAGACGTATGGGTGCTCCCTTGTAGGTAATGAACTGTTTTTCTCTTGCTGCTTTTAATATTCTCTCTTTGTCTTTTGCTCTTGGTATTTTAATTATAATGTGTCTTGGTGTAGTCCTCTTTGGATTCCTTTTATATGGGGTTCTGTGTGCTTCCTGGACTTGTAAGTCTATTTCTTTTACCAGATGTGGGAAGTTTTCAGTCATTATTTCTTTAAATAGGTTTTCAGTATCTTGCTCTCTCTCTTCTTCTGCCACCCCCACAATTCTGATGTTGGTATGCTTGAAGCTGTCCCAGAGGCTCCTTACATTATCCTCACATTTTTGGATTATTTTCTATTCTTGCTTTTCCAGTTGAGTGTTTTCTGATTCTTTATATTTCAAATTTTTGACTTGATATTTGCCTTCCTCTAGTCTGCTGTTAGATCTCTATATAATATTTTTTATTTCAGTCAGTATGTTTAATTTCTATTTGGTCCTTTTCCATCTCTAGTTGGTCCTTTTCCATCTCTAGTTGGTCCTTTTCCATCTCTAGTTGGATCTTTTGCATCTCTACTTGGTCCTTTTTCATCTCCCCTTGGCTCTCGCTAACTTTATCCAAGTTTTCTAGGATATTCTTGAAAAACCTTATAAGCGTGGTTTTGAACTCTATATCCAGTTGTTTGTTTTCCTCCATTTCTTTTGTTTGTGATCCCTTCCCTTGTCTCCACATTTTCACTGTGCCGGGAGAACTTCTGTGTTGGATTCAGCCTTATGATATCAGACTTGCAAAACCAGAAAAGCCTCTCTGTTGAGCTTGGGATCGGTGGAGTCTCAGGGCTTAAGGGACCACCTTGCCTTCCAGTCGGCCCAGCCCTCCGCGGTTCCTGAGTCTCACCTGCCTGGATAATCGCTGGATAGGTCCCTGTGCGTGTCTGTGCACACACACGCGGGCAGTGCCTCTAGACTGCTGCCCATCTAGCTCCCCTGCTCTCCAGGTCCACACTAGTCTGGGTCCCCAGGATTTCACCCGAAACTGGGGCTTAGTGGAGTCAGAAGTGGTGCAGTTGGGAGGGTCTGTCTCCCGCCCACTAGCAAAAACCAGCGGCACAATCAGCAGTCTCTCCTCTGCACGCAGTGCTGTGCGCACCACCAGCCACCAGACCTCTGATCTTTTACCACTCCCCTAAATTTCCGTGCACCTTTCCCATTTCATAGTCCAAACTCTCCCCGTATCAGTTTTGGCTGGATCTGGGGTTTAGTGTCGTAGGATAAGGGGTTCAATGACTTTGAGAGTCTCCGTTTCCCTCCTGCCAGAGAAAGCCAGCCAGGTTCTCCGGCACCCACTCTCTCCACGCGTGTATCTCAGTACCTCAGCTTTTTGCAGCTCCTCTGGGTCTCAGTGAGCCCCTCTCTTTCCCTCTAGTTGTAGGATTTCCACTCAGCCAGCTCTCCTGTAGTTCTGGATGATGTCCGTTCTATCTTTTAGTTGTAGTTTTGAAATTGCTGTGCGAGGCAGCAGTGTAGGTGTTTACCTATGCCACCATCTTGGATTCTCCCCGGCCTCTAGTATTATTATAATTAAAATAAAATTCACTTTACCAGCACTTTGGTGGAAGGTGATAACCTGAAAGAAAATTAATAGGAAAAGTGCATCCTGCACTATTTTACATGTATTTTCAAATAATGATAAACTATGAACACTAGTGGCAATAGCTAAATTAATTTCTCATTGTATAAAATATGTATTTAACTGATGAATACATAGGAAACACATGCTACAGTTAAACTTTTTTCCTGGTGTCACATGAAGAGAGGAATATAAGATACTTAAATAAAAAAAGATTATCTCATATTTGTTCAACAGCTCTCTGAATGCCTCATATGCCAGGTTTTGGCCTATGTATACAACAATAATCACACAGGCAAGTGTCCTACTCCCATTGTGTGTATATTTTAGTGAATTAACATTTAACATAAAAAAAAATTAATCCTCCAAAATTAGTGTTTGAAGTAAAAAGTAAACCCTTTTAATTTTCAAATGTAACATCAAGTAATAGAATAATGAAAGAATATTATATTTTAATTATTGACAACATCAAAAAAATGAAGAACTTGTCCAAAAAAAAGTAAATTTATTAAAAAATCTATAAGGAAAAGTCTATTAGTGATTGCCAGTACTAAGGGTGGGAATTGGCATTGATTGGTAAAGGCATTAAGAGATATTTTGGAGTGCTGAAAAAATATTAAAACTGTTTGTAATAAAGGTAGCATAACTCTTTACATTTATTAAAAGTCATTGATTTTCCCTTCTTAAAGTGGATTAATTTTATGGTATGTATGTTACACCTAAGTAAATCTGTTTTAAAAGGAAAATTGGGAAAGTATGTCTACTTTTAATTATAGAACACAATTAGCATAATGTAAATTATTAAAAATTTTCATGGATAAAAGCCCATGAATAAAATCCTATAATTGATTATTTCATTAATATAAAATACAAATAATACAGTAGGTATCAAATAGAAAATTCTGATGGCTAAGGTATTTGATAATATTTGTTGAAATATTTTCTGGATTTGACATGCTATATATTGCACTAAATCTTTTTAATTTTATAATGTGATTTAAAAATTGGTATCAGAGCACATATATATTGTAGTACTTAATATTCTTTTCTTCCTATCTCTGACATATGACCTAGTTGAAAAAAATAGGTTAATATACTAAACAAGAAAAAAAATATCCATAAGTACCAAACTCTTAGTTGATGTTGAAAACGTATTAACTTGAATAATGGTTGATGATATGTTACTGCCTTAGTTCATTTGTTCAAGGGATATAAATGGTATATGCTTTGCTGTCATATTTTGCAAACTTAAAAACTATTACAAAGTCACCCAATTTAACTCATTCTTCAAGTTCTTACTCAAACTATAAATTCTTAAATTGTCATTCAGGAAAATAATGACAATGCCTATATTACTGATAATATGTAATATTTATTTATGGCATATCTATTATGCCAAGAACAATGCTAAGTGCTTTATGTGAAGTTATTCCCTTAATTTGTATAACATCTTTGGAGGTTGATGATAAAATCAGCAAAATGAGGATTCAATATTTTAAGTAACTCACTGTTCCTATAGTAACAAAGACTTTTAGGATTCAAAGCCATATGTGTTTGATGCCAAAACCTGACAGGAAACTCACTACTTACTTCCTGTTGAAATCAGCATTCCACTGAATTAGTTAAGGTCTAATAAGTTCCACATTTTCATTAAAAAAGAAAGAAAGAAAGAAAGTAGATGAGCTCTAGGTTGTTTGTGGTATATCTTCATCATATGATTCATTAAAAAAAATAAAGTATCCTAATATCTAAAGACCCTGAGAAATAACATCCAAAACCACTAAAAGCTTGAGCGATTGGAAGTCAGTCCTACAGTCAGTGCTGGGTTGCTGTGGTGAACCAGCACTGATTGCCACCAGTACAGGCATGGCAACCCAGGTCTGACTGCCAAGGGGGCTGTGGATCAGGCCTAGAGAGAGGCCTGAAGAAAGAGGCAAGATCTTAACTGCTGCCTCTGTGGCAGCTGTTGATCACTCTCTTTTCCTCTCCAGGTTTTGCCAGCAGCCATACCTCTGTTTCTCTCTGAGCTGCTGATAAGCCCCACCTCTCTGATCAAGCCTAGATATAGGCCCAGAGAGGTATAGAAAGCAACCAATCACAACCAAATCTAAGTTAAATGTGAGGAGCCAATGGCTTCATAGTAGGAGGAGCTTTAGATGCTGACTGGCATAGAAACTGACCAATCAGAACCAAATTGGCCAGCAGGAGAGGGCAGTTGGGGGCAAGATCAGGTAGGCAGAGGCAGTTAGGGGCAATCAGGCTGACAGGGTAGAGCAGTTAGGGGTGAGATCAAGCTGGCAGGGGAGGGCAGTTGGAGGCTCCCAGGCTGGCAGGGAAGGTCAGTTGGGTCATGATCAGGCTGGCAGGGGAATGCCGTTTGGGGTGAGATCAGACTGCCAGGGAAGGGCAGTTGCGAGCAACCAGGATGGGAGAGAAGGGTATTTGGGGGCTAGATTTGGCCTGTAGAGGAAGGCTGTTGGGGGCAAGATCAAGCCATCAGGGGAAGGCAGTTAGGGGTGATCAGGAAGGCAGGCAGAGGCAGTTAGGGGCAATCAGACAGGCAGGCAGAGGTGGTTAGAGGCAATCATGCAGGCAGAATGGAGCAGTTGTGGGCAAAAAGGCTGGCAGTGGGGCAGTTAGGGTTGATCAGGCTGGTAGACAGAAGTTGTTAGGGGTGATCAGGCTGGGAAGCAGGTGAGCAGTTAAGAGCCAGCAGTCAGGCAGCACAGGAATTGAGCCTAAACTGGCGATGGGTCATCCCTCTTGCAATCTGGGACTGCTAACTCCTAACTGCTCACTGCCTGCCAGCCTGATCACCCCTAACTGCCTCTTTCTGCTGGCCTGATAACCCCCAACTGACCCGCTGCTGGCCTGCTATTCCCCCAACTGCTACCCTCACCAACCTGCTCATCCCAACTGCCCTCCCTGCTGGCCAGCTCAGCCCCAACTGCCCAACCCTGCTGGTCTTATTGCCCCTAACCACCTCTGCCTTGGCCCAAATACCATGGCTTTTTCTGGAAGGTCTCTTTGTCTAATTAGCATATAACCCTTTTATTAGTATAGATGAAGTGATCACCCCAATAAGTCTAGTACTCACCTGACACTATACATAGTTATTAAAATGTTATTGACTATATTCCCTATGTTTTATACTGCGTCCACATGACTATTTTTATAACTGTCAATTTGAATGTCTATATTTATTTATTTATTTTTCTTTTTGGTTGAGGAATTACATGTGTCCTTATCCCCCATTTGCCTCCCTACCCCTCACTTATGCTCTTACCCCTCTGGTATCTGTGTCCATTGGTTATGTTTAAATGTATGCATACAAGTCCTTTGGTTGATCTATTTCTCTTACACCCACACTCCCCTACTTTCCCTCTGAGGTTTGACAGCCTGATAGATACTTCTCTGTCTCTAGATCTGTATTTGTTCATCAGTTTATGTTGTTCATTATATTCCATAAATGAGTGAGATAATTTGATATTTATCTTTCTCTTACTACCTTATTGTGCTTAGCATAATACTCTTCAGTTCAATTAATGCTATTGCAAATGATAAGAATTCTTTCATTTTTACTGAAGTGTAGTATTCCATTGTGTAGATGTACCACAGTTTTTTAATCCACTCATCTGCTGATGGGCATTTAGGCTTTTCTAAATCTTAACTATTGTAAATTTGTGCTGCTATGAACATGTGGGTGCATATGTCCTTTCTGATTGGTCTTTTCTTGGGATATATTCCTAGAAATGAATCACTGGGTCAAATGGTAGTTCTATTTATTTTTCTGAGGAAACTCCATACTGTTTTCCACAGTAACTGCACCAGTCTGCATTCCCACCAGCATTGCCCCAGGATTCCTTTATCTCTTCATCTTTGCCAGCACTGGTCATTTGTTGATTTGATGATGATAGCCATTCTGACAAGTGTGAGATAGTACCACATTGTCATTTTGATTTGCATCTCTTGGATGATTAGTAATTTTGAGCATGTTTTCATATGTCTCTTGTTCTTTTTTGAAAAGTATCTATTGAGATACATTGCCCATTTTTTGATTAGGTTGTTTATCTTTCTTTTGTTAAGTTTTATGAGCTCGCTGTAAATGTTGAAGATTAAACTCTTATTGGTGATAACATTGGCAAATATTTTCTCCCACACAGTGGACATTCTTGTTGTTTTGTTGATGGTTTCTTTTACTATACATAAGCTTTCTATTTTGATGTAGTCCCATTCATTTATTTTCTCTTTAGTTTCCATTGCCCTAGGAGCTATATCAGTGTAGAAATTGCTTTGGCATATGTCTGAGCTATTGCTGCCTGTGGATTCCTCTAATAATTTTATGGTTTCCCCTCATGTTTAAATCCTTACTCCATTTTGAATTTAATTTTTGTATGGTGTAATTTGGTAGTCTGGTTTCATTTTTTTTTTTTGCATGTATCTGTCTATCTAAAAACTATCCTCCTCAGACACTTTCAAACAATTCAAGTGAAGGAACACTTCCAAGTTCATTCTATGAAGCCAGCATCACCCTAATACCAAAACCAGATAAACACAATGAAAGAGAATTGTAGGCCAATATCCCCTCATAAACATAAATGCCTAAATCTTCGACAAAATTCTAGCAAATCAGATCCAGAATTATATCAGAAAGACCATGACTAAGTAGAATATCTGCAAATCAATAAACGTGATACATCACATAAACAAACTGAGAGATAAGAATCACATAGTCATATCAATTGATGCAGAAAAAAACATTTGACAAAATCCAACATTCTTTCTTTATAAAAACCCTCAACAAAATGGAAATAGAGGGATCATACCTCAACATAATAAAAGCTTTATATGACAAACCTAAAACCAACATCATATTGAATGGGCAAAAACTAAGAAAGATGCCCACTTTCACCTCTCCTGTTATACATAGCTCTGGGAGTGCTAGCCATAGCAATTAGACAAGAAGAAGAAATAAAAGATATCAAAATTGGAAAATAATATGTAAAGCTGTCATTATTTGCAGATGATATGATACTGTACATAGAAAACCCTAAAGACTACATCAAAAGATTATTAGACTTAATAAATGAATTTGGCAATGTAGCAGGATACAAAATTAATGCCAAGAAATCTATGGCATTTCTATTCACCAATAGTGAGCCTACAGAATGAGAAACTGAAAAAACAACTCCATTTACTATCTCACCAAAATAATTAAGATACTTAAGAATAAACTTAACTAATGAGGTAAAAAGACCTGTACTCAGAAAACTATAGGACACTGAAAAAGGAGATAGAGGAAGACATGAACAGATGGAAGAACATTACAGTGTTCATAGACTGATAGAATAAACATCTTTAAAATGTCCATACTACCCATAGCAATCTATAGATTCAATGCACTCCCCATTAAAATACCAACAGCACATTTCACAGATCTAGAACAAACTCTCCACAAATTTATCTGGAATAAAAAAAGACCCCAAATAGCTGTAGCAATCCTGAGAAGGAAGAACAAAGTAAGAGGGATATGAAGCTGTATTACAAATCACTGTTCTCATAACAGCCTGGTACTGCCACAAGAACAGACATATAGATCAATGGAATAAAACAGAGAATTTAGAAATCAACTCAAGCTATTATGCTCAGTTAATATTTGACAAAGGAGGCAAGAACATACAATGGAATCAAGACAGTCTCTTCAATAAATGGTGGTGGGAAAATTGGACAGATAAAATTTGAATATCTTAATCCCTTTTTCTTTTTCATTCATTCCCATAGCCCCCATCCCCCGCCACCCTCTTCCATCTGGCAACATCAAAATGATCTTTGTATCTATGAGTTTGTTTCTCTTTTGTTCATTTATATATTTTGGTTTTTAGATTTCACATATAAGCGAATCATATGGTATTTCTTTTTCTTTGTATGACTTATTTTCCTTAGGATAATACCCTCTAAATCCATCAATTTTGGAGCATATGGAAGATTTCATTGTTTATGGCCAAGTAATATCTCACTGTTTATGCATGTATCACCTCTTTTATCCATTTGTCTATGGAAGTTAGGTTGCTTCCATATTTTAGCTATTGCAATTAATACTCCAATGAATATAGGGATGAATGTCTTTTCAAATTAGTGTTTTGGGTGTCTTTAGATAAATACTCAGAATTGGAATCTTCAGTTCTTCTTTGTCTCTTATTATAGTCTTTGTTTTAAAGTTTATTTTGTCTGATATAGGTATTGCTAAGCCAATTATTTTAAAATTTTAATTTGCCTGAAAAAAATATCCTTTCATCCCTTTACTTACAGTTATGCATGTCTTTCAATCTGAAGTGGATTTCTTGTAGGTAGCTTATGTATAGGTCTGGTTTTCTTATTCTTTCAACCTATATTTCATTATGTATTTATTCATTATAACATTAAAAGTAATTATTGATAAGTATGTTGTTATGGCATTTTAATGAGACCTCTTTGGATTCATCTCATTTGAGATTATCTGTGCTTCCTAAACTTCTATATCTATTTCCTTTGTCAGGTTAGGTAAGTCATTATTATTTTAAATAGGTTTTCAATTCCTTGCTCTCTTGCTTCTCCATCAGGTATTCCATATAGATGAATGTTGGAATGTTTTATGTTGTTCCAGATGTCACTTATAGTAACCTTATATTTTGTACTTAAAAAAAATTGCTATTCTGATTTGGTGCTTTTAGCTTCCTTATGTTTTAAATAGCTGATTTGAGCATTTGCTTCATCTAATTTACTGTTGATTCCCTCTAATGTGTTCTTCATTTTAATTATTGTATTCCTTATTTCTTACTGGTTCTATTTTATGTTTCCTATCTCCTCACTGAGATAATCTACTTTTTCTTTTATGTTCATTAAGCAACCTTAAAACCAGAGTTTTGAACTCTGTATCTAGTTGATTGCTTGTCTCCATTTTATTTAGTACTTTTTAAAAAAATATATATTTTTATTGATTTTTTACAGAGAGGAAGGGAGAGGGATAGAAAGTCAGAAACATCGATGAGAGAGAGACATCGATCAGCCGCCTCCTGCACACCCCCCCACTGGAGTTGTGCCCGCAAGCAAGGTACATGCCCTCGACCGGAATCGAACCTGGGACCCTTCAGTCTGCAGGCCGACGCTCTATCCACTGAGCCAAACCAGGCTCGGCAGTACTTTTTCTAGAGTTTTATACTATTCTTTTATTTGGGACATGTTTCTTGTCTCCTCATTTTGGCTGCCTCACTTTTTTTTTTTTCCTATTCATTACACAGAGCTAATACATTTTTTAGTCTTGGTAGAGTGGTCTTATGTAATAGGCCTTATATAGTAAGTGTTCCTCTGGGGCTCAGTGGTACAGTCTCCATGATCACCTAAGCTGATGCTTCAGGGGTGTTCCTGGTGTGGGTTGTGTGTGCCCTTCTGTTGTACCCGAGTTTTGATTGCTTTTGGCATGTCAATGGACACAATTAATTCTCAGGATGATTGGTTTTGAGGACTGGCTATCATTAATACAGTGAAGGAGCTGATGTGCAGAGGCTGATTCTACAGAAAAGGATTTACTTTAGTGAGGGTTTGATGCTTACTGAGTCTTCCCTTTGGATATGTCATTTGTGCAATGCTTGAGTAGTGCTCTGATGTGCTCTGAAGCTGGCCAAAGGGTATGTTGGTTTCAGAGACTCTAGGGAGGTGCTCTGGTGAAGGTCAAGTTTAGCCACTGCCTGTACCCTGGGACTACTTGGTAGTAGCTACAAAGTGATCTGCAGGTGGTTTCTACTTGTGTTGGGCTTGGAGAGGTTAAACTGTGTCTCAAAGCTGAATGCCACTAGAGTTGGCCTTAGGGATACTTAGCAAGAGTTACACAGCATGTTGAGTCCCGGTGTTCCTTGTTTGGGGTTTCTGAAACTCTGAGAGATTTTAGGGAAGTTTCACATATTCAAGAGTGTCTTTATATTTCTAGAAGTGAGCGTATTCAGTTTCATGAGTTAATACCAATTTTTTCCATAGTGCTTGCATAAACTTGCATTCCAGCAAGGTGTAAGAATGCTATTTGCTTAGTCTCTTTACAAAAGTTCATAATCTTCAGACTGCCTTCAATGCTTTTACTAATTTGCTGTATGGAAAGTGTTTTCCTTTATTAGTTTAATTTGAATTATAATGAGATTGAACATATTATCATAGATTTATTCTTTATTTCTATTTACTCTTCTATTAAATAATCAACCATATTTTATCTACTATTCTTTTGGGGAATTTTGTTTTTATTGATATTTTTATTTACTTATAAATTCTGGATCTCTATTAGTTAAAACATTGTTTTGTTTGTGGCTTAGTGCTTTAATTATTTACCATACTTTCTCAACAACAACAAAAAAAAGAGTATTTTTCAATTTCATTTTTAGTGATTTTATTAGTAAAGACTTTTTTTTTAAATAAAATTAGATTTATCAATATTTTCATTGATATTGCCCACATTTGTAGATGGTTTAGAATGTCTCTCATAATTATAAAAGATTTATATATTTTTAAGAGTTTTTAATGTAACTATAAATCTCATTTCATCATAAAGATGATAATTATATGACTTATGTTTCAAACCAGGTTATACTTTTTGTAACATTTTGTTATAAAAATGTATATCATTAAAAATGTTGAAAAAGTTTTATAGTTAATATAATTACTAAATATTATATCATATTTTTATCACATCTAATTTATTACTTATTTTTATTCATCTCATCTTATTTTTTAATACATTTTAGATATGTTTCAGGTATCAGTATATTTTCCCTTATAAATTTACCATTAATACCACAAATTGGAGTTAATATATTTTTACAGGTTTTTTTCCTCTGAGTTAAAACTGACAAAAAGAAATATATACTTTATATAGTATATTAATATATACTAAGTTAAGTAATTTAGAGAGATTTGACAAAAGTAAATACCTACATAATAAAAATATTTTTAATATATACAATATTAACATCACCCCAGAAATGTATTTTTGCCTCTTATTATCTATTTCTACTCCTAAACAATCACCATTCTGATTTTTCCTACCATATAAGAGGTTTGTCTGTAATGAAACTTCATATGAATTGAATCATATTTTACAAAGCATTTTACATCTATTTTTTACTCAGCATTGTGCTTTTGAGATTAAGACATGTTGCATAAATCAATAGTATTCTATATTTTATAGTTGAATAAAATTCCAGTGTATGAATTTACTACAATTTGTTTTTCCATATACCTATTTATGTCTATGTAGGCCATTCCAGTTTTTCAATAGCATAATTTAAGCTCCTAAAAACATTAATATACTGTAAAGTGATTACACCATTTTATAATCCCATCACAAATACGTGAAGATGCAGGTTAGTTCACATGCTTATATTAGATCTTTAAGTTAGGTAATATGTGTTCTTCTTTTGGGAAATTATTTTGGACTAGAGGCACTGTGGGTGCAAAGGGGGTTGTCCCTCAGCCAAGCCTTCAACTTTTCCAATCTGGGGCCCCTGTGAAATCAGGCCTAACGGGGCAGCCGGACATCTCTCTCACAATTCAGGACTACTGGCTTCCAACTGCTTGCCTACCCCTTCCTGATTGCCCCTAACCACTTCTGCCTATCAGCCTCTGATCACCCCCTAACCACTCCCCTGCCAGCCTGTTTGCCCATAATTGCCCTCCCCGCAGGCCTGGTCACACCTAACTACTGTCCCTTGAAGGCCTGGTCCCCCTGCAACTCTCCTTCCCTGCAGGCCTGGTCACCCCCAACTTTCCTCCTCTGCCAGCCTGGTCACCCCTCACTGCCCTTTCCTGCAGGCTTGATCACCCCCAATTGCCCTCCCTTGCAGGCCTGGTTCCTCTCAATTGCTCTCTCCTGTAGGCCTGACACCCCACAATTGCCTTTCCCTGCTGGCCAACTGGTGGTGGCCATCTTGTATCCAGATAGGGGCAGCGATCTTGTGTGTTGGAGTGATGGTCAATCTGCATATTACTCTCTTATTTAATAGGATAAAGGCCTGGTGCATGGGTGGGGGCCAGGTGGTTTGCCCTGAAGGGTGTCTTGGATCAGAGTGGGGGTTTCCTTGGGGCATGGGGCAGCCTGGGCAAGGGTCCTGTGGTGGTTTGTAGGCTGGCCATGCCCCCAGCTTCCCAAGAGGAAGCCCTGATGTCTGAGATTTATTTATCTTCTACATTTGAAACTTTGTAGCCTGGAGTGGAGCCAAGTCTCCTGCTCGCTCTGTGGTGGTAGCCATTTCTGTTGGGATTTATTTGTTTTCTAAAATTGAAAGTTTGTAGCCTTGAGTTGAGGCCTGGGCCTGCCCGGGTATGTGAAAAGCTTGGCTTCCTCCATTGCTGGGGAAACTCTAGCCTCCCTTCTGCTTGCTCTGTAGTGGCAGCCATCTTGTTTGGGGTTAATTTGCATACTTTCTCCTAATTGGATTGTGGGTGTAGCAGAGTGATGGTTAATTTGCAAATTACTCTTTCATTAGATAGGATATTCTAAGTATATTGATATTTTATATAAATTTTAGAACCAGTTAGATAATTTCTTAAAAGCAGCCTGTGAGCATTATAACTGAAAGTACTAATATAGATCAGTTTAAGGTGAACTGAAATAATAATTATATTGAGTTCTCTAATACATAAATATTGTATAGTTAACACTTTACTTGATTCTTTATATTTTATTAGTGATTTTCTGTTATTTTTGGTATACAGGACTTCATATTTATTTCTAAATATTTTGAGTTAGGTACTTACATATTCCAAATTTTATTATTAATATATAAGATTACAATTGATTTTTCATCCATCAAGTCTTAAAAAATGACTTATTAGGACTTCTGGTTTTCTTATAGACTAGAGGCCCAGTGCATGAAATTCATGCATGGGGGGAGAGTGTGTGTGTCCCTCAGCCCAGCCTGTACCCTCTCCAATCTGGGAGCCTTTTATGACTGTCCTACTGCCCATTTAGGCCTGATCCCATTGAGATCGAGCCTAAATGGGCAGTAGGTTGGACCTCCACAATCCAGGACTGCTGGCTCTCAACTGGTCGCCTACTTGCCTGTTTGCCCTTATCTGCTTCTGCCTGCCTGATCTCCCACTAACCACTCCTCTGCCAGCCTAATAGACACCTAACTACTCTGCAACCAGCCTGATTGCCCCCAACTGCCCTCCCCTGCTGGCCCATGAACCACTAACTGCCCTCCCTTGCCAGCCTGATTACCCCCAATTGCCTTCCTCCACAGGCCTGGTAACCCAATTTCCCTCCCCTGCTGGCCTGATTGCCACAACTGCCCTCCTGTGACAGCCATCTTGTGGTGGCCATCTTGTGTTTACATGGGGTCAGGCATCTTTGACCACATGGGACATCCATCTTGTGTGTTGGAGTGATAGTCTATTTGCAAATTACTCTTTTAATAGATAGGATTACTTAGTATTTTCTATGTAAACAATCATATCACTTGCAGAAAGAGAAAGTCTTAGTTCTCTATTTCTGAACTTAATGACTATCATTTATTTCAACTGTCTATTTTAAGGCTGAATATAAGTGAGATATAGAAATGTGTACATCTTTGCTTTTTCTCATTCTTTTCCTAAAAAGCACTTTCACTGAGGTATAATTGATGTGTAAATACCTGTATATACTTAATATGTACAATTTGATGTTTGGACATATACAAATACCTAGTATCCTACCACTATCATCAAATGAAGACATAATCAATACCTCCCAAGGCTTCTGGTCTCCGCCTCCTCCCCGCCCCCCCTTTTTTTTCAGTAAATTCACTTAACTTGAGGTTTATCCCCTTATCAAAATTTGAAGTACACACTATCATATTGCTAATTACAGGCACTGTATTGTACAGTAGATCTCTAGAACTTATTTATCATGCATAACTGAAACTTTATACCTGCTGAACAATGACTCCCCATTTCTTCCTCTCCCAGGCTTTAGAAACCAGTACTATATTATCTGCTTCTATGAGTTTACTACTTAATATACTTCAGATAAATAGAATCATGTAATTTTTTTTTAAGACTGACTTACTCCACATAGCATGATATCCACTAAGTTTATCCATGTTGTGACAAATGGCAGAATTTTTTCTTTTTAAAAGCCAAATAATATTTCACTGTATACATATGCCACATTTTCTTTATCCACTTACTTATTGTGGAAAGTGAATTTATTTTCCCTTACTGTGGCTATTTCGAATAATGTGTTAATGAACACGGAAATGCAAATGTCTCTTTACCATTATGGTTTTAGTTCTCTTGGATTATGCCCAGAAATAGGATTGTTCGATCATATGGCAGTTTTATATTTAATTTTTTTAGGACTCTCCATTCTGTTTTCCATGGCTGCCGCACTATTTTGCAAAACTGTAAGAGTTTCAATTTCTTATATTGATGCCATCCTTTGTTATCTTTTTAAAATCTATAATTAGGTGTGAGTTGATATCTCTGATGGTTTTGATTTGCATATTCCTGTTGATTAGTGATGTTGAGTGTCTTTTAATATAACAATTGGTCAACAGTATGTCTTCTTTGAAGAGATGCTTATTCAGTTCCTTTGCCCATTTTTTAAATTCGGGCATTTGGGTTTGTTTGTTTTATAGCTTCTTATGTATTTTGGATAGTAATCCCTTTCAGACATATGGTTTACAAGTATTTTCATCAAGGAGATGTAAGACTTGTACAGTGAAAACTACAAATCACTGATGAAATATAAAATACACAATCAAGCAGAAAGTTATGCCATGTGCATTGATTAGACATTGTATTTAATATTGTGAAAATGCCCCTACTATACAAATAAATCTACAGATTCAATGTAATTACTATCAAAATACCACTGGCATTTTGTACAGAAATAGAAAGAACAACCTAAAATTCACATAGAACTAGAGATCCCAAATAGCCAAAACAATCTTGAAAAATAAGAACAGAGATGGAGGCATCACACTTTCTGATTTTAAAATAAATTACAAAACTACCAATGAGTATGGTACTGGCATAACACAGATACATGGATTAATGGGACAGAATCAAGAGCTCAGAAATCTACTCACACATATATGGTCAACTGATATTTGACAAGGGTGACAAGAATATAAAATAAGGAATATATGGTATAGTTTCTTCAACAAATGGTGCTGAGAAAAAAAAAGTATATTCACATGCAAAAGGATAAATTTGGACTTATATCTTACACATCTACAAAGATTAATTCAAAATGAATTAAAAATTTAGGCTTAAGATTGAAATCTATAAAACTCCTAGAAGAAAATAATGAGGGAAATCTTCATTATTTTGATCTTCACAATGGTTTCATGGATCTAATACCCACGTACAGTGAATGAAACATAAATAAACAAATAGAAGTACATGAAACTAATAAGCTTCTTGCGTACAATGAAAGAAATAATCAACAATGACAAACTAATCTGTAGAATGGAAATATACATAATTTTGATAATTATAAAGGAAAATAATAAGCTCATAAGAATGGGACACAGCTGCCATCAGTGAATTCTAGCAGCTGCCATCAGTGAATTCTAACAGACATAAAATTAAAGATATTAAGGATTTCATTACATTTGCCTCTAAAGAGGCAAATTGCTTCTGAAGTCAGAATAGACTGGTCACATAGATTTTACAATAATAAAAGGATGACATTTTGAAAAAAAAATTCTTAAACACAAATTAAAAATTGTTAACTTTAAGTACATTTTAGTATGTCTTTTCAAAAACACTTCCAACATAACAGAAGTAGAAAATTATTATAAATTCTCTATCTTTGCTTAATATTCTTCATCTTTATTACCATTGTGTAGACATTTAGAAACTCAATCATATATTTAATAGTATAGGTGATTCAATGTAAAATCCACATATCTGACTCTTGCCTTAGCAGAAATAACTACGGGATGAATACAAGTTTATATATTGTGATTTCTCATAAGTAGAACTTGCCACTCAATTCCATGAAAGTAGAAAGATAGAAAGAAAATATATAGCAAGGATTTAGAAGGAGTCAAGGGGAGCAGAGAAGATCTGAGCAATAAATAAATAAGTCTGTTAAGTAGACACTGGTTTTTGGAATTAGGTAGGCATCAGAGAATAGTGTAGGAAGGCTCTGAGAGGGGAGAAAGTAATAGATTAAAAGAAAAGGAAACTATCTTTCAAAGAAAAATAGCTCCTGAAAGAGAAAAAAAAGCTCTAAGAAAAGACACAACTAAAAGAGGTAGGCAGGAACTTGCTGCTTTTTATCAGCTTCCAGTTTTCACTATCCATGAGAGAATCATGGGAAATACAAGAGCAGGAGCTTAAGAGGCATTTCATTGAACTTATGAATTGATGTTAAAATTTCATAGGTTAGAAATTTAAAGATATAATCATTTAATCTGTCTAACTTGCTTTGACAGTACCACACAAAGGTAAACAGAAAATAAATATATCCATTCTTTTGAAATTGATAAAAAAAGTCTGCAGAGTTATATTAAACAATATCTACTATGACATAGATATTTCTAAGTTTTCTCTTTAAAACAAATATTACCACATATTTTACATAATAAGATTATTTCTAATTTAAGGCCTTACATTTAAGTTTATAATGTCTTTGAATTTATTTTTGTATATGGTATAAATGAGTGGTCCAATTTCTTTTCTTTTTTTTTCATATATCTGATCAGTTTTCCCAACATCACTTGTTGAAATATGGTCTTTACTCCTGTATATATTTTTACTTTTTTTTTGTTGTAAATTAGTTGACCATATAAATGGAGGTTTATTTTTGAGCTATCTATTCTGTTTCAGTGATATAATATATAGAAAACTCATACAAAACAATAACAAAAAATAAATTGAAAAATGGACATAGGATATGAAAAGACATTTCTACAAAGAAGACATGCAGATGGCCAACAAACATATGAAAAGATGCTCAACATCACTTATCATCAGAGAAATGCAAATCAAAGCCACAATGAGATATCACTTCACAGTCAGAATGACTATTATAAAAAAGTCAAGAAATAACAAGTATTGGCAAGGATGTGGAGGAAACGACACTCTTGTGCTTTGTTGGTAGGACTGCACACTGATACAACTCCTATGGAAAATAGTATGGCGATTCCTCCAAAAGTTAAAAATGAATATATCACATGACCCAGCGATTCCACTTCTAAGTATTTATACAGGGAAAACAAATTGGAAAATACATATGTACCCTCATGTTTATTGCAGTATACAGGGAAAATAAATTTGAAAATATATATGTACCCTCATGTTTATTGCAATATACTTTACATAGGTTGCAAGCTATGGATGCAACGTAGGTGTCATCAGTAGATGAATGGATAAAGAAGATGTGAAATATATGGTGAAATATTATGTAGTAATAAGAAAGAATTATGCCATTTGAAAGAACATGGATGAGTCTAAAGAATATGCTAAGTGAAATAAATCAGACAAATAAAGACAAATACGGTATAGCTTCACTTACATGTGAAATATATAAACAAAATAAAACAAACAAAACAAAATGAAAATGGACTCATAGAAAGAGAGTCTAAAGGGATGGTTACCAGAGAATGGATGCAAATAGGAAGTGGAATTTAGTCCATAATATTGTGATAAGTTTGCATGCTAATAGACAATTACTAGAATTAGGGTGATAACCACATAGTAAAGTATAAAAATTTTGAATCATTATACTGTATTTCTGTAATTTTTTAAGTATAGATGGTATCTAATATAAAATTGGATACCATCTATACTTAAAAAATTAAAAATACAATTATTAATATAATACATCTGCAACTTACCAAAGAACAATTACATAATGCATTAAAATTTGTCAAAAACAAAAATTGAAGTCTATATCTTATTTCTTAGCCTTGTGATCGATTGCTTCACAGAGGGAGGCCCAGGTCAGCTAAGTGATCACACCTCATGCCTGTCACCCACAGAGGGTAGCAAATGGTGGCAGGGGAGGGGGGACAATGCTGCAAAGATGGCAAGTAGTGGCATTGGTGTGGGCCAACTGCTGGCAGTGGGGAAGGAAAGTCCCAATAGGCCTTGATTGCCAGCCAGGCCTAGAGACCCTACCCAAGGGGTCCCAGATTGAGAGAGTGCATAGGCCGGGCTGAGTGACACACACCCCCACCCCTGTGCCCAAATTTCATGACTGGGCCTCTAATTAGACTATAAAGTATGAGAATTTCCCATCCTTACTTAACTACATAATATTACTCATTACTCATTAATTCACTTATTAAACAGGCCTGATCCCTCTCCAACTCCTCTCCCCTGCAGGCCTGGGTCCCTCCCAACTTCGCTTCACTTCAGGCCTGGTCACCCCTAATGGCCCTTCCCTGAAGGCATGATCACCCCCAACTGCCATCCCTTGCAGGCCTGGTCTTTCCCAACTTCCCTCCCCTGCTTGTCATCTTGTAGTGGCCATCTTGTGTCCACATGGGGACAGGATCTTTGACCACATGGGGTAGCAACCTTGTGTGTTGGAGTGATGGTCAATCTGCATATTACTCTTTTATTAGATAAGATAGAGGCCTGGTGCATGGCATGAGTGGGGGCCAGGTGGTTTGCTCTGAAGGGTGTCCCTGATCAGGGTGGGGGTTCCCTTGGAGTATGGGGGAGCCTGGGTAAGGGGCCTGTGGTGGTTTTCAGACAGGCCACATCCCCTGGCAACTCAAGTGGAGGTCTTGGTATCTGGGATTTATTTATCTTCTACAATTGAAACTTTGTAGCCTGAAGTGGAACCAAGCCTCCTGCTCGCTCTGTGGTGGCAGCCATTTCTGTTGGCATTTATTTATCTTCTATAAGTGAAAGTTTGTAGCTTTGAGTGGAGGCCTGGGCTTACCAGAGTGTGTGGAAAACTTGGCTTCCTCTATTGCCAAAAAAACCCAAGCCTCCCTCCTACTTGTTCCATAGCTGTAGCCATCTTTGTTGGGGTTAATTTGCATACTTGCTTCTGATTGGTTTGTGGGTGTGGCTTGTGGGCATGGTTTCTGTTTGTAGCAGAGTGATGGTTAATTTGCATATCACTCTTTTATTGGATAAAAGATAGGATAGTTATCTAATAATACTTATTTCTAAAATATCTAAAATTTTTGCTGGTTTATTTGTCATCACTGTTATTTGGTTGGCTCTCATAATGCTTTGTTAATAACATTTATTAATATTTTAAAGTTTTTATTTTCCTTATAATAATATTTGTGGAAATTCATTTAGTATAGACATGCATTCCTCAGTGCAAAGCAACAAGGTCCGCAATCTGAAAGACTTCAGATTACATTTGTTGTTTAAGGTTTTAGAATGCCCAGGTAATGGCAACCTGGATGGCAAATTCTTGTCAGGGGAGTACATGTTACAATTTTGTACCATTTTCCTAGACTACTTTCTTTGCAGTTCCTTTGGTATAGGTCTATGGCAAGTTTGCTGTCAGGTCACACTTAACTTGAATATGCAGCCTTTTGTACTCCCTATGTAAACAACTTTGGCTTATTTATTTTAATCCAGGCACTCAAGATAGTAATTTCTGGGTTCTAAAAGTACTCTTTGGTTAAAGAATTTATCACTTGCCTTACTTCCTAGATTCCTGGTTTAACTTAAATATTGACACAATTATTTTCTGCTATCTTACATATCCTTTCTATCCTTTGATGCTTTAAGAAGGTTTTAAATATATCATTCAGCTGGTTTAGTTGTTTTCATAAGGAAAAGTGCATTCATCATTCCAATGTTATTACTAAACATGTGATTACTAGTATATATTTTATTTAGTATATGTATGTATATATGTATTTATTTATTTTTAGAGAGACAGGAAGGGAAAGGGCTAAAGAGATAGAAACATTGATTGGCTGCCTCCTGTGCTCACCCTACTGGGAGTTGAGCTTGCAACTGGGCACGTGCCTAGACTGGGGACCAAACTGGTGACTTCTCGGTGCATTGCACAATGCCTAACCAACTTAGCAACACTATCAGGGTTTATATACATTATTTTATTTTTATTAGTTAACAAGTTTATCTGAAACAACTAAGTAAATGCATATGTATCAAGTTATAAACAGCAATCTACATGAGTCTTATTTAATCATTTAGTTTTATATAGTCAGACAGGATACACAACATAACAAGATAATGGCTAGACCA
Organism: Lasiurus cinereus; assembly: GCA_011751065.1. Taxonomy (NCBI): domain Eukaryota; kingdom Metazoa; phylum Chordata; class Mammalia; order Chiroptera; family Vespertilionidae; genus Lasiurus; species Lasiurus cinereus. The sequence goes on from JAAGEH010000032.1 coordinate 28,572,899, forward strand.
TATGTTTCAATTAGTTATATCATTTTATAATGAATGGTTTTATTAAACATACTGAAAATATTTTTAAATGTTTTTTATTGTGTTACATGTGTGCATATCTCCCCATTGCCACCCCCACCTCCCAGGCATACTCCAACCCCCCAGTGTCTTGTATTCATTGGTTATGCTTATATGCATGCATACAAGTCCTTTGGTTGATCTCTTATCTACCCCTCCTCTCCTTAACCTTCTTGCTGTAATTTGATAGTCTGTTTGATGCTGTACTGCTTCTGTGTTTATCCTTTTGTTCATCAGTTTATAATGTTCTTTATTATCCACAAATGAGTGATATTGTTTCTCCTTCATTGACTGCTTTATTTCACTTCGCATAATGTTCTCCAGCTCCATGCAGGTTGCTGCAAATGGTAAGAATTCCTTCTTTTTAATGGCAGCATAGAATTCCATTGTGTAGATGTACCACAGTTTTCTGATTCACTCATCTGCTGATGGGCACCTAGGCTGTTTCCAAATTGTAGCTATTGTAAATTGTGCTGCTATGAACGTAGGGGTTCATAATTCCTTTCTGATTAGTGTTTATAATTTCTTAGGATATATTCTAAGAGTGAAATTGCTGGGTCAAATGGGAGATCCATTTTTAGTTTTTTGAAAAAAATCTATAATGTTCTCCACAGTGGCTGCACCAGGCTGCAATCCCACCAACAGTGGATAAGGGTTCCTTTTTCTCCGCATCCTCACCAACACTTGACCTTTGTTGATTTTTTGATGATTGCCATTGTGAAAGGTGTAAGATAGTATCACATTGTAGTTTTGATTTGCATCTCTCAGATAATTACTGACTTTGAAGATGTTTTCATGTATCTCTTGGCCTTCCTTCTGTTGTCTTTTGAAAAGGTTCTATTTAGGTACAGTGCCATTTTTTATTGGATCATTTATCTTCCTTTATTAAGTTGTATAAGTTTGTTGTAGATGTTGAAAATTAAACCTTTATCAGTGATAACATTTGCAAATATATTCTCCCATCAGTGGTCTTCCTTGTTGTTTTGTTGATGGCTTCTTTTGCTATGCAAAAGCTTTATATTTTGATGTAGTCCCATTTGTTTATTTTTTCTTTAGCTTCCATTGTCTTTGGAGCAGTATCAGTGAAGAAGTTCTTTGGGCATATGTCTGAGATTGTGCTGCCTGTGGATTCCTCTAGTATTTTTATGGTTTCTCATCTAATGTTTAAGTCCTATGTCCATTTGAGTTTATATTTGTATTTTGTGTAAGTTGGTGGTCCAGTTTCATTATTTGCATTTATCTGTCCAATTTTCCCAACACCATTTATTGAAGAGGCTGTCTTGACTCCATTGTATGTTCATGCCTCCTTTGTCAAATATTAGTTGAGCATAGTGGTTTAGGTTGATATTTGGATTCTCTATTCTATTCCATTGGTTTATATGTCTGTTCTTGTGCCAGTACCAGGCTGTTTTGAGAACAGTTGCTTTGTAATATAGCTTGAAGTCTGGTATTGAGAGCCCAACTACTTTATTCTTCTCTCTCAGGATTGCTGTGGCTATTTGCCGTCTTTATTCGTTCCAGATGAATCTTTGAAGAATTCTTTCTAGGTCTGTGAAATACCTCATTGGTATTTTAATAGGTAGTGCATTGAATCTATAGATTGCTTTGGTAGTATGGACATTTTAATGATGTTGATTCTCCCAATCCATGAGCATGGTATGCTTTTCCATCTGTTTACATCTTCCTCTGTCTCTTTTTTCAGTGTCCTGTAGTTTTCTACATATAGGTCTTTTATCTCCTTAGTTAGGTTTATTCCTAGGTATCTTAATTTTTTTGGTGCGATGGTAAATGGGATTGCTTTTTTAGTCTCTCTTTCTGTAATTTCACTATTAGTGTATAGAAATGCCACAGATTTATTGGCATTAATTTTGTATCCTGCTACATTGCCGAATTCATTATTAAGTCTATTAATTTTAGGATGGAGTCCTTTGGGTTTTTATGTACAGTATCATGTCATCTGCAAATAAGGACAGCTTTACTTCTTCTTTACCAATTTGGATGCCTTTTATTTCTTCTTGTCTAAAATTAATATAAAGAAATAAAACACATGGAAAGTAAACAGCATGCTATTAAACAATGTCTGGGTAGCCAGAGAGATCAGGAAGAAATAAAAAAAACATCATGGCAACAAATGACAATGACAACAGAAAAATACAAAATTTATGAGATACAGTAAAAGCAGTCCTGAGAGGGAAGTGCATAGCCCTACAAGCCTACTGCATAAAACAGGAAACAATGGTAATAAATTTCTTAACCCTACAAATCAAAGAGCTAGAAAGAAAAGCCCAGTGAAAGCAGAAGAAAGGAAACAGTAAAAATTAGAGTGGAGATAAGCAACATGCAGACCAAGAAACAATACAAAAGATCAACAAAACCAAGAGCTGGTTCTTTGATAGGATAAACAAGATTGATGGACCTCTAGGTTCACCAACAAGCAAAGAGAGAAGACCCAAATAAACAAAATCAGAAATGAAAGAGCAGAAATAACAACAGACCCCACTGAAATACAAAGGATTTAAAAAAAAATACTATGAACAACTCTATTCCAACAAATTGTACAACCTGCAAGAAATGGACATATTCCTAGAAAAATATATCCTTCCAAAACTCAGTCAGGAAGAATCTAAACATCTCAATAGTCCAATAACTATGGAAGAATTGAAGCAGTCCTCAAAAAGCTTCCAGCAAATAAAAGCCCGGGACCAGATGGCTACACAGGAGAGTTTTACCAAATATTCAAGGCAGAATTAGAACCTGTCCTCCTCAGACTATTCAAAAATATTCTAGAAGAAGGAACACTTCCAAACACCTTCTATGAAGCCAGCATCACTCTGATACCAAAACCAGATAAAGACAAAACAAGGAAGGAGAATTATAGGCCAATATCTCTCATGAATATAGATGCCAAAATCCTCAACAAAATTCTATCAAATCAGATCCAGCAGTACATCAGAAAGATCATACACCATGACCAAGTAGGATTCATCCCAGGAATACAAGGATGGTACAATATCTGCAAATCAATAAACGTGAAACATCACATAAACAAAATGAGAGATAAAAATCACATAGTCATATCAATTGATGCAGAAAAAGCATTTGACAAAATCCAACACCCTTTCTTGTTAAAAACTCTCAGCAAGGTGGGAATAGAAGGATGATACCTCAACATCATAAATGCCATATATTATAAATCCACAGCACACATCACACTCAATGGGCAAAAACTGAAACCATTTCCCTTAAGAACAGGAACAAGACAGCGATGCCCACTCTCACCTCTCCTGTTCGACACAGTACTGGAAGTATTAGCCATTGCAATTAGACAAGATGAAAATATTTTTAAGGAAAACTAGTATACTTTATATATTAAGGTAGCAGCAGAGCTCTAACTGTACTTTAGAAAGAATACTTTAGGTATATTTATCATTCATTTAATATTGAAGAGCTTTAATATTTTTAGAGAATGAAAGATGTTTAAATGGGGGGAAGCTGAGATATGAAATAGAAATTTAATGAAAGTATTTATTCCATTGAAGCATTTTTAGCATCATAAACATTAAACACTCACTATTTAAATAGAGTTATAAAACGTTTCTATGAATTTCAAACTTGCGTTTTCAGACCTCCATTAAGCATTTTTGCTTGTGTTTTTCTCAGAAAGTTTTTCTTCACTGACCATTCTGTCTCTCCTTCTGTTTCAAAATTGTTTCTCCTGTTTATTTTCCTAAAAATATAATCCACAGCTAATAATAACTAATTATTATTAGTACATTTTTATTATGTTCCAGAAATTTAGTAAGCATTTATTATGTATTATTTCATTTAAATCTCAAGGAAGATCTGAAAATTAATTCTTTAATTAACCCATTTTAAGGTGATAAAAATGAGTAAAACAAGAAGCCTAGTGTCAAACATTAACTGCCTGCAAAAACCAATGCTCTTCTGCTTCCACAGTAATGTATAAGTGGTACCTCAGAAGGGAATACATTTTAAGTAAAATAAGTTGAACAGCATCATGCCAATAAGTTTGTCACCCTTCCACCCCATATTCACAAAGACCTGCCTTTTGCATCTATCATCCAAGGGAAACTACCAACCGGGGATCAGGGATTCATTTTAGCATAACATTACCTTCAAAAAAGCATGGTTCGGCAGCCATAAAGGTAATTTTAAAAGAATTCAATTCTTAAGCACAGCTTCCAAAAATATTGTTGAAACTCTTAAATTACAACACTGATAAATACTTCCTATATCGCTTTTCTTTTTTCAAATTCTTGCAGTCACTGCTCAGAGTGTCTCTCTTCTTTTCTTTCATTATATAGATTAGTATAATTTCACTTTACATTTCCTTGTGAAAGTCTTTCCATCTCTATGGTCTTTACTTTCTTTGTTTTCTAATTCTCCATGGCAATACTTACCAGTAGGCTGTTAGATAGGGACTCCCCCCTGAGAAATGAGAGTCTGAAGATGGATGGACATTTATATGGATGCAGGTGTGTGTGTGTGTGTGTGTGTGTGTGTGTGAGAGAGAGAGAGAGAGAAAGAGAAAGAGAGAGAGAGAGAGAGCAGAACTTGGGCTTGGACATTGTAATGTCTTAAAATAGAAGAATCTCTAGGGTAAAAAGAGGAAAACAAAAATGAGCTTCAAGTTGCTGGGGTCATATTTGCTTATTTTATAGGGAATCCATATGACTAAACAAAATTATTTATTCTAAAATTCAATTACAATGGAAGATATGTTCTTTAAGACATTCTCTTATGCTGAAAGTATAATTATTGTTCCTTTTATATATCAACTAAATATGAAGTTTCTTAATATATAGTTATTTCATAGAAATTAAAAATAAATAATTTGCTTTAATATTTAACATACTTTAATATGTTTTCCAACTGTTTTCTAACTGTTTAAAAATAGCTTTGACATGATTGGGAGAATAACTATGAACAACCCCAAAGCCTTCCTAATTGAAAGTGCTTCCTTGGGATTACCAGTCAGTTTAGGAAGCTACATTAGTTTTCTGCTCTCTTGGGTTTCACTTAACATAATGCTGTCTCAGTGCCCTGCTGCTGTGAACCTCTTTCAGGTAGATCTTTATCCTTTTGAATTTCCACAATGAGGAGCTCTGGATGGTAGAGTGCTTTTGCAACACAGGGCTGCTGGGGGGCCAGCCCCTCTCACTTGAAAGCTCAGCTCAGGAGTAGGAGTCCTAGGAAAGGAGAGGCCTCCTTCTGCTTCTCATGAAGAAGAGCAGCTGGGAACAGCTTCAGTAACAAGGGGGCTTGGAGGGGTGAAAGCTTGTGATTCAAATGTCATAGATTTGCTATATTTAGCCAGATTTAGTAGATTTTCTTGAAGAAATGTTTCTCAAATTGTTGTATGAATATATGACCCTTTCCTGATAATTTAAATGGTTATATTGTTTAAAATTTTTTCACCAGGTAAATGGTTTTTTTCTTGGGAGAGGGTTCACTGAGCTCCTCACACTGCCATTTCAGAAGCCCAGGGCAATTTTTTATTGATCTTCAAGAACTTCAAAATTTCCTGATTAGTTTATATAATATTAGAGAATAATTATAGCAATGATACTAATTAATAGTCACACTTACTCTGGAAAGTGTTTCTCAGTACTTTCCATTTTTCCCACAGTAGAGATTTTTAAACACCTGTTGATGAACAGATTTTACCACCAAATATTATGATTCAGTTGTTCTGCATAGAACCTAGACATTAGTAATTAAAAAGGAATCCTGGAAAGATCCTAATTAGAACTAGATTGAGAACCACAGAATTAGACATTTTACAGGGATTTCATGTGTTAAATTCATATTTGAAACTATATAACTTTTATGTTTTCCTTCAACATTTAAAATTGGGATTACAAACTTTCTGAAGGCATTATGTGGTAGAAATTTATATTTTCCTTACACAGCTAAAAATAAATAAATAATGAAAATACCTTAGAAAGTAACATTTTAATTGGTTTTGTTTGATAAAAGCATGTCTTGAGCAAAATACAATTTTCTTACTCAAGATTTTTCAGTAGAAATAATATATAGTCATTTATATAGGCAGGCTAGTATTTAAAAACTTGTTAAGGGTGACAATTACTAAACAAAGTGAAATATGTTGTTAAAACTTTAAATTTCATGTCTGCACAATATGAATATTATTTATTGCTTGGTGGTTTCATGACAAGTATTTTGAAAAAGAGATGTGGAAGAATATGAAAGATTTGAGGGTAAGAATATAGGGAAGCTATACAATTATTCACATAGAATTATTGTCCTAAGTCTGTGTATAAACAACATATCTATTGTCTTTTTTATTCTTCAGTTCTTTTAAAAGTGTTAATTGACACTGTGACAAGATTATATAGATTATCATTTTTTCTGCCATTTGGAAAAATAGCTATAATAATTTAATTAAAGTTTAAAAAGAAACCAATATATTATGATTTACATTGTAAGAAATTATTGAATATTATGTCAAAGCAAAATATTACTCATCATTTTTGCTACTATTATTTTGAAAATAAAGAGCTTAAGGTATTTAATATGCTGATATCTTAAGGACACATCTTCACTGGGTTGTTGCTGTTGTTTTATTGTTTGTTTTTTGTCTTCTAACCATCTTAGGGCATGGTATGTTGGTAACTAACATATCTACATTAATAAAAGAGAAAGATGCAAATTGACCATACCCATCAGCCAATCAGGAGTGACTAATCAAATGAACCTAACAAAGGTGGTGGGTTAATTTGCAGGTGCCAAGCAGCCAGAGGCAGGGTGGGATGCTTGGCGTCATAGTTATGGCAACTACCCAGGCATCCTGCACAGCTCTAGGCCTCTAGGCAGCATGGGAAGGTGGAAAGGTGGCTCTGGCTGGAGCAAAGGAGGTGCCAGCAGCCAGGGGAAGGAAGGCCCATTCTTGCATGAATCTTTATGTATTGGGCCTCTAGTCTCTCTCTCTATATATATCTATTTCTATATCTATATCTATATCTATATCTATATCTATATCTATATCTATATCTATATCTAATCTAGATCTAGATCTAGATCTATATCTATCTATCTATAGATATAGATATAGATAGATATATAGATCTAGATCTAGATTAGATATAGATATAGAAATAGATATATATGCCTACCCTCTGTAGATATATCTATAGCTATATATTAACTTTTAGAGAGAGGAAAAGGGAGAGGGAGATATATATATATCTGTAGATATATCTATAGATATATATTAACTTTTAGAGAGAGGAAAAGGGAGAGGGAGAGAGAAAGAAACATCTATATGAGATCAGAATATCAATTAGCTGCCTCCTGCATATCCCCTACTGGGGATCCAGCCCAAAACTGGGGCTTTTGTCTTGATCAGAAATTTAACTAGTAACCTTTTGGTGCAAAGTATAATGCCCAGCCAACTGAGCAACACAAGCAAGGAAATAACTAATTTTATAAAATACTAACTTCATAGTAATTAAAACTATATATATCTAAAAGTTTTAAATCATAAAATATGTTATTTGAAGCAAAAATAAAAATGGAAACATAAATAAACAATGCCCTCCATCATTTTCAAAACTCAACAATTTCACAGTTAGCCTTAAAGCTATTGAGCCTTGAGCTGAATGTAACTTAAAGAGGTTGTTTGACTTAATTCTCTATATTCAGATTGCAAAATCATTATTAAGTCCTTATCTCTTACTTTCTTTTACAATCACATTCCAAAATAGCCAGTTCTTTTGACTCATTCTCCTTAATCTTAATCTTTTTTTTTCTAACACCATTAACCCATTCTTCATATTGCAGGGTTATATTTGAAAAACAAGAATTGATATAATCAGTTATCCCTTTTATAATTTCCTGATGTTGAACTGATCTTTGACAAAGAATAAAGGCAATTCAATGAATAAAAGAGTCTTTTCCACAAATGAGGCTAGAACATTCATGTGTAAAAAGCAAAACAAAACATGAATGAGTATTGGTATTGCTCTTATACCTCTCACAAAAATTAACTTATAATGGATCGATCATAGGGCTAAATGTAAAATGAGAAATAACAGAAGTCCTAGGTGAAAACATAGGAGAAAATCTAGATGACTTTGGATTTGATGATGACTTTTTAGATCTAACACCAAAAGCATGACCCTTGAAAAAACAAACTTAAAATTGGACTCCATTAAAACTAAACCCTTTTGTTCTGCAAGACAGAGAAATGAGGGAACAAAAAGACAAATCAGTCACTGGAAAAATATCTTTGCAAAGCACATATCTGATAACAGACTAGAATAAAATATACACAAATAATTCTGAACTCAACAGTAAGAAGTAAAACAACCCAATAAAAAAATAGAAACAATATTTGAGCAGAAAACGCACAAAAAGATACAGAGATTCATATAAGCGTAAGAAAAAATGCCCAACAAGATATATTATCAGAAAATTAGAAGTTAAAACAACAAGATTCCAGTACATGTCTGTTAGAATATCTAAAATTCAAAATATACCCAGCACCAAATACTGACAAGGACACTGAACAAAGAGGAATTCTTATTTATTGTTGGTGAAAATACAAATTTATACAGACACTTTGGAATACAGTTTGACAGGTTCTCATGAAACTAATACTCTTTAGGATATAATCTAGTAATTACACTTCTTACTATTTAGCTAAAGAAATTGTGAACTTATGTTCATGCATAAATTTTCACATGATGTGTACAAATAAATAGCTTTATTTATAAATGCCAAAACTTGGATGTAACCAGAGGGTTCTTCAATAAGTGAATATATGTAGAAATTATAGTATGTCATGCAATGTCATATCATTCAGTAATAAAAAGAAATGAGTTATCATACCACAAAAATATATGGAGGATCTGGTAATATATACTGCTAAGTAAAATAACCAATTTGAAAAGTTACCTAATGTATAGTTCTAACTATATGACATTCTAGAAAAGTCTACAACTATGGACACAGTAAAATATTAAGTAATTGTTAAAGAGTGCATAACTGGGGAGCACAGGGGGTATTTTGGCAAGGAAAACTATTTTATGTAACATTGTAATGGTGGATATATGTCACACATTTATCCAAGCCCTTGGAAGGTACAACAAAAAGAATGAAACGGATTGTAAACTATGGAATTTAGTTAATAATACAATAATTTTGGCTCATCAATTGTAACAAATATACCAAAATATGGCAAACTATATGTGTAGCAGGAGTAAGACAATCAGTTTATACAGAAACTCTATACTTTCCACTAAATTTTTCTGTAAACCTAAAACTGCTCTAAAAACTATTAATTTCTGTAAAGGAGTTTCTGATGACTTTCATTGTTTTAGAATAAAAGTCTAACCTCATTCACTTTCTTTCATGACCCTACATGTTTCCTTCCCTTCTTTCTTACTTCATCTTCTACCACCTTTCACTGCTACCAAAGATCTTTCTTTGTGTCAATTAAATATAATAAATTATTTTTAACTCAGGACTTATATAATTGCTATGCCCTTGGTGTTGTTTTTATTATAAAATTTCATGCTTTTGCTTTATTCATATGCCTTCAAATAGGACTTTTTTCTGTATTTAACTTGTTTTTATGATTTATTTATTTATTTTTAAATACATTTCATTGTTTTTTTACAGAGAGGAAGGGAGAGGGATAAAGAGTTGGAAACATTGATGAGAGAGAAACATTGATCAGCTGCCTTCTGCACACTTCCTACTGGGGGATGTGCCCACAACCAAGGTACATGCCTCTGACCGGAATCAAAGCTGGGACCCTTAGTCCACAGGCTGACACTCTACCCACTAAGCCAAACCAGTCAGAGCAGGATTTCTTAATATGTGAAATTTTCTTATGTAGGATTAATCAGTTTAACATACTATATGAAGGGAGTTTTGGAACATCAGTTAACTCATCTGTCCTGTTTACAAATGTCACTTTATAACTGTTTCACAGTTTAGAATAACTGATATGTAATAGTCACAAAATTAATATTTGTTGAATAAATTAATAATTAGTATTTTATAGGTGACCAAATTAGAACTTGAAAAGTTGATCACTTGTTAATGTCTACATAGCTGGAATATCATAGGAAGGAAACCTCATTTCCTGCTGTCTCTGAGCAGTGGACACTTCTCTGTAATAGACTATGGAGCAATGCAGCATATGATACTCTTATAAACATTGGCATAACTTTAGAAAAGTGGAAGTGGTTTTGTTAATAAGTCACAACTAATATGATAGTAAATAATATATTATTTTAAAGTATATACATTTTTCCTAAAATTGGCTTTTAAGAATATATTTTATTGAGTTTGATTTATATATTTTGCATGAGTTCCTATTATTATGGTCCACAAGTACTATATCACCACATCTATTGCTCTGTTCAATGACAGGCTTTTTCTGTAGGCCATAGATCACCTATAACTCATATCACCTCTGATATGAGTTAAAATGTGTTCTGAAAGAAAAAAAGAAATAATTGAAATTCTTAAATTGTTTTGACCTGAGAGTTGAATGATGTAGTGTCACATATAAATTAACAAATATTTAAGACCTGTTTTGGACAAAGGTATTATATGATGGGCTATATAATTGTGAGCATTTTCTTTCTTTTTCAGGTTTATGCACATTTAGGGACATTCATTTAATGTGGGAATGAGATTGCTAAAGTGAAGAGAAACCATAAAAGTTTGTGTCACTTATCCACTTTTTTAGATTAAATGCCCAGAAATAGCTCCTTTAATAGGTCTACAATAAAAATTTGAGAGGATGTCTCAATCAATGTTTTCAATAAAATTGAACTATGAATAGAAAAAAAATAATTTATATAACCATTTAGAGCAATATAATATATAAGGGTAAATTATTATCTGTTACCTATATTATAATTTAGTTGTATTCCTCAGAATAATTCAAGTAGGTTTTATTGAGATAATAAACATTTATTGATAAAGTGACTGGCCCATAATGTATAGTGACAACATTTTAGCATCTTTAGAATCTGTTCTCTAAATTTCTAAAGTGACATTGAGTGTCATTGTCATTTCATTAACATTGCACATCATTCTGACTTCAGTAAGAAAACAACAGATTTTAATGAAATTCTAGTAGTAACAATATGTACTATCATAAGATTTGTGAGCTTTCATGATGACATTAAGCTCCAATGCTTATACTGAGTTATAAACTTACGGAGACAACTCAAGTAAATGAGGACTGTTGCTTGTGCTTAAATAAAGGCAAAATTTCTCTGATGTGGCTTTATGTGCTCTTTCTATATTCTTTGCTCCTTTAAAATAATTGATTCTCATAGTAGCACTTCAGCCACTTAGTGTTCAGGGACCTCCCTCAGGTTTAGATGGACAGGTAGTCTCTAAATAATTTAATCCATTCTCTTTATTTTGTGAAAAGACATTGAAAACAAGAGAGGCCCTGATCAATGATACACAGCTAACATGTTGCCAAAATAGACCAAGAAACATAACCTGTATTATTGTGTGGTTTCTAGTTAAAAGTAAGGAACCTGTAACTGTAATCTGGGAATTTCCTGGCCAGAGCCCAAATAAATGAAAAGTTAAGGTGATTAATTCAATGTTTTTATAAAGGAGGGAAGGAAGTGCTTATGAGGTCATTGTATGCCAGAATAAGAGGAATGTGATGTATTGGAAGTGTAATGTGTGTGTGCAAGGAGTGAGGTGGGCAAGGGTGTTTATTTGCTTTGCCAAGCTCACCAATAACCTCCAAATTACTCTATCAATATTAACTATTCGTTAAATAACTCTTATTACTTGGAGTACTCATAGCTCAGTTCAACTTCTCTTTCCACACTCATTCTTCAGATAATCATTTTTAGTATGGAACTTCTGACTCTTACGTTCCCCAAATATGTTCTACCAGTTTACCTCAATAAAATGCCAAACTGTATCTAGCTCTTTGAACACAAATTCTTGGTATGATACTCAATTTTTCTCTTTATTTTATAAATTCTATCCAGAGTCATTGACCCCATCATTTAGAATTAGAATCCTTGTTCCCTGGCAGAATCCATCTCTTTTATCCACTTTAATTTTGCCAACACTACTCAGCATAATCCACTATGCCATATTATTTATTTGCCTTATCTTTTGTCTATCTTTTACTCAAAAGGGTCATCTCTGTAAGTACAGGGCTTTTATCTGTTTTGTTTATCGTGCTATCTCCAGAACCTAAAATAGTGCCTGACACTACCTATTTTGGCTACTCTCCATTTTAATCTAGTAAATGTGATTATCAAAGCATTGAATACAAAATAAAAGGATGGATACTTATTTTTGAAGCCTCAAATTCTTCACTAACATTTGCTCATCAAAATAAAATTCTTAGCCGAGACCGGTTTGGCTCAGTGGATAGAGTGTCAGGCTGTGGACTGAAAGGTCCCAGGTTTGATTCTGGTGGAGGGCATGTTCCTTGCTTGTGGGCATAACTCCAGTAGGGAGCATGCAGGAGGTGGCTGATCGATGTCTCTCTCTCATCGATGTTTCTGACTTTCTAGCCCTCTCCCTTCCTCTCTGTGAAAAATCAATAAAATATATTTAAAAAATAAAATAATAAAATTCTTAGATGAATGGCCATGGTTATATAAGATAATAATATTATAAGAAGCTAAGTGAAGGACATATCAGAACCTCTCTTTGCAACTCTTCTAAGAATATAACATTATTTCAAATAAAAATCAAAGGAAAAATGGGAGCAGCTTTGCACTGGTACCTCTACTCAAAGGGAGCTTAATCTCAATTGTATAATTTCTTGTAAGATAGAATAAAAATGCCTAGCTACTTATTTACTATAGTAAAGATATCATTTATATATAGTTGTAATTAAAATAAATTTGAAGTAATCATTAAAATAAAATGTATTATCAAAGGAGTGAAGAAACAGAGTGTTGTGGAAAAGCAACAGCAAGGGCATCCATCCCAACTTTGAAGATTTTTCAGAAGTGATGAATATGTCATGGAGGGAACTGTGCCTTTTCTTAGTAGTTCATGATCACTTCTACAAATATATTGTCTTACCATCACTTCTTTGGGAAATCATTCTATTCTTACAAGGAATTGAAATTGGAATTGACTACCCAATGAAGGTGGTGTGAGTGTCTTCAGCCCTCTGAATATCTTCCTGAGCCCCATCCATCTCAGGTCCTCTACTTTGCTCATTCCCTCTATTCTCATTCTATTTAGTAAAAGTCTGGAGTTGTTCTGGAGATAATGTCACATATTCAGGAAACTATAAGTAATTAAATCTAGAACTGAGAGCATGAAGAGGCAGTTTTTAAGACATATGGCTTGGTGATTAAGTAGGGACCTGAACAGAAAGGGCTCTATAAGTTATATTGAGATATTGAACATATATTGAAAGCAAAGTGTAAGATTTTAAATTGTTTAAGTAAGGAAATGACATGATAATATTGTGTCATAAAAAGATACTCAGAATGTAAAAGAGACATTTAAGAGACTGGCAAGAAGAGAGAATGGTAAATAATTTAATTTATTGAGTTTTCTACAGGAGAATAAAAGGTGACTTCAAGGAAAATTGTGAATCAGTTGAGGTAAAAAGGCATTGATGTGAGTACAAAGGAGTAGAAAAGGCCAGCTAGTTCTTTGTAGGATCCAAGAGTAAAATAATTTAGTTCCTATACCCACAGTGATAATCTGATAGTCTGTAAATATTAGTTGTCTGGAATTATAAATCCCACTAATGATAATTAAATAAATATAATTATCCCTTTCAACAATTTTAGAATTCTTTTATATTTTTGTGCAAATTTGATATTTAACTCAATATTTTGCACTAGAGGCCTGGTGCATAAAATCCATGCATGAAAGTGGGTCCCCTCAGCCAAGCCCCCACCCTATCCAATCCAGGACCCCTCAGGGGATGTCTAATTGCTAGTTTAGGACCAATTCCTGGCAGCCAGACGTTCCTCTTACAATCTGGGACTGCTGGTTCTAACTGATCACCTGCTTGCCAGCCTATCACCCTTAACTATCTCTGCCTGCTGGCCTGATCACCCCTAACTGCCCTCCCTGCCTACCTGGTCACACCCAACTGACACCCCTGCAGGCCTGGTCTGGTTGCCCCTTACTGCCGCACACCTGCCAATCTGGTCACTGCCAACTGCCCCCATCTGCCATCCTGGTCACCCCTACCTGACTCTGCTGCCAGCCTGGTCACCCTCCCACCGGCCTGGTCTCCATCAACTTTTCCCCCTGCTGGCCTGGCCGACCCATGTTCAGTCATTTGGTTGGTCCTCACTAACCCTCCTGCTGGCCTGCTGTTAAATCATTCATTTTGTTGTTTTGGTTGTGATGGCCCCTGGTATTTATATATTAGGATACCTCTATGTCTGTTTTAAAGATCTGGGATTTTTATTCTAAGAAATTGTTTACATCAATGAACTGTCATTTCTTAAGCATTGTAATAAATTCTAATCAAAAGACCTCAGAGCAGAACACTGCTCTCCAATTTGCGTAGACAATTGGACTCAGACGAGCTCCACACGCCACACGGAAAGGTCAGATTTCACCTGAGATAAGGTGAGGTCTCCTGTCCCGCAGAACAGAGACGTGCACACTGGGGGAACTGGAATGGGGGAAAGCTGCTCCTGGAGAGGTCCTCGGATGTGGGGAAGGGTGTGATCCCTAAATGTGGAAGGGGACCCTCAGACCTTAACAGACGGGAGCTCTAGAAAGCAAGCTATTTTGATCTGAGGCAGAAGGACAGCCTGGGAGTTATTACAGTGTCCCAGCTGCTCGAACAGGAGCAGGAAAGGAAGAGAGCACAGACAGCACTCTCCTCTTCAGACCCTGGTATCTGATTGCTAAGCCCAATACATAGGATCACACAATGGGAGACATCCTGAGAGTCTGCAGGGGAAGGGTGTTTTTCTGGAACCTGGGAATTGGAGCGCAGAGTAGACATCAGAGAATCAGCTCTGGGGCAACCCATTCCCACAAACCGGTATTGAGAATCACAGAGTAGCAGGATCTAAGCACAGCCTAGAGAGGTCCTGTGCTTAGTCTCAGAGGTCATTTTCGAAACACTGCCACCCAGTGGATGACTCACAAATTTACTCTCGCATAATCACAAAAGAATAAAGAGATTAAGACACACCCCAGCAGTGGAACACAGAGAACTGCAATACCCTCCCAACTGGGAAACAGGAGTGCCAAAGAGAACAATAGTAGAAGTGAATGACCTCCACTACTGCCCATTCTATTATTTTTTTATTTTTTCACTTTTTATATTTTTGCATATTTTAATTAAAAAACTATTTTTTTATTTTCTTCCCAATAAATTTTACCTTTTGAATTATTACACTTTTATTTTCAACTAGTATTATTACTACTACTATTTTACCTTTTTAATAAACAAACAAAAAAACAAGTGTCACTTTATTTTCTCTGAATTTTACTTTGGGATTAGAGTTCTACATTCTATTTTAATTATTCCTTTAGCGTAATTTTATTCTATCTCAACTCTACCTTTATGTCAACATTCTCTTCCTAACTTTCCCCATTTTGTTTTCTTGTTTCTCTTTCCCTTTTCAACTTTACATTCTCACTATTCTTTCTCTTTACCTGGTTAAAATTACACCCCACTTATATATCTAATTTCAAAGCCCCTACTCCAAGTGCTTAAAAACATCTCTCTTCTTGTCTTCACTATCCAAAAAATTGTTTTTCTCTGTGTCCTTTTGTTGTTGTTTGCCTGAATGGTGATTATATCGATTTTTTATACTTTTTTGTGAGATTGTTTTTGCTTATTCTAACTGTTTTATTTTGTTCTTTGTTTGTTTTGTTTTGGTTCTTTTTTTACCTCTCTTTTCCCTCACATCCCTTGATATTGGTTGTTATTTGTAGTTTGTATTAATCTCCACATACTTATTGCAGGCATTTCTTGGGATTGGTGGCTGTTCTATTGGAGTTTCCTCCTCACATCTATAACTTGTTCCCCTTTTTTCTCTTGTTCTCTTTCCTTTCTCTCAGACTTTTTTTTTCTCTTTCCCTTTTCTTCTTCTTTTTTTTAGTTAAATCTTTATTATTCAGATTATTACATTTGTTTCTCTTTTTTCCCCTCCATAGCACCCGTCCACCCAGCTCCCACCCCTCCCGCTGCCCTTAGCTCCCTCCCATTGATCTCATCCATAGGTGTATGATTTTTGTCCAGTCTCTCCCTGTAAACCCCTCACCCCTTTCCCCCTGAGAATTATCAATCCACTCCCTTTCTGTGCTCCTGATTCTATTATATTCACCAGTTTATTCTGTTGATCAAATTTTTAATTCACTTAATTTTTAGATTCACTTGTTGATAGATATGTATTTGTTGTTCATAATTATTTGGCTTTTACCTTTTTCTTCTTCCTCTTCTAACAGAGTACCTTTCAGCATTTCATATAATACTGGTTTGGAGTTGATGAACTCCTTTAGCTTTTTCTTCTCTGTGAAGCTCTTTATCTGCCCTTCAATTCTGAATGTTAGCTTTGCTGGATAGATTATTCTTGGTTGTAGGCCCTTGCTATTCATCACGTTGAATATTTTTTGCCACTCCCGTCTGGCCTTCATCGTTTCTGTTGAGAAATCAGCTGACAGTCATATGGGTACTCCTTTGTAGGTAATAAACTGTTTTTCTTTTGCTGCTTTTAATATTCTCTCTTTCTCTTTTGCTCTTGGTATTTTAATTATGATGTGTCTTGGTGTGGTCCTCTTTGGATTCCTTTTATTTGGGGTTCTGTGTGCTTCCTGGACTTGTAAGTCTATTTCTTTTAGCAGATGTGGGAAGTTTTCAGTCATTATTTCTTTAAATAGGTTTTCAATATCTTGCTCTCTTTCTTCTTCTGGCACCCCCACAATTCTGATGTTGGTACACTTGAAACTGTCCCAGAGTCTGCTTACATTATGTTCACATTTTTGGATTCTTTTCTCTTCTTGCTTTTCCAGCTGAATGTTGTCTGCTTCTTTATATTTCAATTTTTTTACTTGATTCTTGCCTTTCTCTAGTCTGCTGTTAGGACTCCATATAATATTTTTTATTTCAGTCAGTGTATGTTTAATTTCTATTTGGTCCTTTGTCATCTTTAGTTGGACCTTTTCCATTTCTAGTTGGCTCTTTTGCATCTCTAGTGGGTCCTTTTTCATCTCCTCTTGGCTCTCGCTAAATTTATCCATCTTTTCTAGCATATTCTTGAAAAACCTTATAAGCCTGGTTTTGAACTCTATATCCAGTCGTTTTTTTCCCTCCATTTCTTTTGTTTGTGATCCCTTCCCTTGTCTCGGCATTTTCACTATGCCGGGGAAACTTGTGTTGAATTCAGCCTTATGATACCAGACGCAAAGCCTCAGAAGCCTCTGTTAAGCTTGGGCTGGGTGGAGTCTCAGGGCTTCAGGGACCGCCTTGCCTTCCAGTTGGCCCCGCCCTCCACATCCCCTGAGTCTCATGTGACTGGGTAATGGCTGGGGTGGTCCTTCTGCACGTGACCGCAGTGCCTCTAACTGCTGCCTTTCCGGCTTCCCTGCGCACCAGGACCACATGAGTCTAGGTCCCCAGGGTTTCGCCCAAAACCGGGGCCCAGTGGACTCAGAAGTGGCACAGTTGGGAGGGTCTCTCTCTCGCCCACTCGCAAAAACCAGCGGCACAATCAGCAATCTGTCCTCCGCGCAGCACTGTGCGCCTGTGCGACCAGACTTGATCTTTTGCGACTCCCCTAAATTTCCGTGCACCTCTCCCTTTTCACAGTCCAAACTCCCCCGTATGAGTTTCGGCTGGATCTGGGGTTTAGTGTTGTAAGATAAGGGGTTCAATGCCGTTGGGAGTCTCTGTTTCCCTCCCGCTAGAGAAAGCCAGCCAGGTAAACCGGCACCCGCTCTCTCAGCGTGCGCGTCTCTGTACCTCGGCTTTTTGCAGCTCCTCTGGGTTTCTGTGAGGCCCTCTCTTTCCTTCTAGCTGTAGAACTTACACTTGGCCAGCTTTCCTGTGGTTCTGGATGATGTCGGTTCTGTCTTTTAGTTGTAGTTTTGAAATTGTTGTGCGAGGCAGCAATGCAGGTGTTCACCTATGCCGCCATCTTGGATTCTCCTCTTATTCTTTTTTTATATTTTATTTTATTTTTTTTATTTTTTCTCCTTTCTCCCAATTTAATTTTGGGACTTCTTTCTTTTCTTTTTTTCCTCATTTTTCTCTTCTTCTCTCTCTACTTACCCCTAATTTGTCTTTATAAGTGGTAACCTTTTTGAGGTTATTATCATCATGAATATATTTCTGTTCAGACCCTTGTGTGTTGTACCTGGTCATGTTGTAGTTTGTGCCTTTAAATCAATGTAGGACAGAGAATTACATAACCAGAAACCAGGAGAAGAAAGACCATAGGCAGACGAAGAAACAATCCGCATATGACAGAAGAGCAGGTATAACCAGAAAAGGAAGTAAAGAAAATAGAAGAAGAAGTAGACCTGCCTAAGAAAGATTTCAGAAAATGGTAATAAGATTACAGAAAAGAAGGAAAGACAAAATTGACCATGTGTGTAAGAGCAAAGAGGAAATAAAGAAAAGCAAGAAGAAATGCAGAATAATCAAGAAGAAATGAAAAATGACATCACTCTTATAAAGAACTTAATAGAAAGCATCAAAAGTAGGCTAGAAGAAGTAGAGGACCACATCAGTGAGCTAAAAGACAAGGTAGGAAAAAATACCCAAGTACAGCAGCTTCTAGAAAAAAAAAATTAAAAAGCAAGAGGAGAGCCTAAGGAAACTTTGGGATAACACGAAACAAAACATCTGCATAGTTGGGATTCCAGAAAGAGTGGAAACTGAACAAGGATAAGAGAACCTGTTTAAAAAAATAATGGCAGAAAATGTCCCCAATATAGAAAAGAAAAAAACCCACACAAATCCAAGAAGCTCACAGAGTCCCAAGCAAAATGAACCCCAACAAACCGACACCGAGGCACATTATAATTAAATTGGCAAACACTGATGACAAAGTAAGAATCTTAAAAGCAGCCAGAGAAAAACAGAAAGTTACCTACAAAGGAATCTCCATAAGACTAGCTACTGATTTCTCAACAGAAACTCATAAGGCCAGAAGGGAATGCAATGAAATATACAAAGTCATGCAAAGGAAGGGTCTGAATCCAAGAATACTGTACCCTGCAAGACTCTCAATCAAAATTGAAGGTAAAATCAGAAGCTTCACAGACAAAAAATTACTAAGGTAATATATTACCACCAAACCAGCAATGCAAGAAATGTTAAAGGGTCTGCTGTAATAAAAATAAATAGGAAGCAAAGAAGGAACTCAGGGATAAGGATTAAAAATGGTAAGAGGTAAGTACTTATCTATAATAACTTTAAATGGAAACGGATTAAATGCTCCAATCAAAAGACATAGGGTAACCAATTGGATAAGAAAACATGATCCATATATCTGCTGTTGACAAGAAATGCAACTCAGAAAAAGAGATGCACACACATTGAGGGTGAAGGGATGGAAGATGGTATTTCAGGCAAATGGAAATGAAAATAAAGCTGGGGTTGCAATACTGATATCTGACAAATTAAATATCAAAATGAAAAACATAACAAGAGATAAAGAAGGTCACTTCATAATACTAAAGGGAACAATCAAACATGTAGAAATAACTCTGGTAAATATATACACACCCCACATATGAGCACCTAAAAACATAAAAAATTTCTTGGAGGATTTTAAGGGAGATATTGACAGCAATACAATCATAGTATGAGACTTTAATACCCCACTGTCACCACTGGACAAATCCTCTAAACAGAAAATCAGCACAGAAATATCAATCCTAAATGACTTATTTGACCAGATGGAATTAATTGACATCTTCAGAACATTTCGCCCCAAAGCCACAGGATATACATTCTTCTCCAGTGCAGCTGGGTCATTTTCAAAGATAGACCATATTTTGGGTCATAGGCAAAGTCTCTTCAAATTCAAGAAGAAGGAAATCATATCAAAAATCTTCTCAGATCACAGTGGCATAAAACTGGAAATCAACAACAATAAAAGTAATAAAAAGAAATCAAAATCATGGAGACTAAACAGAATGCTATTAAATAACGACTGCGTAACCAGAGATATCAAGGAAGAAATAAAAAAGCATTGCAACAAATGACAATGACAACAAAACAATACAAAATTAATGGGACACAGTGAAAGCAGTCTTGAGAGGGAAGTTCATAGCCCTACAAGCCTACTGCATAAAACAGGAACAATGGTAATAAATTTCCTAACTCTCCAACTCAAAGAGCTAGAAAGAGAGCAACAAGAAAAGCCCAATGTATTCAGAAGGAAGGAAATAGTGAAGATCAGAGCAGAGATAAACAACTTGGAGAGCAAAGAAACAATTCAAAAGATCAACAAAACCAAGAGCTGGTTCTTTGATAGGATAAACAAGATTGATGGACCTCTAGCCAGGTTCACCAAGAAGCAAAGAGAGAAGACCCAAATAATCCAAATCAGAAATGAAAGAGGAGAAATAACAACAGACCCCACTGAAATACAAAGGATTTTTTAAAAAATACTATGAACAACTCTATTCTGACAAATTGGACAACTTGCAAGAAATGGACACAATCCTAAAAAAAATATATCCTTCCAAAACTCAATCGGGATGAATCTAAACAGCTCAATAGTCCAATAACTATGTAAGAAGTTGAAGCAGTCATCAAACAGCTTCCAGCAAACAAAAGCCTGGGAACAGATGGCTACAAAGGAGAGTTTTATCAAACATTCAATAATAGTTAAAAGCTATCCTCCTCAGACTATTCAAAATATTCAAGAAGAATGAAAACTTCTAAACACCACCTATGAAGCCAGCATCACCCTAATACCAAAACCAGATAAAGACAACACAATGAAAGAGAATTATAGGCCAATATCTCTCATGAACATAGATGCCAAAATCCTCAATAAAATTCTATTAAATCGGATCCAGCAGTACATCAGAAAGATCATACACCATGACCAAGTAGGATTCATCCCAGTAATGCAAGGATAATACAATATCCGCAAATCAATAAACATGATACATCACATAAACCAATTGAGAGAAAAATCACATAGTCATATCAATTGATGCAGAAAAAGCATTTGACAAAATCCAACATCCTTTCTTGATAAAAACTCTCAGCAAAGTGGGAAAAGAAGGATCATACCTCAACATCATAAAAGCCATATATGATAAACCCAAGCTAACATCATACTCAATCGGCAAAAACTAAAACCATTTCCCCTAAGAACAGGAATAAGACAGGGATGTCCACTCTCACCTCTTCTGTTCAACATAGTACTGTAAGTATTAGCCATTGCAATTAGACAAAAAGAAGAAATAAAAGGCATCCAAATTGGAAAAGAAGAAGTAAATCTGTCCTTATTTGTAGATGACATGATACTGTACATAAAAAACCCTAAAGACTCCATCCAAAAACTAATTGACTTAATAAATGAATTTGGCAATGTAGCAGGATACTAAATTAATGCCAATAAATCTGTGGCATTTCTATTTACTAATAATGAAAATACAGAAAGAGAGACTAAAAAAGCAATCTCATTTACCATCGCACCAAAAAAATTAAGATACTTAGGAGTAAACCTAACTAAGGAGGTAAAAGACCTATATGCAGAAAAGTGCAGGATACTGAAAAAAGAGATAGAGGAGGACGTAAACAGATGGAAGACATACTATGCTCATGGATTGAAAGAATCAACATCATGAAAATGTCCATAGTACCAAAGCAATCTACAGATTATATGCACTATAGATTAAAATACCAATGACGTATTTAACAGACCTAGAAAGAACTCTTCAAAGATTCATCTGGAACACATAAAGACCGCTAATAGCCACAACAATCCTGATAAATAATAATAGAGTGGGTGGAATCTCAATACCAGATATCAAGCTATATTACAAAGCAACTGTTCTCAAAACAGCCTGGTACTGGCAAAGAACAGACATATAGACCAATGGAATAGAATAGCTAATCTTGATATCCACCCAAACCACTATGCTCAATTAATATTTGACAAAGGAGACATGAACATACAGTGGTACCAAGAAAGCCTCTTCAATAAATGGTGTTGGGAAAATTGGACAGATACATGCAAAAAAATGAATCACCAATTACACCAAGTACAAAAATAAACTCAAATGGATGCAGGACTTAAACATTAGATAGGAAACCATAAAAATACTAGAGGAATCCACAGGCAGCACAATCTCAGACATATGCCCAAAGAACTTCTTCACTGATACTGCTCCAAGGGCAAGGGAAGCTAAAGAAATAATAAAAATAAAGAAATAAAGAAATGGGACTACATCAAAACAAAAGCTTTTGCACAGCAAA
This sequence comes from Lasiurus cinereus, assembly GCA_011751065.1. Lineage (NCBI taxonomy): Eukaryota > Metazoa > Chordata > Mammalia > Chiroptera > Vespertilionidae > Lasiurus > Lasiurus cinereus. The sequence continues at coordinate 28,595,397 of JAAGEH010000032.1, forward strand.
AGAAATCATCAACAAAACAACAAGAAAGACCTCTGTATGGGAGAATATATTTGCAAATGTTATCACTGATAAAGGTTTAATCTCCAACATCTACAGCCAACTTATACAACTTAATAAAAGGAAGATAAATGATCCAATAAAAAAAATGGGCAATGGATCTAAACAGATCCTTTTCGAAATAAGACAGAAGGAAGGCCAAGAGACACATGAAATCATGTTCAAAGTCACTAATTATCCGAGAGATGCAAATCAAAATGACAATGCGATACCATCTCACACCTGTCAGAATGGCAATCATCAACAAATCAACAAACGACAAGTGTTGGCAAGGATGCAGGAGAAAAAGGAACCCGTGGGTGGGAATAAAGACTGGTGCAGCACTGTGTAGAATAGTATGGAGTTTCCTCAGAAAACTAAAAATGGAACTGCCATTTGACTCAGCAATCCCACTCTTAGGAGTATATCCTAAGAAACTAGAAACATCAATTTCAAAGGATTTATGCACCCCTATGTTCATATCAGTACAATTTACAATAGCTACAATTTGTAAACAGCCTAGGTGCCCATCAGCAGATGAGTGGATCAGAAAACTATGTTATATCTACACAATGGAATTCTATACTGCCATTAAAAAGAAGGAATTCTTACCATTTGCAGCAACCTGGATGGAACTGGAGAGCCTTATGCTAAGTGAAATATGCCAGTCAATGAAGGAGAAACACCATATGATATCTCTCATTTGTGGATAATAAAGAACATTATTAACTGATGAATAAAAGGATAGATCCAGAAGCAGTAAAGTATCAAACAGACTGTCAAATTACAGCAGGAAGCTTAAGGAGAGGAGGGGTAGATAAGCGATCAACCAAAGGACTTGTATGCATGCATATAAGCACAACCAATGAACACAAGATACTGAGGGGTTGGGGTATGCCTTGTGGGGGAGCAATGGGAAGATATGTATACATGTAACACAATAAAAATAAAACAATTAAAATAAATTAAAAAATGAAACAAACAAACAAAAAAGACTTCAGAAATAGAATTAACTATTGATATAAAGATTTAAATGACAGTATGCATATTATCTTCATTTACAGCAGATACAGTTACTGGATTCTATAATTTAAAAATGTAGACAGTGATAAGTATAAAATTTTCTAAATAATTTCTAAGATAGTAACAAATATTGAAATAATACTCTTACCAATAATTCTGCTTCTTTCTTTGATTGTAAACAGAATTAGAAAAAATGCACTAAAATGAACAGTTTATTCTTAATTTACTATTTCATTAATTATTTAAATATATCTATAAAAAACTCTTTTCATGCAACTAAGTAAAATTGTGAACTATAATAGCTTTCCAAGTTATATATTTTAGAAAGACATTTTAGTAACATATAAGTTGAACTATGATTTTATAGAAATAATTGCTCAAAGGTAATTCTAGCAATAGTTTTTATAATTTCTCTAAATAACTCTTATTTATCAATGGATGAGTATGTGTAGATTTATTTATGCATAGCCATAAAACACACAGTTATGGCTGTGAAATAAATTATTAGTCAGAATGTACACATAATTAAAATGTTAGAGAAAGAACTATTTCTAAATACCATAGTTATTTTAACAGAAATAAGTTACACACAAAATTAGGTGTGCTTAGAGAACTTCAGAAGGGATTGAAAAACAACAGTCAGTAAAATATATCTTTTCAAGGAGGCTGAAGAATATATACAAAACAGATTTTCAGTGACTCCCCTTTCTGTACCCCCAAAGTGAGTGATTCTTTCACTGACATATTCATACAAATCTTGTATGTTTCCCCATCACTGCCAGAGGAGGTTAACAGCTTCTTTTCTTTAGTCTTTTAGTTCTTAGCTGCGTGCCTCTCAGTGGTATAATCTAACCTGAAATCCTGCTGACAAGAGATTATGGAAGTGCATTTCCAAAGTTTCTTCCATGTAATTTAAGGAACAATGAAGTGGATTTGATAATTCACAATATAACATAAATATAAATTATGGTATATTAAATATAAAAGATTTACATATTTGAAAGTTATTACAGGCAAAAATTTATTTATTCTACCCAACAGTAAGAAATTCCTCAATCCATAAATATTTATTAAGCAACTACTATGTATTAATCTTAGAAAAACTGTCTAAAGAATAGGCAGTTTAAATAAGTTAAAATTATATGCAAAAATAAAGGTGGGGACAAAACCAAGATATTTTTATCTATTTTCTTTCTTTTTTAAAATAAATCTTTTTTGTTCAGTTTATTACAGATGTTCCTCTTTTTTCCCCCCATAGCTCCCCTCCACCTAATTCCCCACCCCCTACCCCATGCCTTTACCCTTGGCCACTGTCCTCATCCTTAGTTGTAAGATTTTTGTCTAAACTCTTCCTGCACCTCTCCCACCCTTTTCCCTTGAAAATTGTCAGTCCATTCCTTTTCTATGCCCCTGATTCTATTATATTCACCAGTTTATTTTGTTTATAGGATTATTTATTCACTTGATTTTTAGATTCACTTGTTGATAGGTATATTTCTTATCACTTTGTTGTTCATAATTTTTATCTTTACCTTCTTCTTCTTCTTCTTCTTCTTCTTCTTCTTCTTCTTCTTCTTCTTCCTTTTCTTCTTCTTCTTCTTCTTCTTTTTCTTCAAGAATACTCTTCAGCATTTCATATAATCCTGGCTTGGTGGTGATGAATGCCTTTAGCTTTTTCTTATATGTGAAGCTTTTTAACTGGGCTTCAATTCTGAATGATCCCTTTGCTGGGTAGAGTAATCTTGTTTGTAGGTTCTTGTATTCATCACTTTGAATATTTCCTGCCACTTCTTTCTGGCCTGCATAGTTTCTGTTGAGAAATCAGCTGACAGTTGTATGGGGGCTCCCTTATAGGTAACTGTTTTTCTCTTTCTGCTTTCAAGATTCTCTCTTTGTCTTTTGCCCTTGGCATTTTAATTATAATGTGTCGTGGTGTGATTTTCTTTGGATTCATTTTGTTTGGGGTTCTCTGCGCTTCCTAGACTTGTAAGTGGCATTTCTTTCATCAGGTAAGGAAAGTTTTCAGTCATTATTTCTTCAAATAGGTTTTCAGTATCTTACTCTCTCTCTTCTTCTGGCACCCCCATAATTCAGATGTTGGTATGCTTGAAGTTGTCCCAGAGGCTCTTTATACTATGTTCACATTTTTGGACTCTTTTTTGTTTTTGTTTTTCTGGTTGGGTGTTTTTTTGTTTCTTCATATTTCAAATCTTTGGTTTGATTCTTGGGGACCTCTAGCCTGTTATTGGATTTCTGTATATTATTCTTTATTTCAGACTCAGAAGTTTCAGTTAACTTCCTCTGGCAGTGATGGGAAAACATACAAGATTTGTATGAATATGTGAGTGAAAGAATCACTCACTTTTGGGATACAGAAAGGGGAGTCACTGAAAATCTGTTTTGTATATATTCTTCAGCTTTATAATCTTTTGAAAGGACATATTTCTGTATATGCTTAATTTCTGGCTGGTCCTTTTCCATTTTTTTTCATCATTCTCATTAAGATCCTGAAAGTCTCACTGAGTTTCTCAGAGGTCTCACTAAGTTTCTTGGTGGATTGTAGAAGATTCTAGAGTAACCTTATAAATGTGATTTTGAACTCTATGTCCAGTAGTTTGCTTTCCTTCATTTCTTTCATTTGTGACATGTTTCTTTGTCTCTGCATTTTGGCTACTTCCCTGTGTTGATGGAGTGGCTTTGTGTGCTAGTTGTCCTGTATAGCCCAATAGCTCTGCCTCCCCAATCACCTGAAGTGGACACTCTTGGTGCACCCCTTTGTGGGCTGGGTACACAGTCTTGTTGTAGTTAAGCCTTGGTTGTCATTGGTGCACTGGGAGGAATTGACCTCAAGGCCAATTGATTGTGAAGATAGCTGTGTCTATAATGGAAGAACTGCTATCTGCAGTCACCCCTCTGGGGCAGGTCTTACTTCAGTGGGGCTTTGGTGCTCACCAAGTCTGCCTCTTGAGTGTGTCACTCATGTATGTGAGGAGTTGAAATCTGGTGTTGTCTCACACTGATCTCTAGATCCATTGGTTCCTGGATCTCCAAGGAGGTGCAAGTCAGCTACTGTCTGAGGCTACCCAGCAGGAGCTACAGGGAGATCTGCAGATTTTTCCTCTTTGCTTGAAGTTTGGAAGTTTTGGAGTTGTCTGACACAGTTATAATTTGTTAGGTTAAGCTGCAAGAGGGCAGGCTATTTGTATGCAAAAGCCACTGTACACTGCTTGGTGGATTTGCAAATTGGGTGGGGCAGGATCTCAAGAAATCACTAGGGCTTGGCAAACAGCAATGGCTCTCAGTCAGTCCTCTCTGCATCTCCTTGTTTCCATGTTCTGTTCCATGTCCTACATCATGTCCCAGTGCAGTAAACAATGATTCCTGTGCATGCCTTTGCAAGACAGCCACCCTCACTTTCCAACCCAATGACAGACCATCCATTTTCTTCCTGTATAAATCTGAGTCCCCAGAATCTCACTGGAAACTGGATTCCAGAGAGTCTGGAACTTGTAATTCCCTCCCAATTGAAAAAAAACACACACAAAAAAAACACTGCATGCCAGCCCGATTCACTCATCTCTGTCCTGGGACTTTCTGAGCCTCTGCACATCTTACCAGGTCTCAATGCACTTTTTTTCTTTCTTCTAGTTGTAGAACTTCCACTCCACCATCTTTCTTGTGGTTCTGGGGGATAGTCATTTTGTCTTTTAGTTGTAATTTTGGTGTGGTTGTGAGAGGCAGCACATATATATGTATACCTTATGCCGCCATCTTGGTTCTCAGTCTTTATCTGTTTTCTAAAAGGGAAAAAATAAAAACAAGATATTCAAGTAATAACAAAAATCACTATACCATGCTATACATTTTAAATTGGCAATGGTGTTTATTGTTTTTCATTATTTGTCTGAAATAATATATTTCTAGGGTAATTCTTGCATGATTCTTAATTCTAAAATAATTGTATCATGATTTAGTGAAATTAAAGTCACGTTTACTTAACACATTTTCTGTTACAGTAATCTAAAATTATCCTTTTAATACAGCATTATATGTCATTGATATTAATTATAAAAATTAATTTGTGCTGCCATTATTCAACATTTAGTTTCTTTTGACACAGAATAACAAATTTCAGGCATATAAGTGTTTTATTCCTTAGATAGGTGGGCGAAGATACTAGAAAAGTAAAATAGAACTATTTTAATGACTCTTGAAATCTATGCTATTATTTTAATTTACATTTATTAGTAGGATGTCTCATCTGAAATTTACATTATATAATTAAATTTTATATTTATATTATGATAATTATATTCTGCCTTTTATTATATACACAATATATATAATTCATACATATGTTTATACACATATAATACTCTCTTTCTATACTTCTTCATATATAATTGATGGCTTCTGTCACATCTCAAGGCTCTTGTGGTTAGGATTTTTGCCTTGCCATTTTTTTTTATCACATGCAGTAACTAAAACACAAATGCACAGAAAATATATATTAAATACTTTTAAATTTTATTTAAATTGTATGACCATCTATAATAATAAAAGCATAATATGCTAATTAGACCAGACAGCCAAACAGCCTTCTGTCATTCAGGGCATCCTTTTTGACAAAGCTGCAGAAGTTAGGAGTGATAAGGCAGGCAGAGTGGTTAGGGGTGATCAGGCAGGCAAGCGAAGTGGTTAGGTGCAATCAGACAGGCAGGCAATTGGATAGAGGTGATCAAGCAGGAAGGCAGAGGGGTTAGGGGTTATCATGCAGGCAGCAAAGTGCTTAGGGATGATCAGGTAGGCAGGCAGATGAACGGTTAGGAGCCAGTTTTCCCAGATTGTGAGAGGGATGTGATGTCCAACAGCAGGATCAGACCTAAACTGCCAGTTGGACATTCCCTGAGGTGTCCCAGAGAGTGTGCAGGCTGGGCTGAGGGACCTCCCCTACCACACACATGAATTTCATGTACTGGACCTTTAGTAAAATATAAAAAACTGAAAAACAAATTCAGATTATTAGGATTAAAATACATGTCAAGAAACTTTTCTCAATCATAATGTATTTTTTACATTATTCATTTTATATGTTCTTGTAGGTACTTAATATTTTATTAGCTAATATATTTATTCCCAGATCATTACATTAAGAATCATAAAATAACTATGAACCTTAACTGTAGACTCAAATTTAATGTGAATAAATATTTTGAGAAGTTAAACACATGTTTTAGATAGATTGGATTTGGATGTGATAAATTGAAGTCCAGAAAGCTTGTATTTCATTCCTTCATAAAGAGATTGAAGTGCTTCTAGGAAAATGCTGATGTGTCATGTTCCTAACTTTTAAGAGACTTATTTAGACTTATAACATTAAAAAAAGGAATACTTTGTTTTGAGTTATCTATGAGTATCAATGGCTCTGCCATTCATATATGAAAACTGATACACAAAATATGACTACTTTCATCTTGAAAGTTGATCTATATATCTCTGATCACTTCTGCTACAGGAAGGCACTACATTTAAAACCTACTTTTCTAATAAATTATAAATATCAAACTTTTAACACAAAAAACAAAGAAACTAACTATAAAAATTGCAATATTTTTCATTTTGAGTTATTATCTACTAGGAGTACAAAATTTGTACAAGAGTAAGCCTTCCTTCCCCCAGGTATCAGCACTGGCTTCCCTCTGGCCCCCAGGACCTGGGCTTCCCTCACAGCCCAGCTTTATCCAGAAGGTTATTTGGAAGAACATCTAGTATAATTAGCATATTATGCTTTTATTATTATAGATGACTGCTTTCTGTTACTTTTTATTTATTTATTT
>JAAGEH010000032.1:28602392-28654461 GCA_011751065.1 Lasiurus cinereus
CCAGCTCCCACCCCTCCCTCTGCCCTTAGCTCCCTCCCCATCCATAGGTGTATGATTTTAGTCCAGTCTCTCTCTGTACACCCCTCACCTCTTCCCCCCTGAGAATTATCAGTCCACTCCCTTTCTGTGCTCCTGATTCTATTATATTCACCAGTTTATTCTGTTGATCAAATTTTTAATTCACTTAATTTTTAGATTCACTTGTTGATAGATATGTATTTATTGTTCATAATTTTTTGGCTTTTACCTTTTTCTTCTTCCTCTTCTAAAAGAGTACTTTTCAGCATTTCATATAATACTGGTTTGGAGTTGATGAACTTTAGCTTTTTCTTATCTGTGAAGCTCTTTATCTGCCCTTCAATTGTGAATGTTAGCTTTGCTGAATAGATTATTCTTGGTTGTAGGTTCTTGCTATTCATCACGTTGAATATTTCTTGCCACTCCCGTCTGGCCTGCATCGTTTCTGTTGAGAAATCAGCTGACAGTCCTATGGGTGCTCCCTTGTAGGTAATAAACTGTTTTTCTCTTGCTGCTTTTAATATTCTCTCTTTCTCTTTTGCTCTTGGTATTTTAATTATGATGTGTCTTGGTGTGGTCCTCTTTGGATTCCTTTTATTTGGGGTTCTGTGTGCTTCCTGGACTTGTAAGTCTATTTCTTTTACCAGATGTGGGAAGTTTTCAGTCATTATTTCTTTAAACAGGTTTTCAGTATCTTGCTCTCTCTCTTCTTCTGGCACCCCCACAATTCTGATGTTGGTACGCTGAAAGCTGTCCCAGAGTCTCCTTACATTATGTTCACATTTTTGGATTCTTTTCTCTTCTTGCTTTTCCAGTTGAATGTTGTCTGCTTCTTTATATTTCAAATTTTTTACTTGATTCTTGCCTTTCTCTAGTCTGCTGTTAGGACTCTGTATAATATTTTTTATTTCAGTCAGTGTATGTTTAATTTCTATTTGGTCCTTTTTCATCTCCTCTTGGGTCTCACTAAATTTATCGAATTTTTCTAGCATATTCTTGAAAAACCTTACAAGCGTGGTTTTGAACTCTATATCCAGTCGTTTTTTTTCCTCCATTTCTTTTGTTTGTGATCCCTTCCCTTGTCTCGGCATTTTCACTATGCTGGGGAAACTTCTATGTTGGATTCAGCCTTATGATAGCAGATGCAAAACCGAAGAAGCCTCTGTTGAACTTGGGAGGGTGGAGTCTCAGGGCTTAAGGGACCGCCTTGCCTTCCAGTCAGCCCCGCCCTCCACGGCCCCTGAGTCTCACATGACTGGGTAATGGCTGGAGCGGTCCTTGTGCGCGCGTGCACCCGCAGTGTCTCTAACCGCTACCTTTCCAGCTCCCTTGAGCACTAGGACCACACGAGTCTAGGTCCCCAGGGTTTTGCCCGAAACAGGGGCTTAGTGGAGTCAGAAGTGGCACAGTTCGGAGGGTCTGTCTCTGGCCCACTCGCGAAAGCCAGCGGCACAATCAGCAATCTGTCCTGCATGCAGCACTGTCCGCGTGCGAGACCGGACCTGATCTTCTGCGACTCCCCTAAATTTCCGTGCACCTCTCCCTTTTCACAGTCCAAACTCCCCCCGTATGAGTTTCGCTGGATCTGGGGTTTAGTGTCGTAAAATAAGGGGTTCAATGCCATTGGGAGTCTCCGTTTCCCTCCCGCCAGAGAAAGCCAGCCAGGTACTCCGGCACCCGCTCTCTCAGCGCGCTTGTCTCAGTACCTCGGCTTTTTGCAGCTCCTCTGGGTCTCTGTGAGCCCCTCTCTTTCCTTCTAGCTGTAGAACTTACACTCCGCCAGCTTTCCTGTGGTTCTGGATGATGTCTGTTCTGTCTTTTAGTTGTAGTTTTGAAATTGTTGTGCGAGGCAGCAGTGTAGGTGTTTACCTATGCCACCATCTTGGATTCCTCCTCTGTTACTTTTTAGAGATAACTTAAAACTTGCACACTAATCACTTATACAAACTGATAATCCTACCAGGTCTATTTTATTATTATTTTAAAATAATAATTTATTGTTGAGAGTATTATAGATGTCCCCCTTTTCTCTCCCTATTAGTCCACAGACAACAGGTTCCTCCCCTATCTTAGGCCTTCACCACCCTATTGCTTGGGTCCATAGTAATGCAAGCATATGTACTATGATTAATCTCATCCCACCCCACCCAATTTACCTCTAAGTTTTATCAGTCTATTCCATGTTTTCATACTCTGGTTTATTTTATCCATCATTTTTTTATTTTTATATACAATTGTTGTTTGTTTATGTTTATATATAATTATTGATAGATATGTATTTATTGACATTTTATTTTTTATATTTTTTATTATTTTTTTTATTCTTCTTAAAGAATACTCAAATATTTCATGTAATACTAGTTAGGTGGTGATGAACTCCTTTAGCTTTTTCTTATCTGTGAAGCTCTTTATCTGTCCTTAATTCTAAATGACAGCTTTGCTGAGTAGAGTAATCTTGGTTGTAGGTCCTTGCTATTTATCACTTTGAATATTTCTTGCCACTCCTTTCTGACCAGCAAAGTTTCTACAAAACTGACATTCTGTCATATGGGTGTTCCCTTGCAGGTAATAAGCTGCTTTTAAGATTCTCTCTTTGCCTTTAGCCCTGGGCATTTTAATTATGATGTGTCATCATGTGAGCCTATTTTGGTTCATCTTGTTAGGGACTCTCTGTGCTTCCTGTACTTATAAGTATTTCTTTCATCAGGTACGGAAAGTTTTCTGTAATTATTTCTTCATATAGGTTTTCAATATCTTACTCTCTCTATTCTCTTTCTGGTACCCTTAAGATGCAAATACTGGTACATTTGAAATTGCCCCACAGGTTCCTTAAACTATCTTCATATTTTTTGGATTTTTTATTTTTGCTCTTCTGATTGGTTGTTTTTTTTTCCCCTTTTTTCTTTTTATTAATTTTTATTAATTTTTTATACATATCTCCCCATTGCCTCCCTCCCTCCCACGCATACCCCAACCCCCCGGGTCTGTGATCATTAGTTATGCTTATATGCATGCATACAAGTCCTTTGATTGATCACTTATCTACCTCACCTAACTTTAATCTTTCTGCTGTAATTTCACAGTCTGTTTGATGCTTTATGATTTTTGTCCCCATGAGAATTATCAGTCTACTCCCTTTCTGTGCTCCTGATTCCATTATATTCACCAGTTTATTCTGTTGATCAAATTTTTAATTCACTTAATTTTTAGATTCACTTGTTGATAGATATGTATTTGTTGTTCATAATTTTTTACAAGTCCAGGAAGCACACAGAACCCCAAATAAAAGGAATCCAAAGAGGACCACAGCAAGACACATCATAATTAAAATACCAAGAGCAAAAGACAAAGAGAGAATATTAAAAGCAGCAAGAGAAAAACAGTTCATTACCTACAAGGGAGCACCCATACGACTGTCAGCTGATTTCTCAACAGAAACGATGCAGGCCAGATGGGAGTGGCAAGAAATATTCAACGTGATGAACAGCAAGAACCTACAACCAAGAATAATCTATCCAGCAAAGCTATCATTCAGAATTGAAGGGCAGATAAAGAGCTTCACAGAGAAGAAAAAGCTAAAGGAGTTCATCAACTCCAAACCAGTATTATATGAAATGCTGAAAGGTACTCTTTTAAAAGAGGAAGAAGAAAAAGGTAAAAGACAAAAAATTATGTAGACTGATAATTCTCAGGAGCACAAAAATCATAAAGCATCAAACAGACTGTGAAATTACAGCAGAAAGATTTAAAAAAAAGAAGAAGAAGGAGGAGGAGGTGGTGGAGGAGCAGTAGGAGGAGGAAGAGGAGGAGGAGGAGGAAAAAAGAAAAACAAAAGTAAGAGAGAAATGAAAGATAATAAGAAAGAAAATGGGGACAAATTATATATATGAGGAGAAAACTCTGATAGAACAGCCACTAATCTCAACAAATGCTAGCAACAAGTTCCTAGAGAATAATACAAATTACAAATAACAACTAATATCAAGGGAGGCAAGAGAAAACAGAGGTAAAAAATCAAACAAAAAAAAGGCAAAGAAAGAGAAAAATAAAACAAGTAGAATAAGCAAAACCAATCTCACAAGAGTATAAAAATCGATATAATCAACGTTCAAGCAAACAACAACAAAAGGACATTTTTTTGGATAGTGAAGACAGAGAAGAGAGAGATGGGTATGGACTTAGAGGAGGGGATTAGAAATTAGATATATAATTGAAGTAAAGTTTTAACCAGATAAAAAGAAAGAATAGAAAATATCTAAAGTTGAAAAAGGGTAAGAGAAACAAGACAACAAAATGGGGAAAGTTAGGAAGAGTGTGTTGGCGTAAAGGTAGAGTTGAGATAGAGTAAAATGATGCTAAAGGAAAGCTGAAAATAGAATGTAGAACTCTAATCCCAAAGTAAGATAAAGAGACTATAAAATGACACTTCTTTTTTTCAAAATGTAAAATAGTAATAGTAAAAATACTGGTTGAAAATAAAAATATAATAATTAAAAAGTAAAATCAATTTGAGGGAAAAAAGTAAATAATTAGTTTTTTAATTAAAAGATGAAAAAATAAAAAAAAAAAATAGAATTGGCAGTAGTGGAGCTTATTCACTTCATCTATTGTTCTGTTTGGCATGCCTGTTTCGTAGTCAGGATGATATTGTGTTATCTTTGTTCTACTTTTGCTCAGTGGAGAGTCAATTTGTTAAGTCAGCCCCTGGGTGGTAGTGTTTCAGAATTGACCTCTGAGACTATAGGTCCTCTCTAGCCTGTGCTTAGATCCTGCTTTCTGTGTGGTACTCAATACTGGTTTGTGGGAGTGGGTTTCCCCAGGGCTGATTCTCTGATGGTTATTCTGTGCTCTGATCCCCAGATTCCAGAAAAACAACTTTCCCCTGCAGTCTCTTAGGATGTCCCCAATTGTGGGGTCCTATGTATTGGGCTTAGCAATCAGAAGCCAGGTTCTGAAGAGGAAAGAGTGCAGTCTGTTCAAGCAGCTGGGACATCTTAATAACTCCCACGCTGTCCTTCTGCCTCAGATCAAAATGGGTTGCTTTCTAGAGCTCCCCTCTGTTAACAGGTCTGTGGACCCCCTTCCACATTCAGGGATCATGTCCTGCCCCACAACCACGGATTTCTGTAGGTCCAGTTCCCACAATGTGCGTGTCTCTCTGTTCTGTGGGACCAGAGACCTCACCTTATCCCAGGAGAAATCTGACCTTTCCGTGTGGCATGTTGAGATCCTCTGAATCCGAGTGTTTGTGCTGATTGGGGAGTTGTGTTCTGGGTCCCTTGGCTTTTCTGTGGGTTCCACAGCTGTAGCTTTTCAGTGTTCCATAAACATTCACTTTCCCTTGAAAGATGGCATGGTCTCGAGTTCACCCTGGTGGCTCCGAGGGAATAAACCCCATGGCAGTGGGGCTGCTGGTCAGGGGAGCCCTGTCCAGCAGTCCCCCACCTTCTCCTGGAGGATAACCATCTCTTAACTTGCCAACAAACACTCCCAGTGCGACCCTAAGCTTTTCTCTCTGCTTTAGTGACAAGGCTCCGGACACCTCCATCTATTCCGCCTCCATTTTTTTCTCCTCCAACCCTTCCATTCTTCACCCAGAGTGTTGGCAGCAACTTCTGTGGCCATTTGCTTCTCATAAAAGGTATGAAGTTTGCGTTCATCGTCCACTCCAATGAGTTTCTGGCAACCAGTGCCTGGGAAAGAGATGTTGAACTTCATCCTAAAGCTCCCAACAGCCTCTAAGGTGCAATGAAAAAGAACTTCTCTGAGTACTTTTAAGATAATCTTTATTTTATTTGATATATATTTTAATGTATTTTATTGATTTTTTACGGAGGGGGAGGGAGAGAGAGAGAGAGTTAGATACATCGATGAGAGAGAAACATCAATCAGCTGCCTCCTGTGCATTCCCTACTGGGGATGTGCCTGTAACCAAGGTACATGTCCTTGACCAGAATCAAACCTGGTACTCTTGAATCCACAGGCCAATGCTCTATCCACTGAGCCAAACCAGTTAGGGCTTTATTTGATATTTTAATAGTTCCATGTCAATGTGTTAAAGAATGAATTTTAATTTATTTTTATTTTATTTTATTTATTTTAAATATATTTTATTGATTTTTTTACAGAGACGAAGGGAGAGAGATAGAGAGGTAGAAACATTGATGAGAGAGAGACATCGATCAGCCGCCTCCTGCATGCCCCCTACTGGGGATGTGCCCGCAACCAATGTACATGCCCTTGACCAGAATTGAACCTGGGACCTTTCAGTCTTCAGGCCGACGCTCTATCCACTGAGCCAAACCGGTTTCAGCTTAATTTATTTTTAAATATAATGTGCTTCCAGTTTCCTTATACTTATATCATTTTTATAATCTAAAAAATGCACAGCTATGATCACTTTAAATTTTATATTTTCTTTTTCTCTGTTATATTCTTTCTAGGTAGTTTGATTATATATACATTAGAATTTTTCAATCAATATTTCACATGCATTAAAATGATGTCAATATTATATATCTGTGTCTAAGTGTTGTGTTCTATGATAGCTTACAAAATTTATAAACTCTCCAGCAGTATTTAATGGTTTTATTATTTTCAAATTTACTTATGCTATTTAATGTTTTATTGATTATTACTTTTTTAAATTCACCTGATAATGTTTGTCTTTTGTTGATTTCTCTTTGCTCTGATTCCAAATTTCATTTTATTGAACACTTAATATATAATATTTTGTATTTCTTTTGATACTTTTGATATTTGAAATTTTTGTGAGTTTATAATTGCATTTCATTCTTATCTTCTGACTCTCATTTGTGGTTATTTGTTTCACTATCATTTTTAAAGATCTTTGTTTATTATTTCTCTAGTGGCCTGGTGCACAAAATGTGTGCACATTAAAAGAAAATTAATTAGAGGAAATATTTTAATATTGCTAGTTGCCCTTTCTCTATAATAGAAGTGTCATAGATGAAAGAAAATTAGTACAATGTATATGAAAATCTCCCTCCTGTCAGAGTCTGGGGCACACCAAGGTTCAAGTCTCTGCCCACCCGCATGTGTTTCAAAAGCACACAAGACCCAGACACTACTGGCCCCACCCTGTCTTCCAGCCCAGTGCTGGGTGGGAGGGCATAGCGTCAAGTCTGCTGAGATGGCCTCAAGTCCCTGGACCCAATGCTGGGCGGGGGTGCAGCCTCATGTCCTCCAGCCTGACTTCAGAAGAGCAGGCCCTGGCACTAAGGCATGAGGGTGCAAGGGTGTGATGACCATTTGCATATTAGCTCTTTATAATGTAAGATATTTAGTTTATCTTAAAGTGTTGACAATGTATTGGGAAATAAACCCAATCAATATCAGTGCCTTCTACTCAGTGAACTTTTTTGAGGTTCTAGGTATGGTACATCTGGCCCCTCCCACAAGCAAAAGGAGGCACCATGCCTAGTGGATGTTTGCATATTGGAGGCAACATATTTACCATTTAGGTTTATTATTCAGGCCCATTTATTTAATGACATGAATATCTACTAGTTTTGAGTGGGGATCTACAATAGGTCCATCCTGTACTGCAACTGTTCGACACTTGTCTCATATGATCCAGGAGATCCAATGGTGATTGAAGTGTCGGTGGCAGATAGAAAGGCTGCCTTTAGTGCCTTTTGTGCCTTTGGTAGTTCCCTACAGGTGAATTGCAGTACAGAAACTAAGGAATTTAGAGCATATCCCTGCTATGCTCTGCATAACTACCCCCCTTTTGAGAAATGACTCTTGGACTGCTACTGTCTTGATAGAGAATACTCACTTAATCATGGGTTGTGGTTACCATGAGACTTAATCTGCCCATCATGAACTTCATGCTATATTACCAGGAAGTTGGGCATTCACTGCAGTACTCCATCATCAAGTAGAAGTGCTATATAACATTATCTGACCTAAGCAGAACCTGAAGGCACAAGTAAGTTACATAAAAAGGTTCCTAAATGCCTATGGTTTCCTTCTACTAAACTGCTCTCTCTCTCTCTCAGCCTATACCCATGCCTCCTGGAGATTTACTTATGGTCAATTAATTTAGAAAGAGAATACTTGGGTTAGCTTACAGATAGTTCTGTATAGTTAGTCATCACCAGAAAGTGAATAGCTCGAGCACTATTGCTCCTTCATGCCTAAAGAACAGTGGAAAAGGGAAAAATTTCCAGTGGGTAGTTTAACTAGTTTTAAGCAGTAAACTAATATGTCTAGGCAACAGGATATACCTTAGGGAGTCTTTTGATATTTCCATGTCCTGTAATTAAGATGAATGGAAAACTACAATAAACTAATCCAGACAAAACCAATAATAACCCAGATTTTCCAGGAATAAAGGTTTAGGTCACCTCACTGGTTAAAAAATCCCATTCAGTGTGATCTCTTATCCCTGGCCCTGTCTTACTGAAGACAAAGGGAATACAGAATGTATAGTGAAAATGGTACTTATGAATATCAGTTATGACTATATGACAAGATATGAAATAAGTCACAGAAATGGACTGTAATTCTCATTAATATTTTCTCCTTAGTTTGTTATGAATATTCATGTGTGTGTGTGTGCCTGAGTGTTTTTTTTTGTTTGTTTGTTTTCTTTCCTTGGTAATGTCCTTTTCAGGTAATATAATATAATATATATTAAATTATATTATAATATTCAGTATTGTACTAGTATATTTTACATAATAATTTTATATGATATATCAAAGGGAAAACTGAACATTATTTTTCTATCTTTTTATCACTGTATTTTAAATTTTATTTTCTAATTATAGTCCACTTTTAATATTATTTTGTATTAGTTTCAGGTGTTTGGCATAGTGATTAGATCAATTATATACTGTACAAAGTGTTCCTCCTGATATTTCCAGTACCCACCTGGCACCATACATAGTTATGACAATATTATTTTTTAAATTTTATTTTATTGTTTAAAGTATTACATATAATAATATATATATCTCCTTTTTTTCCTCGATGACTTTCTCCCAGTTTCCCCTATGCCCTGTTGTATACCCTCATCCCACCCCTCCCAGGGTCTTGTGTCCATTGGTTGTGCTTATATACATGCATACAAGTCCTTCAGTTGATCTCTTTCTCTCCCTCCCCAGCACTCCCCAGCCTTCCAGCTGTAATTTGACAGTCTGTTCAGTGCTTTACTGCCTCTATACGTCTCTATCTTTTTGTTTGTAAGGTTATAATGCTCTTTATTTTCCATAAATGATTGAGATCATGTGATATATTTCTTTCATTGCCTGGTTTATTTCACTTAGCATAATACTCTCCAGTTTGATCCATCCTGCTGCAAATGGCAGGAATTCATTATTTTTTATAGCAGCTTAGTATTCCATTGTGTAGATGTACCATAGATTTCTAATCCACTCATCTGCTGATAGGCATTTAACTGGTTCCAAATCTTAGCTATGAACATAGGGGTGCATATATTCTTTCTGACTGGAGTTTCTAGATTCTTGGGATATATTTCTAGAAGTAGGATTACAGGATCAAATGTGAGTTCCATTTTTAGTTTTTTGAGGAAACACCATACTATTCTTTACAGTGGTTGCACCAGTCTGCATTCCTACCAGCAGTGCATGAGGGTTACTTTATCTCTGCATCCTTGCCAGCACTTGTCATTTGTTGATGATAGCTATTCTGACATGTGTCAGATGGTACCACATTGTCTTTTTGATTTGCATCTCTCAAATAATTAGTAACTTTAAGCATGTTTACATTTACCATCCCACCAAAAAATTAAGATACTAGGAATAAACTTAATTAAGGAGGTAAAAGACCTATACTCAGAAAACTACAGGGAACTGAAAAAGAGATAAAGACATAAACAGATGGAAGAACATACCATGTACATGGATTTATAGAATCAACATAATCAAAATGTCCATTCTACCTGAAGCAATCTATAGATTCAATGCACTACCCATTAAAATACCAATGGCATATTTCACTCAGACATATGCCAAAGCAATTTCTTCACTGACACCACTCCTAGGGCAATGGAAACTAAAGAAAAAGTAAACAAATGGGATTACATCAAAATAAAAAGCTTTTTCACAGCAAAAGAAACCATAAACAAAACAACAAGAAAGCCCATTACATGGGAGAATATATTAGCAAATGTTATCACTGATAAAGGTTTAATCTTCAACATTTATAGGGAGCTCATACAACTAAATAATAGGAAGATAAATGATCCAATAAAAAATGGGCAATGGGCTTAAATAGAAACTTTTCGAAAGAAGATAGAAAGAAGTCCAAGAGACATTTTTTTTCTATCTTTTAAAAAATGTTTTCATTGTTTAAAGTATTACATAACTCTCCTTCTTTCTCCATTGATCTCTCCTCAGTTGCTTCCACCCCAAGCACATGCCCTCACCTTGCACTGTCTGGATCCATTGGTTATGTTCATATGCATGCATAAATGTCCTTTGTGTGATCTCTTATCCCTGACCCTGACCACAACCCTCTTAGGCTGGATAGTCTGTTCAATGATTCTATGACTGGCTCTATTTTGTTCATCAGTTTATGTTGTTCATTATATTCCACAAATAAATGAGATCATGTGATATTTATATTTCCTCAATTGATTTATTTCAGTTAGCATAATGCTTTCTAGGTCCATCCCTGTTGTTACAACATTTTTCTTTCACAGCAGAATAGTATCCCACCATATAGATGTAGCACTGTTTTTTGTTTTTATGTTTTTTTTTAAATATATTTTATTGATTTTTTTACAGAGAGGAAGAGAAAATGGATAGAGAGTTAGAAACACCGATAAGAGAGAGACATTGATCAGCTGCCTCTTGCGTGCCCCATACTGGGGATGTGCCCGCAGCCAAGGTACATGCCCTTGACCGGAATCGAACCTGGGACCCTTCATTCCACAGACCGACACTCTATTCTCTGAGCCAAACCGGTTTCGGCTGTACCACTGTTTTTTAATGCACTCATCTGCTGATGGGCACTTAGGCTGTTTCCAAATCTTAACGATTGTAAATTGTGCTGCTATGAGCATAAGGGTGCATATATCCTTTCTGATTGGTGTTTCTGATTTCTTGGGATATATTTATAAAAGTGAGACTACTGAGTCAAATGATAGTTCCATTTTTAATTTTTTGAGGAAACTCTAAACTGTATTCCACAGTTGTTGCACCAGTCTGCATCCTCACCAACAGTGCATGAGGGTTCCTTTTTCTCCATATCCTCTCCAGCACTTGATATTTGCTGATTTGTTGATGATAGTCATTCTGACAGATGTGAGATGGTACCTCATTTTTGTTTTGATTTGCATCTCTCAGATGATTAGTGACTTTGAGCATGTTTTCATATGTCTCTTACATATGGATATCCTCTTTTGAAAAGTGTCTATTTAGGTCCTTTGGCCATTTTTTTGATTGGATTGTTTATCTTCCTTTTGTTAAGTTGTATGAGTTCTCTATAAATTTTGGAAATTAAACCCTTATCAGAGATAATATTGGTAAATATGTTCTCCCATACAATGGCCTTTCTTGTTTTATTGATGATTTATTTTGCTGTACAGAGCTTTTTATTTTGATGTAGTTACATTTGTTTATTTTTACCTTAGTTTCCATTGTCCTAGGAGCTGTATCATAAAGATATTGCTACAACATGTTTGATATTTTGCTGCCTATGGATTCTTCAAAGATTTTTTATGGTTTCCTGTCTTACATGTAAGTCCTTTATCCATTTTAAGTTTGTTTTGTGTATGGTGTCAGTTTATGGTCTGCTTTCATTTTTTTTGCATATATCTGTCCATTTCCCAATGCAATTTATGAAAGAAACTGTCTTGACTCCATTATTGTATGCTTTTGCCTTCTTTGTCAAATATTAATTGAACATAATGGGTTGGGTTAATTTCTGGGTTCTCTGTTCTGTTCCATTGGTCTACCTTTCTATTCTTGTGCCAGTATCAGGCAGTTTTGGGAACAGTAGCTTTGTATTATAGCCTTATATTTGTTATTGTGATCCCTCCAACTTTGATATTCTTTCTCAAGATTGCTGTAACTATTAGGGGTCTTTTTTATTCCATATGAATTTTTGGAGACTTTATTCTAAGTATGTGGAACATGCCATTGGTATTTTAATGGAGATTCCATTGAATCTATAGATTGTTTTGGATAGTATGGATATTCTCATGATGTTGATTCTACCAATCCATGAACATGGTATATTCTTCCATTTGTTTATATCTTCCTATGTCTCTTTATTCAATATTCTATAGTTTTCTGAGTACAGGTATTTTATCTCCATAGTTAAGTTTATTTCTAGATATCTTAATTTTTGTTGCAATGTTAAGTGGGATTTTTTTTGTTTGTTTGTTTCTATTTCTGTGAGTTAATTATTGGTATATAAAAAAGCCATGGATTTCAGAGTGTTGATTTTGTATCTTGCTACATTGCTGAATTCATTTATTAAGTCTAGTAGTTTTTTGATGGAGTCTTTATGGTTTTCTGTGTACAATATCATGTCATCTCCTAATTCTAACAATTTTTCTCCTTTTACAATTTGGATGCTTTTTATTTCTCTCCTTGTCTGTTGCTATGTCTAGCATTTCCAGTAGTATTTTGAACAAGATTAGTAAAAGTGGGCATCCCTGTCTTGTTCCTGTTCTTAGGGAATACAGTTTTAGATTTTGTTCATTGAGTATGATGTTGGCTGTAGGCTTGTCATATAAGGCTTTTATATTTTGAGGTATGATTCCTTTATTCCCACTTTGCTGAGAGTTTTTTCCAAGAAAGAGTGTTAGATTTTGTCAATTTTTTTGCGTTAATTGATATGTCTATGTAATTTTTGTCTCTCAATTTGCTTATGTGATGTATCACATTTATTGACTTGTAGATATTGTACCAGTCTTGCATCCCAGGATAAAACCCAATTGGTCATGGTGTATGGTGTTTCTAATGTAATGCTGGATCTGAGTTGGTAAATTTTTGTTGAGGATTGTAGCATATATGTTCATCAGGGATATTGGTTGGCCTATAATTCTCTTTCTTTGTAGTGTCTTTATCCAGCTTTGGGATTAGGGTAATCCTGGTTTCCTAGAAAGCTTGGAAGTGTGGCTTTCTTTTGAATTTTTGGAGTAGTCTGAGAAGGATAGATTTTAATTCTTTTTTGTATGTTTGTTAAAACTCCCATGTGAAGCCATCTTTCCAGGGTTCTTGTTTGCTGGAAGTTTTTTTTATTACTGTTTCAATTTCCTCCATAGTTATTGGCCTATTTATTTATTTTTATTCTTCCTGATTGAGTTTTGGAAGCTTGTACTTTTTCTAGGAATATGTTCATTTTTTCTAGGTAGAGTTGTTCTTAGTAATTTTTAAAATAATCCTTTGTATGTCTGTGGGGTTGGTTGTTACTTCACCTCTTGGATTTCTGATTTTGTTTATTTAGGTCCTTTCTTTTTGTTTCTTGGTGAGCCTGGCTACAGGTTCATCAATCTTGTTTATTTTTACAAATAAACAGCTCTTGGTTTATTGATATTGTTTTTTGGTGCATGTCATTTATTTCTGCTCTGATTTTTATTATTTCCTTCATTTTGCTTACCCTGGGCTTTTCTTTTGGTTCTCTTTCTAATTCTTACATAAGAATTAGATAAATTATTACCAGTTTTTATTATTTTTTGATGTAGGATTGTAGAGCCATGAACTTCCCTCTCAGGACTGCTTTCACAGTGTCCCATAGATTTTGGATTATGTTTCATTTTCATTCGTTTCACAACTCCTTTTTAATTCTTCTTTCATCTCTTTGGTAACCCAATAATTATTTAATGACATCCTATTTAGCTTCCAAGTGTTTACTATTTTTTCATTGTTTTTATTGCAATTGATTTCTAATTTTATGACATTATGATCTGAGAAGATGCTTGATATATTTCTATGTTCTTAAATTTGAAGAGACTTTGACTGTGTCCCAATATGTGGCTTATCTTTGAAAACATCCCATGTGCATTTGTGAAGAATGTATATTCTATAGCTTTGGGGTGAAAAGTTCTGAATATGTTAATTAGTTCCACCTGATCTAGTGAGTCATTTAGGATTGATGTTTCTTTGCTTATTTTTTGTTTAATCAATTTATCCAGTGGTGAAAATGGGGCATTAAAGTCCCTTGGTATGATTTCTGTGCCATCATTCTCTCCCTTGATATCTTCCAGATGTGTTTTTAGGTATTTGGGTGCTCTGGCACTGGTTGCATATATGTTTTTACCAGAGTTACACCCTCTTGTCAAATTTCACCTTTTAATAATATGAAGAAACCCTTCTAATCTTTTATTATGGCCTTACTTTGAGGGAATTTTTTTCAGATATAAGTACTGCTTACCCAGCTTTTTTCTCTTTTCCATGTGCCTGAAAATTTTTTTATTTCCATTCCTTCACTATCAGTGTATGTTAATTTATTGTTCTGAGATTGGTGTCTTGCAAAGAGCAAATATATGGGTCATGTTTTCTTACTATTCAGCTATCCTATGTCTTTTGATTGGAAAGGTTTTCATTCTTTTACATTTTAGGTTATTATTAGGTACTTGTTTGTCTCCATTTTTATTCTTTATGCCTGCATTCCTTCTTTCCTTTCTATTTTTTTTTATTTTCACAGCAGTCACTTTAGCATTTCTGGCATTGCTGGCTTGGTGGTAATAAATTCCCTTCATCCTTTTTTTGTCTGTGAAGCTCCTGATTTCACCTTCAACTTTGAATGATATCATTTCTGCATATAGTATTCTTGGATTCAATCCCTTACTTTGCATCACTTTGTATATTTCATTTCATTCTCTTCTGGCCTGATGTGTTTCTGTTGAGAAATCAGTTGATAGTCTAATGGGAGATCCCTTGTGTGTAACTATTTGTCTCTCTATGGTAGCCTTTAAGATTATTACTTTGTCACTGATGTTTGCCAGTTTAATTATGATGGGTCTTGTTGTCAGTCTTTTTGGGTTCATTTTGTTTGGGTCTCTGTATGCTTCCTGGACTTGTGTGGCCATTTTCTTCCCAACATCATGGAAGTTTTCTGTCATTATTTCTTCAAACAGGTTTTCTATTAGTTGATCGGCTTTTTTTCCTTCTGTCACCCCTATTATGCATATGTTGTTTTGTTTCATGTTGCTCCAAAGCTCCCTTAATCCATCCTTCTGCTTTTTAAGTTTTCTTTTCAGTTGTTACTGTGCTTGGTTGTTTTTGTTTTTGTTTTCTTACCTTGCCTTCTAATTTGCTAATGTGGTCCTCAGCTTCTCCTAGTCTGCTGTTGAAACTTTCCAGTGTGTTCTTTATTGTGGCTATATCATTCTTCATTTCCTCCTGATTCTTCTTCATTTCATCTTGATTACATGTTGTTGTCTTCCATCCTTCAGTGTTCTTATAACCATTGCTCTAAATTCTTTCTCTGACAAATTGCTTGCCTTGATTTTGTTTATTTCCTTTTCTAGTGATTCCTCATTTTTGTTCCAATGGAGGTTGTTTTTTTGTCTCCCCATTTTTGCTGTTTCTATCTGATTTTTCTATGTCTTGGGTCAAATTGCGATGCTACCCTGATTTTTTTGAGTTTGTTTTATATAATAGATGTTTTGAAGGACCCAGTGGTGTAATCTCTCTGGCCTTGTGGTTGGATAATCTAGGGATGCCCCCTTGGGTTCTTTTGGTGTAGTTGGGTCTTAAGTATTATTGTCCTGTTCATGGATGGGATCTCCTCTCAGGGTGTCTGGTTTTGTGGCTTGCTCTCTACCATGTTGAACAAACAGCACATAATACAACTTGAGAATATACAATACAAAGGGAACAAAACACAAATGTACCCATGATACTGATAATCTCAATATAAGTGAGCACCAGAGAAAAGAATATTAGGAGAGAGAAAGTAGAGCAAAAATAATATCTAGAAAAGAAAAAAAAATGAGATCTGAGAAAAAAGAAAAAGAAGAAAAAGGGTAAATAAATGTGGGGAGAAAACACAACAAAACAAATGGATAAACTAAAAAAATGTGAGCAACAGACACCCAGAAAAATAGTGGTGGGGGGGTGGGGGTGGCAGAATCTATAGGCAGTTCTTATATACAGATAGTAAGTAAATAGTAAGGTTAAGGAATTGAATGAATAATGGGAGAACCTTGGTTCAGTATAGAGGATGTAGAAAGAGAATGAGTGTATAAGAAAAAAAAACACAAAAAAACAGAAAATAAATAAATTAATAAGTAAATAAGATACAATAAAATAACATGAAAATATAAAAATAGAATGAAGAAAATAATGTGAAATAAAGGGGAAAAAAGAAATAAAAAAGTGAATTTCAGCTGAGTTTAATGCCCCATTTGGGGCTGGTTTTACATCCTTCTCTTGTGTTTTGACAGCCACTTCTCAGTTTCCTGTTAGCCAGTTGCACTGTGTTGAAGTTCCAAGTGATCCACTGCTCCTCTGTTTGTTTCTATCTCCAAAGCTTTGCCTGCAATCAGGTGGAACCAATCTGCCCACTTAGCCTATTTGCCTGCTGTCAATCTTAATTTCTTAAGACACTGTTTCTGACAGGGCTATATTTAGGGAAGGTGCTGAATTACTTTCCATAACTATAAAGCCTCTCTTCAACCCAGTCTAGGAAGGCTTTTTGGGACTATTGAGAGTTTTTGTGTTCTTTGTACATCTCCAGGGATAGGCAGGTATGGCTGTTTTAACTGGCTTGAGGATGCTTGGAGGAAATGGCTCTTCAGGAGAAAAGTAGCTGCTTAGGTCTGGAGTGTCAGGAATGTCCCAATGCCAGACTTCTGGTCACCTCTTCCCCATCTACTTTCCTCCACAGCCTCTCCCCAGATTTCATAAATCTGCACCTCCACCTGCATCACAGCCATGGGTGGGTGTTTGTATTTGAAAGGTCCTATGAACTGGGTTTAGCAAATAAAAGCAAAGAACAAATAGGCAAAACAATTGTGAGACTGCTAGTCTATCCCCTCTCTATACCCCTGGCACCACATGGTTCAGGCAGTACTTCAGGCCTCCTCTTTGGGCTCAGCCTTTCATGGCTACATATTTAGATCTAGAATCCCCTACTGTCAGCAGCTCTGTGGACTTCCTTTCCACAGTCAAATGTTACACCTGTTTCCAAGGGACATGGACTTGATGTCATGCAGCTTCCTTCTGATCCTTTCAGTTCTGTGGTCTCGCAACTCTCTCCAGCCCAGATCTCTGATTTTACTATTCTTCAGGCAGCTTTTGACCTTTTGACTTTCCTGGCTGCACATGGTCTCACCAGCTCTTCCCATCCATCCTCCCACCCCCATCTTCCCTCTGATATTCATAATTATAGTAGTTTCTTTAATTTTCTTTTTTAAATGTTTTATTAATGTATTACATGTATACATATCTTTCCATTGCCCCCTCCCATGTATTCCCTAACCCCCCAATGTCTTGTGTTCATTGGTTATGCTTATATGCATGCATACAAGTCCTTTTGTTGATCTCTTATCTACTCCACCTCTCTCTAACCTTTCTGTTGTAATTTGACAATATGTTTGATGCTTTACTGCCTCTGTATTTTTTTGTTTATCAATGTATAATGCTCTTTATTTTCCATAAATGAGCGAGATCATATGGTGTCTTTCTTTCATTGACTGGCTTATTTCACTTAACATAATGTCTACAAGTTTCAATACTTAGTTCTCACAGTCTTATTTTTTGGTTGACCTTTCTTTTTTGTATTGAATATGTTTTCCTTATTTCTTTAGATATTGACTAATTTTTTTATTTTGTCTTAGACATTGTAACTAAGTATTAGAAACTAATTTTATAATCCTCTGAAGGCTATTTTTTAAAGACTTATTTTTAATGACATGGAACTTAGCTGAAATTAAAATATGACTCTCTATTCTCCCTCACCCACTTTCTAGCCATAACTTGGCTATTTGGAGTTTTCCTCATGTATGTGTATGCAGAGATTAGACATTTGGGCAAAGAGTGCATAAACTCTTTGCCCAAATGTCAATTTATGAATCTCCTTTCAGTTTTCTTTCTGGAATTTTCTCCCTTACTTTAAGTTGCTGCAGTTATCCTAAAACTTCTCCCATGTCCCTCATGCCAGTAGGACTGCAGGGTTTTTGTTAAATTTTAGCCATATTGGATAATGAAGACTTGAGGCTTCCCTCAGAATTAGTCATAGTAATTTGATCCAAGCCATTTCCTTCTTCCTGTGTCAACTACTATGGAATATCTGCTTGATTCTGTCTCCAATTCTTTAAGAAAATTATGTTTTGTCCAGATTTTATAATTGTTATCTGCAGCAGTGTTTTTCCAATGAATATGACTGGTGATGCCAGGGAAAAACAATTTATAGGAACCAAATGGTTGTTCACAATATAAAATAACATGGATATGATAAGATCTAGAAAATGAAACCCATCTTCTGTTGTTCACAGTGTATGGGTCTACTTTTTGAGATAATTTTTTTAACATCTATTTCCTTTGAACAGATTTCTAAATTTTATTACCACTTTATACACTTCCAAAAATTAAGATTTGATATATATTATAAAAATATTTTCAGACCTGGTCTAAGAGGCCTTTTATGAAGTGTAGGAAAAAACTGTCAAGAATTGATAGATTAATGTAAGTGGTAATATGCAATACACACAACTTTGAGGATAGCTTTTAAAGAGTTTTGCTTTTGGCATAAAAAACAAGTCACTTCATTGTAAGCATTTCTGTTTACTGTAAATTTACTATATTGCACAAGTTAGGCAAGAAAGAAAGATAACAATATACACACCATAATTCTAGAAGGAATAATGTACTTTTAAGCCTTATTATTACTAGGGGTCCAGTGCACAAATTCATGCACCTTGAAAGCAACTGTGAATTGTGAAGCTGTGGTAGGCACAGGGGAAGGTCTTGGCCCATCTTCCATGCCCCTGCCTGGTCCCTCCCTCCATGGTCTCCATCCCCTGTCTGCCAGCAGCCCCACTCCTGCTAATACCGCTCGTATGCACTGATGGCGCCAGACCCACTCACACCCACTGATGGTACAGAGAAATTGGGGCCAGCATCAGCAGTGGGTACAAGTGGGGGCAGCACTTTCAGGGGGTACAAGTGGTGCCTGCTATTTCAATAACCCCTCAGGAGCAGAGGAAGGTAGAGAAGGTCTCAGGGGCAATCATGGCTGGCAGCTGCTGCTCACATCTGCTGATGGCACTGAGGAATTGAGACTGGTGCTGGGGACTGGCAGTGGCTGTGAGCAGTGGGTCCAGCACTGGCAGCATGTGTAAGTGGGGCTGGCACCAGCAGCTGGTATGAGCACTGGGCAGGACTGTGGTGTGTAGGAGCAAACAATTTTCTGTAACCACCAGAGGCTTGCCCTGATTACAGTCACTAGTGCCCCACGTATGTCTGGGACCCCTACTCACCTGCTCCACCATCCCATTGCAGCCAATGCATGCCACGTTCCACACACAACCCCTGGTGGTCAGTGCACATCATAGTGACCAGTTGTTCCACCATTTGGTCTATTTGCATATTAGCCTTTCATTATATAGGATTATTGCTTCATTGATATTTTTGATATATACAGTCTTCAACATTTTATTTTTGATTCTAATTATAATTATAATGATTGTGTTTAGAAAAATAGAGTGCATTATGGTAATATTTTAAAAACATAATTTATTACTGATAAATACTGAGAAAGTACCAAATATACTCACTATGCTATTACTTTTACATGCATTTTGACCACCCTAAAACTTAAAAAGTACAGTTTTATCAAATTATTAACTTTTCAAACAAAGTCAAAACAAATAGAACAAAAACTTAACAGTTACAGAAACTTAGCAACCTGTCCAACCTATGTAGCCAGTAAGTGGTGAAATCTTATTCATAAGTAGGCTATGGCATTTCAATAGCAATTTTTCAGATTCATTTCTAGTACTATTATTTTCCTTTTGGCAAGACAAGAATGTAGGAGGGCAAGAATAAAAAAATAGAGAATAAAATTCAACAATTCACTTTATAAAAAATCAACAGATTATTTGGGTTCATAAACCTTACATTTTAAATTCTAGTATCAAATCAACAAAATACTTAAATCTGTGTAATAATAATAATAATATTAATTCAGGGGGAAGGGAAGATAGCTGCCAACGGGAAGGCAGACTGAAAGATAGTGTGTGAGTGAGAAAGCAAAGGGAGAGTATATGGTCACACAGGGAGTGTTTGTTTGTGAGTTGAGGAGACTGTGGGGGACTGCTGGACAGGACTCCCCTGACCGGACAGAACCAACTGCTGCTGGGTTCCCTCCTGGAGCAACTGGCTCAGATGCTGAGACTGCGCCATTTTGAAGTGGAAAGTGGATGTTATCAGAAAAATGAAAAACCAGAGGAAATTACCGAACCCACCAAACAGCTGCGAACTTGAAAACACCAGTCCCAAGTAGCACAAGCAAGCAGATTCAGAGGAGCTCTATACTCCCTCACAGAAAGGTTAGATTTCACCTACAAGAAAGAGAAAAAGAACTATATAACCAGATACCAGGGAAGAGAGGTCATGGGAAGAAAAAGAAACAGCTCTAATATGAAAGAAAGCAGGAATCACTAGAAAAGAAAAGTAAATGAAATGGAAGTAAGCAACCTGTCAGAGAAAGAATTCAGACAAATGGTCATAAGGTGGATGAAAAGAATGCAAGACAAATTCGACAATATGTGTAACAATCAAGAGGAATAAAGAAGAACCAAGAATAAATGAAAAATAACATTGCAACTGTAAAGAACTCGGTAGAAAGCATCAAGAGTTGACTAGAAGAAGCAGAAGACCACTTAAGTGAGTTAGAAGACAAGGTAGGAAAAAACACCCAAATAGAGCAGCTTCTAGAAAAAAAAATTAATAAAGCAGGAGGAGAGCTTAAGAGCACTTAATGACAACACCAAACAAAACAACATCTGCATAATAGCTGTCCCAGAAGGAGAGGAAACTGAGCAAGGAATAGAACACCTGTTTGAAGAAATAATGACAGAAAACTTCCCTGATATAGGTAAGAAAAAACCAACACAAATTCAAGAGCTCACAGAGTCCCAAGCAAAATGAACCCCAAAAGACTGATGCCCAGACACATTATAATTAAATTGACAAACACCAATGACAAAATAAGAATCTTAACAGCAGCCAGAGAGAGAGACAGAAAGTTACCTACAAAGGATCCCCCATCAGATTAGTGACTGATTTCTCAACAGAAACACATCAGGCCAGAAGGGAATGGAATGAAATATAGAAAGTCATGCAAAGGAAGGGTCTGAATCCAAGAATACTGTTTTCAGCAAGGTTATCAATCAAAACTGAAGGTGAAATCAAGAGCTTCACAGACAAAAAGGTACTAAGAGAGTTTATTACCACCACACCAGCAATGTAAGAAATGCCAAAGGATCTGCTGTGAAAAGAAAGAAAAAAAGGAAGTGAAGAAGGAACACAGAGGTAAATAATAAAAATGTCCACAAACAAGTACCTATCAATAATAACTTTAAATATAAATGGATTAAATTCCCTAATCAAAAGACATAGGGTAACGGATTGGATATGAAAACATGACCATATATCTGCTGTCTACAAGAGACCCACCTCAGAAAAAAATATACAAACAGACTTAGGGTGAAGGGATGGGAAAAGCTTTTTCAGGCCAATGGAAATGAAAAAAAAAAAAAGAAAGAAAGCTGGGGCAGCATTACTTATATTTGACAAATTAGATCTCAATGTGAAGGACATAAAAAAGAGATGAGGAAGTCCACTTCATAATACTAAAGGGAACAATCCAACAAGAATAAATAACTCTGGTAAACATATATACATCCAATACAAGAGCATCCAAATACATAAAAAAAAACCTCCTGGAGAATATCAAGGGAGAGATTTACAGTAATACAATCAAGGTAAAAGACTTTAATACTCTGCTATCACCATTGGACAAAACCTGTAAACAAAATATCAGCAAAGAAAAATCAATCCTAAATGACTCACTAGACCAAATGGAATTAATTGACATCTTCAGAACATTTCACCCCAAAACTACAGAATATACATCCTGCTCAAGTGCACATGGGTCATTTTCGAAGATAAACCGTATATTGGGTCACAGGCAAGGTCTCTTCAAATTCAAGAAGATAGAGATCATATGAAGCATCTTCTCAGATCACAGTGGCATAAAACTGGAAATCAACTACAATAAGAAAAATCCAAAAAATTAAACACATGAAGATGAAAGAACATGCTATTAAACAATAACTGGGTTACCAGGAAGATCAAAGAAGAAATAAAAAGTATCATGGAAACAAACAACAATGAAAACACAAGAATCCAGAATCTATGGGACACAGTGAAAGCAGTCTTGAGAGGGAAGTTCATATTTCTACAAGCCTACTGCAAAAAATAAGATTCAATGGTAATAAATTAACTAACCCTACAGCTCAAAGAGTTAGAAAGAGAGCAACAAGAAAAGTCCAGTGTAAGCAGAAGGAAGGAAATAATAAAGATCAGAGCAGAGATAAATGACATTGAGACCAAAAAAAAAAAAACAACAACCAAAAACAAACAATAAAAAGATCAGCAAAAGCAAGAGCTGGTTCTTTGAAAGGATAGACAAGATAGAAGGACCTCTAACCAGGTTCACCAAGATGCAAAGAAAGAATACCTAAATAAACAAAATAAAAAATGAAAGAGGAGAAATAACAAGAGATCCCTCCAAAATACAAAGCATTGCTAAAACATACTATGAACAACTCTATTCCAACAAACCGGACAACCTGGAGGAAATGGACATATTCTTCAAACAATACATCTTTCCAAAACTCAATCAGTAAGAATCTAAACATCTCAATAAACCAAACACTATGGAAGAAATTGAAGCAGTTATCAAAATGTTTTCAGCAAACAAAAGCCGCGGCAGGCACCTTCCCAGAGGAGTCTTACCAAACATTCAAGAAAAAACTAAAACTTATCCTCCTCACAATATTCCAAAAAATTCAAGAGAAAGGAATACCCCCAAGCTCATTCTATGAAGCCAGCATCAATCTAATAGTAAAACCAGATAAAGACAACACAATGAAAGAGAAGTACAGGCCAATATCCCTCATGAACATAGATGCCAAAATCCTCAACAAAATTCTAGCAAATTGGATCCAGCAGTACATCAGAAAGATCATACACCATGACCAAACACAATTTCTCCTGATGATTCAAGGATGGTACAATATCCGCAAATCAATAAATGTGATACATCACAAAAACAAGGTGAGGGGGAAAATCACATAGTCATATCAATTGATGCAGAAAAAGCATTTGACAAAATCCATCACCCTTTCTTGATAAAAACTCTCAGCAAAGTGGGAATAGAAGGATTATTCCCCAACATAATAAAAAACATATATAACAAACCCACAGCCAACATTATACCTAATGTGCAAAAATTAAAACCATTTACTGTAAGAACAGTAACAAGACAGGAATACCCACTCTCACCACTCCTGTTAAACATAGTATTGGAAGTATTGGCTATTGCA
Organism: Lasiurus cinereus; assembly: GCA_011751065.1. Classification (NCBI taxonomy): domain Eukaryota; kingdom Metazoa; phylum Chordata; class Mammalia; order Chiroptera; family Vespertilionidae; genus Lasiurus; species Lasiurus cinereus. The sequence goes on from JAAGEH010000032.1 coordinate 28,625,974, forward strand.
ATTAGACAAGAAGAAGAAATAAAAGGCATCCAAATTGGAAAAGAGGAAGTAAAGCTGTCCTTATTTGCAGATCACATGATATTGTACATAAAAAAAAAGACAACATAAAAAAACTATTAGACATACTAAATGAATTCGGCAATGTAGCAGGATACAAAATTAACGCCAATAAATCTATGGCATTTCTATATACCAATAGTGAACCTACAGAAAGAGAGACTAAAAAAGCAATATAATTTATTATTGCACCAAAATAATTGATATACCTATGTATACACTTAACTAAGGAGGTAAAAGACCTATATGAAGAAAAAAGAGATAGAGAAAGACATTAACAGATGGAAGAACATACCATGTTCATGGGTTGGTAGAATTAATATCATTAATATGTCCATTCTACCCATAGCAATCTATAGATTCAATGCACTCCCCATTAGAATTCCAATCACATATTTCACAGACCTAGAAAGAAATTTCCAAAAATTCATATGGAATAAAAAAGACCCAGAATAGCTACAGTAATCCTGAGAAAGAAGAACAAAGTAGGTAGAATCTCAATACCAGATTTCAAGCTGTATTACAAAGCCACTGTTCTCAAAACATCTGGTACTGGGACAAGAACAGAAAGACCAATGGAATAGAATAGACAACCGAGATCTCAACCCAAACCACTCTGCTCAATTAATATTTGACAAAGGAATCATGAACATACAATGGAGTCACGACAGTCTCTTCAATAAATGGTGTTGGGAAAATTTGACAGGTACATGTAAAAAAATGAAACTAGACCACCAACTTACAACATACACAAAAATAAACTCAAAATGGATAAAGCACTTAAACATAAGATGGGAAACCATAAAAATACTAGAGGAATCCACTGGCAGAGAAATCTCAGACATATGCCTTGCCAAAGCAATTTCTTCACTGATACCACTCTTAGGGCAGTGGAAACTAAAGAGAAAGTAAACACATGGGACTACATCAAAATAAAAAGCTTTCTCACAGCAATAGAAACCATCAACAAAACAATAAAACCCATGGGATTGGAAATTGTTTGCTGAGCAATGTTTGATCTTTCTGCAAGTTGTTTTTGAGTTTGACAGGAATCTTCATCCAATAATGCTTGTAATTGTTGGTTTTCAAACTTTTTTGGTTGACCTGGACTTTCTTTGTCTTTCACATTGAAATCATCACTTTTAAAGCATTTAAACCAGCATTCACAAGTATCTGAAGATGTAGCATGTTCACCATAAGCTTCCTGAAGTGTACAATAACTTTCAGCAGCACTTTTCTTCAAAATAAAGTAACCAATTAAAATTTCCCGTAAATACTCCTTTTTTGGCATGAAATTCAACATTTTTAAGTGTAAAAATATCTATGATGTTAATACCTTCAGCAAATTTGACTTATGAAGTTTTGAAACTTGCTGTCAATACAGCAAAATAGCATACATATCAAATCGCATATATATCAACATCTGTATATCTTCATCTATTGGAAAAATCTGCATTATTAAATTGGTACACCTGGTAGCTTAACATTAAATACTAATAAAATATATTTAGTGTATTTTATTGTATGGGATCTTTATAATGTAACATTCATTTATTATGCATGCTTCTCCCTTATCCATAATTACCATTTTGTTAAAATTAACCAGTAAGAAAACTAAAGCTATTAGAAAATAATACTTATGAATTATTTATTATTAAAGTAATTGAAAGCTGTTTCATGAAGAGATCAGGTAAAGAACACAAATGCTTGCCCAAACTGGTGTGGCTCAGTGGATAAAGCATCAGCCTAAGGACTGAATGGTTTCAGGTTCAATTCTGGTCAAGGGCATGACCTTGGTTCCATGTACCTTGTATGGGGTGTGCAGGAGGCAGATGATTGATGTTTCTTTCTCATCAATGTTTCTAACTCTATCCCTCTCACTTCCTCTCTGTAAAACAATCAATAAAATATATTTAAAAAAAAGAAAGAAAATAAATGCTAGTAATAAGAGTTGGTTCATATTACTTATTTCCAAAATCTTAGCATAACCTGACTATTTTTGTGTTGCCTCATTCCATATTGCACAGTAAACTAAGTCCAACACAGTTAAACTGCTATTAACAGTTTAACAAAATATATTCAAGCAGAAAATTTTATCAACAATTTTCAATTTATTTTTAGCTCTCAAAAATGTTTGAATATTGTGAATAATCTTGATCTGACACTATTCATCATGCTATGTTTTATTTAATATGCATCCTATATAATAAAAGGCTAATATGCAAAGTGATGAGCAGTTGTTATGATGCACTCTGAGCATGAGGGGCAGACACTCAATGCAGGAGCTATCACGAGGTAGTCAGTGCTGCTCAGTCAGAAGCCAGGCTAATGGCTCACAAGCCATACTCATGGCTGGCAGTGGTGGGAGCCTCTCTCATATCTGTAGCAGTACTAAAGATGTTTGACTGATGGCTTAGGCCCATTCATAAGCTATCAGTTGGACATCCGCCAAGGTCTCCCAGATTGTGAGAGGTGCAGGCCGGGCTGAGAGACTCCACACCCTGAGTGCACAAAGTTCATGCACTGGGCCTCTAGTTTATTTAAAAAGCATAGATTTCTTTAAGAAAAATATAAACATACATATAGAATTGAATACATAAATTGTACATACAAATTATATAATTAAAAGAGTGAAACAATATATTTTTATACTCCTATGTTTAATGTAGAAGATAGAAAATAAATTGAATACAGTAAAAGAAAAGAAAAAAGATCCATAATTCTCTTTGTAGGATTAAGCTGGCTCCATTGGAAAATAGCAGTTTTCTCAGGAAAGAGATTGTTGTAAACTCCATATCTTGAAGTCTTTTCTGATTCTAAAACTAGAGTCTCAATGCCCAAAATTCTTCTCTGGGTATGGTCCCTCACCTGGTCTGCTATCATGGCCATCTTCCCCAGCTGCTCACAGCCAGCCCCATCCCTTTTTGCCACCCACCCCCAGTTTCCTCATTTGCCATTGGGTGATTAGAGCCTGACGGCTGGGGGAAGAGACTGAGAGGTTGGCCATTCCTGCCTGCTTGCTGACCTTGTCTCCACTGCAGGTTACCCTCTGTGTGTGGGGCGACTGGCGGGGTAGAGGCCTTGGCCTGGCTCTCCCCATGATCCTGCCACCTACCCACCCATTTCCAGTTCACTATCAAGCAATTAGAGCTTGCCAGCTGGGGAAAGGGACCGAGAGGTGGTCAGTGTGCCTCATAGTGACTGGTCAAGTGGTGTTCTGGTTGTTCCGCTGTTAGGGTCAATTTGCTTATGACCTTTTTATTATATAGGAGTAGAGGTCCAGTGCATGAAATTTGTGCACTGGAGGTGGGGGGGGGGAGAGGAATCCCTCAGCCCAGCTTACACCCTCTTCAATCTGGGACCTTTCAAGAGATGTCTGACTGCCCTTTCACAATCCAGACCTGATGGCTCCTCACCACTGGCCTGATCCCTATAAGTGCTCTCCCCTGCCAGCCTGATCCCCCTAACTGTTCCTGCCTCAGCCTCGCCACCATGGTTTTGTCCGCAAGGATGGCTGAAAGGTTGTCCAGAAGACATCTGGTCCAATTAGCATATTTTCCTTTTATTAGTATAGATAGAGGCCCAGTGCATGGGTAGGAGACTGGCCTGCCCTGATGGGGTCCTCAGATCAGGGTGTGGGTCCTTGCTGGGGGCCTGGGCTGCAGGTGGTTTTCAGGCTGACCACACTCCTGATTCAGGTGGGGGTCCCAACTGGGGGGCGGGTCTAGGTGGGGTGATAGGCCATGGTCATTCTGGTCTCTGGTTGTTCTGCCATTTAGGTCACTGGGCTTTGCTATATAGGATAATAGGTTAGTAAAGAAACAAAGTAGTATCTGTAAAAAAATCTCTGGATAGTTTAACTTGAAAAATAATTTTTAAATATTAATAGTCTTTAAAGAAAATGTTTTTATACTATATGTGTATATTCATATGGGCAAATTAGAAAAACCAACTGAAAATGAAATCAGTGATAAGCTAGCTAGAAAGCAATCCTTTCAGCTGGAACTAAATCTGCTTTTAGGAATCAGCTTCCTAATTAAGAGCACTTATTCACCTTCTATTTCATGTTTTTTTTTATTAAATTTCAGGAAATCTCAGTTAAAATATTCTCAATTATGTATTGAAAGGTTATTTAGCAACTAAGGCTGAAATAGTGAAAGAAATGTAGGTTAGGTCATCTTAACATTCATTTTGTGAAAAAATATCATCCAGGTACTTTAAATTTTTCTTTTAAGTTGATGGCATAAGGAATGAAATACCTCATCAAGATTTTTGTGAATTCTTCAAAGAGAATACAAAATAGGAAACATTGGATAAAATAATTAAAAATTAAAATAAGAAATAAAAAAAAAAAACATGCCCTGACTGGTTTGGCTCAGTGGATAGAGCATCAGCCTGCAGACTGAAAGGTCCCAAGTTTGATTCCGGTCAAGGGCACGTACCTTGGTTGCGGGCACATCCCCAGTGGGGGTTGTGTGGGAGGCAGCTGATTCATGTTTCTAGCTCATCGATGTTTCTAACTCTATATCCCTCTCTCTTCCTCTCTGTAAAAAATCAATAAAAATATTTTTTAAAATAATAATAATAATAACAACAACAACAGTAAATGCATTAAGATAAGCATTATCTTAATGTATAAACTTGAATATCTTAAATTCTCTCACTAAAAGCTTTGAAAAGTTAAGTAGGTAGAGGTTTCTCTGAAATTTTTAATTTAAAGGCACAGAGACTATGCTTTACACAATAATGGCTTTCTTAATCCATGGAGACTATCCCTATCCCTAGTTGATATAAATATTTTATTGCAGTCTTCAACATTTCCAACTTTGCATATGTAATTGTATAACTCTGATTATAACAGAGACTGAACAAAACAAGTATGTAGTAATTTAGTAACTGTGGCACTTAACTGTGGAAGATAAAAATCACTATCAGTAGATGAGTGAGTAAAAGTGATGGTCTACTGTTGTTTTCGTCCAGGGTATTTTTTATTTCAGGAGGACATATATGCATATATGCATAGCCCATAGACACAGGCAATAGTGTGGTGAAGAGTTGGAGGAAAGAGGGAGCCAGGGGCACATGCATGGTGAGGCTTCATCTACTTAGGACATTAGTGGAAGTAAAAAGGAAAATTTCCATAACTGACATATTTTGGCTAAATGGAACCAACTTGATACATCACACCAAGATGGAAGAATGACAGAATACATGTGTATTCACAGAAACTATCTGGTCCATTGCTAAGATTTAATAAATTGAATTCTGAATGCATAAATAAAAATAATTATCTAAAATATAAAATAAAGTTATGAAAAGAAATGTAATATTGTAAACATTTAAAGAAAAACAAAACTAATAAACTATTACTATTAGACAAGATGCTTTTCAGTGTCTATTAAAACCTCATACTATAAAACCATGTGACCAAGTAATGCCCAGAGGAAGTTGCAATACACAGTATAAATTAAGAAATTTGTCTTCATGGTGAACATGAGCCTCCTGTTCAACCAACAGCCAGCATCCATTAAACAGTGAAGTACATTAGACAGCATGGGAAAGTAGTGCTATTCATGAAGGATTCCCAAACCCTGTAAACTGTCACTTCACACATCACCTTGTTAGTAAAGGAAGTCCATTTATATTATCTGCTAAGCTGAATCAGGAAAGATGCTTGGAGAGCAAATTTGGGATATATCCAGAATCATAAGATAATCGTCTGTGCCTGAAAAAAAAAAATTATAACTGTTTTCCAAGGAGTAAAATCTGGGGTGTCTCACAGCATAGTCCCCATAACAGTTAAAATGGGTATAACATCCAATTTTCATCCATTATATGTGCTAATGCTGCAAATAAATGTGGCCTCATTTGCTGCTTCAAATAAAAGTACCGGAGCATCATTTCAGGCAATTCTACACCCAATAAAGTTAAGTGTGTGTTTTGGAGCCAGATATCATATTCTTCTCTGCTTTAGAGATCTTTTTATCAACAATATTGGAAGATTTTACTTTATGAAGAAATTATTTATAAAAATTATATCCTAAAGAATCATTCAATGCTGACAAGTAAAGGGCTGTTCAAATATTTCTTAATTGCTTGTTCTTTTTGTTTCTTCCTCAGGTTTTATAAAGTCTCAGGTCCCTCTTTCACTAAAACCATAATTATTCTTGACTCCTTTTTCTCAACAAACAATATCAGAAATTAAATTACAAGACTAATAAACGTATTGCATTTATTCAGTTAAGAGCTACATATATTTAATTTTTTGTCACAAGTAATGTAGCACTGTCATTAAGACCATCTTTCCCATAGGTCAACCTGTCAATTGCTGGACCTTCTCACTACCCATGATCTTATCTCTACCCCATCTTAACTGCCATTCACTAGTTTGTAATTTAACTGTATCACCTCAATCTCAAATAAGGTCTTTCTTAGTATTCTTGAAAAATAATTTAGATTACACCTCATCTCATAACCTATAATTTTGTCATATCAAGTTTCCAAATACCCTATAGATTTAGGAAGATTTATAGCCATTTTGTTAAATACAGAATCACAGGTCGAGATGATTAGTGACTATTTATTGAGTGCTTAATGTAAGCCAAGCTTTGCATGTTAGGTTCAGAAAAACAGTATTTTTTTGTTTTACTTTTAAGCCTTGAGTATGCAGTAAAAATACTTTCATTAAAATTACTTACGTCATTTGTAACACAGACACATTTGTCACAGTTAGCATTCTATCTTGTGTCTAGTCCTAGTTTGTTTTTATTGATGTTTTTGTTTGTTATTTAGATATACAAAAAATTACTCTGTGGTGTACAATTCTGTGGATTTCGACAAAGGCATAACATCTTCTGTCACCACCACAGTTAGTTTGATAGCAGTCCTATAATAAAGGATATGCCTTTATAAACAATTCTGTCTGCTACTCCCAACCTCTTTTCACCACTGTTTTCTTGCTTGCATCATTTCTCATGAGAAATATTTTTTTCATTTTCATCTTAGCATCTCTGTACATGTCTTTTGTCCCCCTGGTTCTTTAAAATTTTATTTTCATCACTGTGTTTTAGCAATTTGATTATATCATGCCATAGTATAGTTCTTCATATGTATTTTGCTTAGTGTTTATTTGGATATATATATGAGTTTATAATTTTCATTATATTTTTACTGCCTATTGTTTTTTCACATTTTTTTTCGGTCTCATTCCTCCCCACTGAAGGTCCATATTTATATATACTATATAGTACTCTGTTTGCAGATGACCTACCAGTTATTGATGCTATTTTAATTTCTCTAAGTTTTCTCTCTCTGTATTTTATTTTAGTTTCTATTAATATGACCTTACAATCATTAATATATTTGTCTATATATGATCTGATATGACATTTATCCTATTGAGAATTCTATTGAGAAGTTTTTCATCTCAGATATTATAATTTTCCTCTTCAGAAGTGGGATTTTGATCTTTTAAAAGTATTTCCCAGATCTTGACCTTTGAGTTGCAATATGATAGCTATTTAAATATATTTTTTCTGATGACTCAGGCAATGTATAATGTTTATATTCTGATTGATTTTTCCCCTTTCATTATGTTTTATCTTCTCCTGTCTCTTTGTGTGCCTGGTAATCTTTGAAGGTTTTCTGACACTGTGATTTACTTTGTTACACGCTGTATAATTTCTAAAATTCTTGAGGTTTGTTCTGAGGAGCAATTAGGTTACATGAAGATGGTTTACTCTTGCTGCTTTACCTCATACTTTTATGTTATGGAATTGGCTTCTTTCCTTAAACCTCATGACCAGCCTCTGCTAGCTTTACAATTTTCTTCTGTAACTTCCTTGCCTCTCTCAGCCTTCATAGAATTGAGGTTGAGTTAGAGCCTTGCTCTGGATTAACCTTTGGCTTAGTTGAACAATGTGGCTGATTTGATCTATTGAGACCACTAAAACTTTCTCCATATCAGCAATAAGGTTGTTTTTTTTTTATTTTTGTGTTCACTGGATAGCACATTCAATTTCCTTCAAGCATGTTTCCTTTGCATTTACAACTTGATTAAATGTTTGGTGACAGAAGCCTAACTTTTGGCTTGTTTCAACTTCAGATTTGTCCTAGTTTTTAATATGCCTTCCTTACTAAGTTTAATAATTTCTAGATTTTGATTAAAAGTAAGAGATATGTGATTCTTCCTTTCACTTGGAACATTAGAGACCTTTGTTGGAGTTATAAATTTGTGTAATTTCAATATTGTTGAAAGTGAGAGAATATGGCTGGTCAGTGGAGGCATTAAAAAATACACAATTATAATTATGTTTGCTGTCTTATATGATATGGTTTGTGCTTCCCCAAGATAATTACAGAGATCTCCATAACAAGTATAATAATAATGAGTGTGTTTAAAATATCACAAGAATTACTTCATGATACAGAGATAGGAAGTAAGCAAATACTATTGAAAATACAGTGCAAATGAACACTGGATTGTCAGAAACCATTATTTTGTAAAAAAACAACACAGTGTCTGTGAAGCACAATAAAGTAACATACAATATACCAAGGTATGCCTGTAATTATCAACTAATTCCTTATCTTTAATTTTACTAATTATTAAACTCTGTTTGCAGATAAAAACATACGAGTCTAATTTAAAAAAATAAGTTCACATTTTTATATTTACTTACTAAGAGAAAAGAAGAACTGTGAGGCAGTTTTTATAACACCAATTTTTAAAAAATATAGATTTTGAGAGAGGAAGGGAAAGCTAGAAACATTAATAATGAGTAAGAATCATTGATTGGCTGTTTCCTGCATGTCCCCCACTGGGGATAGAGACTGCAACCCAGGCATGTGCCCTGACAGAGAATTGAACCATGACCTCCTGGTTCATGATTTGATGTTCAGCCACTGAGCAGCACCAGCCAGGCTGGAGATCTAATTTATGAAATATCTGTGACAGCAATCTCAATCTAGCCAACAAACATTGGCATGGAAATGAAAATACTGGAGTTCACTAACCACATCATTGTGTGTTAGCTGGTCAGTCTACAGATGTAAATATTTTCTAAAAAAATGATAGTCTATGTGGCATTATTCAGTAGTCTCTAAATGATTCCAGCATTTTTTGTTGTCAATTCTCATAGTGAGACAAGAAAGCTTTGCAATAACTTTGATATGTCCAGCAAACTCCATTTTTCTTTTCTATACCATTGTTTCACTGTAGATCTGCTCTGGCAGCCACAAAACAGATGTGGTTATTGAGTACTTGAATGTGGCTAGTCTGTATTGAGATGCGTTATAAGTTCTAAATATACACTCCTATAACAGTATAAAAAAGAATAAAAACTTCCTTATTATTAATTTTTATAATTACATTTTAAAATACAATTTTGAATAATTAATATTAAAATAATTATGGCCAAAATTGAGGATGTTTTAGCCATTATTTCTTTAGTCATGCCTTCTTTCTCCTCTTCTGAGGCTCCAATGACTAGAATACCAAATTTTTATTATAGTTCTCCAGGCATTCTTGTTTAGTTTTTTGTTTTCCATTTTTTAGATTAGATAATTTCTATTGTTCACAGATTGCTTACTTTGCTCTTTAAATTCTTTTGAGCCCAACATTTGAGAGGTTTTTGTTGTTATAATTGTACTTTTCAGTTTTGAAATTTCATTTTGATTCTTCTCTATAACTAATTTTTCTTTGTTGAGGTTTTCTTTTTTTTTCCCCTCATTTGTTTGAAGTGTATTTGTAGTTGCTGGTTGAAGCCTCTTCTGATAGCTGTTTAAAATTTTTTGTCAGGTAATTCTAACATCTGGATCATTGTTTGTGTTTATTGATTATCTTTTTTCATTCAAGTGTGATGTCCCTGTTTTTTTGTATGATTCACTTTTAATTGAGTCTTGGAGATTACGTGCATTATAAGATTCTGGATTTTCTTTATAGCCTCTGGGATAGCAGGTCTCTCTGACATGTGCTGGCAACAAAAGGCAGAACCTACCTCATGACTGGTCCGTGGGAGTGTAAGTTCAGGCTTCCCACCTGGCGTTCCCCTAATACCAAGTGATGGAGTGTGTAGAAGGTTGGGGTAGTGGGCAGTGGGCACTTGTTACACTCTGGAGATGATGATTGCTCCAGTTCTTCAGTTGATTTCTTCTGACACCACTCTAGCAGAGAAGGGGTCTTATTAAAACTACATGTTGGAGGTGGGGTGGGGCAGGAAAGGTTGGATCTAGGCTTCATATTAGAGGATGAGAGAAGCTGCAGGTTTTTTCTTTGGTGTTTGGCTAGAGTAGAGTGATTATTGTCTTAATGTTTCCCTGGCCATTTGGCTAAAAATAGCAGGCTACTTTTAAGGCATTTTTAAGGGTCTGCTCTTTATATGTTTTTATGCACAGTAAACTCAATAAAAATGCATGTCCCTTATCAAAAGCTAGGCTGTCATTGGAAAAGTGTTTTCTTTCATTCATAGTCAATATCTAGTTACAAAACAGTTTCCAAAACCTTATTTGTTGTCCTTTGAAATGTTTCTATTGTTATATTGCCTTTTCTTTTCCCCAGACAGCACTTACATTTAGTTTTTGTTTTCTATTCTTCTTCCTGATTAATGTTTGAAAAAAATGTTTTGAATATGTCATCTATGTGACAATAGCAGCAGCAAACATAAATAAACCACTTGCACTTATGTGACAACTAGGGGCCACCTGCATGAATTCATGCACCTTGATCTGTGGACTATGTGGCTGTGGTGGACACAGGGGTAAATCTCAGCCCATCCTCCACATTCCCACCTGGCCCCTCCTCCTACAGCCCTGGTCCCCTGTCTCCTGGAAACCCGGCTCCCACCACCACTCCCACATGCTGACTGCGTTCCCACACACTGATGGTGCTGGCCCTGCTCTCACTTGCTGATGATATGGAGTGACTGGGGACCAGCCCCAGCAGCTGGTGCAAGCAGGACCAGTGTTGTCAGCAAGCAGTGAGTAGCAGCTGCTGCCCTGATCATCATTCCGGAGCAAGGGGAAGTGGAAAAGTCCTTAGGGGCGATCGAGGCCAGTAGCTGCCTCTTGGCCCCACTGACAGCACTAAGCATTCAGAGACAGCACCAGCACTAGCAGCAGGTGAGAGTGCTGGATGGCACCATGGCATACAGGAGCAAAGAATTTTTAGTAACCAACAAAGGCTTGCCCTGATGACAGCTACCCATGCCCCACCTTGATCTGGCGCCCAATTCACCTGCTTCAGTATCCCACCATGGCCAATGCCTGCCATGTTCCTTGCTCTGCCTCTTGCTGCCAATGCCCTCCATGTTCCGCATCAGCTCCCTGGGGGTCAGCATATGTTATAGTGACTGGTTGTTCAGTTGTTCCACTGTTTGGTCTATTTTCATATTAGTCTTTTTTTTTAAATTAAATCTTTATTATTCAGATTATTACATTTGTTTTTCTATTTTCCCCTCCATAGCACCCCTCCACCCAGCACCCACCCCTCCCTCTGCCCTTAGCTCCCTCCCATTGATCTCATCCATAGGTGTATGATTTTTGTCCAGTCTCCCCCTGTATACCCCTCACCCCTTCCCCCCTGAGAATTATCAGTCCACTCCCTTTCTGTGCTCCTGATTTTATTATATTCACCAGTTTATTCTATTGATAAAATTTTTAATTCACTTAATTTTTAAATTCACTTGTTGATAGATATGTATTTGTTGTTCATAATTTTTTGTCTTTTACCTTTTTCTTCTTCCTCTTCTAAAAGAGTACCTTTCAGCATTTCATGTAATACTGGTTTGGAGTTGATGAACTCCTTTAGCTTTTTCTTCTCTGTGAAGCTCTTTATCTGCCCTTCAATTCTGAATGATAGCTTTTCTGGATAGAGATTTCTTGGTTGTAGGTTCTTGCTGTTGTTTCATCACGTTGAATATTTCTTGTCACTCCCGTCTGGCCTGCATCGTTTCTGTTGAGAAATCAGCTGACAGTTGTATGGGTGCTCCCTTGTAGGTAATGAACTGTTTTTCTCTTGCTGCTTTTAATATTCTCTCTTTGTCTTTTGCTCTTGGTATTTTAATTATGATGTGTCTTGGTGTGGTCCTCTTTGGATTCCTTTTATATGGGGTTCTGTGTGCTTCCTGGACTTGTAAGTCTATTTCTTTTACCAGATATGGGAAGTTTTCAGTCATTATTTCTTTAAATAGGTTTTCAGTATCTAGCTCTCTCTCTTCTTCTGGCACCCCCACAATTCTGATGTTGGTATGCTTAAAGCTGTCCCAGAGTCTCATTACATTATGTTCACATTTTTGGATTCTTTTCTCTTCTTGCTTTTCCAGCTGAATGTTGTCTGCTTCTTTATATTTCAAATTTTTTACTTGATTCTTGCCTTTCTCTAGTCTGCTCTTAGGACTCTATAATATATTTTATTTCAGTCAGTGTATGTTTAATTTCTATTTGGTCCTTTATCATCTTTAGTTGGACCTTTTCCATCTCTAGTTGGTCCTTTTTCATCTCCTCTTGGGACTTGATAAATTTATCCATCTTTTCTAGCATATTCTTGAAAAACCTTATAAGCCTGGTTTTGAACTCTATATCCAGTTGTTTTTTTTTCCTCCATTTCTTTTGTTTGTGATCCCTTCCCTTGTCTCGGCATTTTCACTATGCCGGGAAACTTCTGTGTTGGATTCAGCCTTATCATACCAGAGGCAAAACCGAAGAAGCCTCTATTGAGCTTGGGATGGGTGGAGTCCCAGGGCTTAAGGGACCACCTTGCCTTCCAGTGCGCCCTGCCCTCCACGGCCCCCGAGTCTCACGTGACTGGGTAATCCCTGGAGCGGTCCTCGTGCTCGCACGCGCACCCGCAGTGCCTCTAACCGCTGCCTTTCCAACTCCCCTGCACACTAGGACCACACGAGTCTAGGTCCCCAGGGTTTTGCTCGAAACAAGGGCCCAGTGGACTCAGAAGTGGCACAGTTTGGAGGGTCTGTCTCCCGCTCACTCGCAAAAACCAGCGGCACAATCAGTAATCTGTCCTTCGCGCAGCACCGTGCACGTGCGAGATCAGACCTGATCCTCTGCGCCTCCCTAAATTTCCGTGCACCTCTCCCTTTTCACAGTCCAAACTCCCCCTGTATGAGTTTCGGCTGGATCTGGGGTTTAGTGTCGTAAGATAAGGGGTTCAATGCCGTTGGGAGTCTCCGTTTCCCTCCCGACAGAGAAAGCCAGCCAGGTACTCTGGCACCCGCTCTCTCAGGGCACGCGGCTCAGTACCTCAGCTTTTTGCAGCTCCTCTGGGTCTCTGTGAGCCCCTCTCTTTCCTTCTAGCTGTAGAACTTACACTCGGCCAGCTTTCCTGTGGTTCTGGATGATGTCCGTTCTGTCTTTTAGTTGTAGTTTTGAAATTGTTTTGCGAGGCAGCAGTGTAGGTGTTTACCTATGCCGCCATCTTGGATTCTCCTTTCATATTAGTCTTTAATTATATAGAAGTCCTGATTGTTGGTTTACCAAGCCCCTGGATTTTATTTTATTCTTAATTTTCTCATAAGATCTCTTCATTCAATAGAACTATCTAGATAAGCCCCAAATATACTAGGTGTAGCAGTTAATAATGTGGATTTTTTTCAATAGATGGAGTTACACATATGTTGATATATGTGCAATTTGATATGTATACTATTTTGTTTTGACAGCAAGCTTAAAAACAACAAGGTGTCATATAGTTTGGGAAGCTTATGGTGAACATGCTCCATCTCAAAATACTTGTGAACACTGATTTAAATACTTTAATAGTGATGATTTTAATGGGAAAGACAAAGAACATCCAGGTCAACTGAAAAAGTTTGAAGACCAACAATTAATTACAAGCATTATTGAATGAAGATGTGTGTCAAACTCAAAAACAACTTGCAGAAAGATTAAACGTTGCTCAACAATTTTTGATCATTTACAAGCAATGGGAAAGATCTTAAAGGAAGGAAGACAGGTGCCACATCAACTGAATGAAAGACAAATGGAAAACCAAAAAGCCAGCAGTAAAATGTTGCTTCAATGGCATGAAAGAAAGTCTTTATTGCATTAAATTGTGACTGGTGATGAAAAGTGGATTTATTTTGAGAATTCCAAATGCACAAAATCATGGGTTGATCCAGATCAAGCATCAACATTGATTGCAAGGCCAAATTGCTTCAGAAAGAAGACAATGTTCTGTGTTTGGTGGGATCAGGAAGGTGTGGTATATTAAGAGCTTCTAAAACCAGGTGTAACTGTTTATACTGATCACTACTGACAACAAAAGTTCAATTGGAACAGTATCCACAAATTACCTAAAATATGTGTAGCTAGTGATGGATATTACTTTGAATAAAGCACTTTTGATATTTCTCTTGAAATTATCATTTTTCTTTTATTACAAATCTGCCATTATTAACCGTACACCTAGTATTCTGGCACTCCTATCCCAATCACTCAATTCATATAGTTGGCCTACAATGGACTTTACTCCTTTCCTTTAAAAAAAAAATATATATATATATAATTGATTTTTACAGAGAGGAAAAGAGAGGGATAGAGAGTTAGAAATATCGATGAGAGAGAGACATCGATCAGCCGCCTCCTACACACCCCTACTCAGGATGTGCCCACAACCAAGACACATGCCCTTGACTGGAATCTAACCTGGGACCTTTCAGTCTACAGACCGATGCTTTATCCACTGAGCCAAACCGGTTTTGGTGCACTTTACTCCTTTCTGAGTAGTCACATTCAATTCAATTCTGAAGAGTCAGTTCAAATTTCTGTAATGTCTTTTCAGCTCCCTCTGAAACCACAGAGTTTCTTTACTCTGGACACATGACATACTTTTTGTAAATGTAATGAGTCATTTTAGACTCAAACTCAACTTTTATATAAAACCAAAGGCCCCGTGCATGAAATTCATGCACTGGAAGGAGGGGTGTCCCTCAGTTGAACCTGCACCCTCTCCAATCTGGGACCCCTTGGGGGATGTCCAACTGCCTAAACAAGTAGTGGAATTTAGGCAGTCGGACATCCCTTTCACAATCTGGAACTGCTGGCTCCCAACTACTCACCTGCCAGCCTGATCATCCCTTAACCACGCCACTGCCAGCCTAATTGACGCCTAACTGCTCCCGTGGCAACCTGACCATCCCTGTCTGCCCTCACCTTATAGCCCGGTCACTTCCAAATGCCCTCCCCTACATATTCCCTCTTTATTAGATAGTTTTTTTTCTTTAACATATTGGACAGCCCTAACTGGTTTGGCTCAGTGGATGGAGCATCAGCCTGCAGACTCAAGGGTCCCAAGTTTGATTCTGGTCAAGGGCATATAACATGGTTGGGAGTACATACCCAGTGTGGAGTGTGCAGGAGGCTGCTGATCGATGTTTCTCTCTCATTGATGTTTCTAGCTCTCTATGTCTTTCCCTTCCTATCAGTAAAAAATAAATAAAATATATATAAAAAAACATATTGGACAGTGTACCTGCCATGGTCTTGACAAACGAGTAAAAATGTAAATCCAAACTAAAAGTGTCTTAAAATAAACTCCTTAAATAGGAATTTCATGAGACCTTGGCAAGGTGGATCATGTGGTTGTTTCTTCCTTTTTCCCCGCCTTCTATTTCTTTTTTTTTTTATGTTTCATCTTTTGTCCTGTTTTTCTTTTCTTCTTTTATTCCTTTTCTGTCTTCTCTTTCTCTTAACTTTTTCTTTGGTAGAATTGTGAATACTTGAATCTGTCTCACTTCCAGAAGATGAAGAAGAGGGAAACACATCATCATTTGAAGAAAAATATGATCTATGTTTGGATTGGTGGTATTTCTGGTTTTGCTCTTTCACCCATTAGTTTGTCATTTTTGCCAGTCCTGGCATCTTCAGGACTTATGTGTGGGCACTTCTTATTCATGTCTACAAAACAGTGGGAAAAAGGCCTTCCTGGGTGGGCTCAAGCCCTGCCCCAGGTGCTGAGGAACCAAAGCGAAGACCACCTGCCACAGCTGCTGCAGAGCCAACCTCCAGACCACGAGGTACTCTCCAGTAATGTAAGTGCAATGTCACCCTTTGCCTGCAGAACTTAGTTGTAAGTTACTAATTTGTTAATGTGAAACCCTAACTCAGATATTTCCTTTGCAAATATTTTAAATATTATAAAGATTTTAAACAAAACACATTATCGCCCTAACCTGGTCAGAAGTTTCTACCCAATGGGAGAGGTTTGCTGGACAGAGTCACCCAGATACCCACCTCATCTCCAATCACTTGGCTGGGGACAAGGGAAATTCCAAGGCAGACTCTCCTAGGCTTCCAGTGGGCAGGATCACTCCTCGCCCAGTTGCAGGGGTTTCTGAGGCTTAGAACCTACAGCTATAGGTCTGTTGGGGGGAATTCACTCCATGGGGACATAAAGGCTTTCGAGGCTGAGACCCCAAGCTGCTGTGGGAAGGGGATTGCTCTGTGGGGGTTCAGGGACCTCTATGCTGGGACCCCAAGCTTCCATGGAGGGGATGACTCCTGGAGGTGTGGGTGCCTCCAAGGATAATACCTGAGGCTGCAGGTGTGTGTGTGGGGGGATCAGTCTGTGGGGAGTGAATTTGTTTTTGTTTTTTATAAAGGGTCAGGAAGGCCTCTGGGTAGCATTCTGCCAGGCCACTTACACTGCTGGCTCCCAGCGGCACTCCTCCCTGAGACTGGGGAACTCCGGCAGGGCTGAGAGGATGGGTGCTGTCATCTGTGGCTATGGGAGCTACCATTTTTGCCATGGAGTGATGGTTAATTTGCATATTACTCTTTTATTAGATAGTATTATATCTCTTGAATATATATTATTTTTAAATGATATAATCAAACTATAAACATAATTTAAAAAATAATATAATTTTCTAGTTGAAATATTCAGGATAAATAAAAAGCACAAATCATTTTAAAATACAATCTGTGCTTAATATGTAATTATCTTGATACTTTAGTGCTAAAAACCACTATGAAACAATTCAGAACTTTGTAAACTTACTCTGGTTTGACTCAGTGGATAGAGCATCAGCCTGCAGACTGAAAGGTCCTGGGTTTGATTCTGGTCAAGGACATGTATCCTGGTTGCAGGCACATCCTCAGTACAGGGCGTGCAGGAGGCTGGTGATTGATGTCTCTCTCTCTCATCAATGTTTCTAACTCTCTATCCCTCTCCCTTCCTCTCTGTAAAAAAAAAAATCAATAAAATATATTTAAAAAAATTACAGACCAATGCAAATGCTTTGCATTTGTGACTCAATTAGATTAAGCCATAATTGCAACTAGCTTTGCATTCAATGACAAGCTTATCTAATAGAGTGAGAAGGGCAATCTTTATAACTGAAGTATTATATGTCCCTTTATTTATTTTACACTAATATGTTCCTTGAGTGTGTATTAATTCATACACAAAATATGATGGCCTTTGTATAAACTGGATTCCATGCCCAGCTGGCTGTAAACAAAATGTCTTCTCCTTTGGTCACTACATAGCTCATCCTCCAGTAACTGATAATCACAGGTGGTCCTACAAATATCCAATACTAGTAAGGGGAATGATATTGTAGAGTCTATAATCACAAATAAACCATAAATCTATAGTTTTTAAGTTTTGTTAACTTGCATGCTATTTTTAATTTTGTCTTAATTTGTGAAATCTTATATATAAGTTTCTGGAAGTTCTTATAAAATTGTTTTATCAGCCACAGCATCAAGTACTATACTTTTGTGAGCAAAGATTTTTCATTACATAGTTGGCAATTTAAAAGTTGTTATAATTCATGAATTCACCTGTAGAGGAGAGAATATTTACTTGGAAACTCTTAATTATTAGCAAAAAGTATTTATTTTTTTAAGAACTTATGAGACAAATAATACTGTGTAGCGAAGGAACTGTTGAAAATTTGGTAAGTAACTATACTTACACATGATGGTGAGAACCCTGAATTCTGAAAGTCAGAGAAATTAGGAGTAGAAGCTTATTTAAAGTAATTTAAAATACAGTTTTTTCTTAGGTCAATTTATAATTTCAGAATATGATGCCAAAACTAAGAAAGCATTCCATTAAAGTACTAATTGTGTAGGTTCCAAAATCTTTTCCTAACATTATCAAATTAGGATACTTATGAACTCAGTGTTAACTAACAACTTGTCAATAATCAAAGATGTTAAAAATAAATAAAACCTACCAGCCCTGAGAAAATCTATATCTCTGAAAACACTGAGCTCTAGCAAAGCTTATTATTATTATTATTATTATTGTTATTATTATTATTATTGTGGCTGCTTTAACAAATGACACACAAACCAAAGTTGATTTGTCTGTATGGTTGCTATTGATTATAAATTGGGCACAATGATTGGCTCAGTCACATGCCAGACAAAAGAATACCATTATTCCTTGAGCAGAGTAGTTTCAGAATAACATTAGTGAATGTTGTAGGAAGCAATGAAGCATATTTAAAGGTAATATACCCAGCTGGTATGGTTCAGTTTGATTTCTGGTCAGTGCACATGCCCAGGTTACAGGTGTGATTCCCCAATGGAGGGCATGTAGGAGGCAACTAATTGATGTTTCCCTCTATCCATGTTTCCATTTCTCTATTCCTCTCCCTTCTGGACCCTCTAAAAAAATAATTAAACACATATTAAAAATAAATAAAGGTAACAGAAACATCGGGTTTACAAATATTTTTTGGTTACAGTCTATACAATTTCTGGATTTTGACCTTGGGGTAATTTACTTAGGCTCTCTCAAACTTTGTTTAATCAATCTATATACATATATAAAAGCCTAAGCAACAATCCAACTGTTCAACCCTCCCATGGTAGCTATGATGGGCAATGACCAACAGGCGGCAGGTAATCCTATCAATAACTATGATGCACACTGATCATCAGGGGGCAGATGCTCAACGCAGGAGCTTCTGAGCTGCAGTGACTTAGCAGCTGCGGATCTCGGATGACACATCTGGAACCAGAAAGGAGGGAGGCCAGTTCCATGGTGTGTCACTTGAGAAACATATTCTCATAATCTGGGACCTCTTGGAGGATGTTGGAGAGCAAGTTTTGGCCATATTCCCCACAGGCCAGGCAGAGAGACCCCACAGGTGCATGGTTTCATGCACTGGGCCTTTAGTTATAAAATAAAAACCAAATATATTATTCATAGTTTTTAAGGATAAAACAGAGTAGGAAACAACATACAATATAACTGAAGCATTTCACAAGAAATCTGAAAAACCATAAAAGGTAGGGTGTGGTCAGTAATAAAAATATCAGGTTACATACTTAACACACATAAAACATATGGACAATAATAAACCTGTTATGAAAAATCTAATTATACCTTGAACTTAGGCTTTGCTGACAGCATAGTCAAAGGTCTTCATATCTTTCTGTAAAAGATCAGATCGCATATATTCTAGGTTCTGTGATGATTAGAGCTGTTGTAGCACAAAAACAACCAAGAGCAACGTGTGAAATAATGAATATGTCTGTGTCCCAATAAAACTTAGTTGTGGACACTGATATACTAATTCTGATATTTTTATATCTTATAAAATAATATTCTTTTTTATTTTTCAAAATATAAAACTGACTAGTGGCCTGGTACATGAAATTCATGCATGAGGGAGAGAGTGTCCTTCAGCCCAGTCTGCTCACTCTCCAGTCTGGGACCCCTTGAGGGATGTTTGACTTCCCATTTAGGTAGGATCAGGCCTAAACGGGCAGTCAGACATCCCTCTCACAGTCCAGGACTGCTGGCTTCCGACTGCTCACCTGCCTGCTTTCCTGATTGTCCCTAATCACTTCTGCCTTGCAGCCTGATCACCCTCTAGCCACTTCCCTGCCAGCCTGATTGATGCCTAACTACTCCCCTGCCAGCCTATTTGCTCCTAACTGCTCTTCCCTGTGGGCCTGGTCACCCCTAACTTCCCTTCCCTGCAGCTTGGTCACCCCCATCTTCCCTCCTCTTCTGGCTGGTCACCCCCAACTGCCCTCCCTTGCAGGCCTGGTCCCTCCCAACTGTCCTTCCCTGCTGGCCATCTTGTGGTGTCCAACTTGTGTCCACATGAGGGCAACCATCTTTGACCACATGAGGGCAGCTATCTTGTGTGTTGGAGTGATGGTCAATTTGCATATTACTCCTTTATTAGATAGGATAGAGACCTAGTGTATGGGTGGGGGCCAGGTGGTTTGCCCTGAAGGGTGTTCCAGATTAGGGTGGGTGTTCCCTTGGGACATGGGGTGGCCTGGGCAAGCAGCCTATGGTGGTTTGCAGGCTAGCCATGTCCCATGGTGACCCAGGCAGAGGCCCTGGTATCTGGAATTTATTTATCTTCTACAATTGAAACTTGTAGCCTGGAGCAGAGCCAAGCCTTCTGCTTGCAGAGCCATTGAAACTTTGTTGCCTTAAGTGGAGGCCTGGCCAGCCAGGGTGTGCAGAATGCTTGGCTTCATCCATCACCAGGGGCAACCCAAGCCTCCTTCTTGCTCTCTCTGTGGCTGTATCCATCGTGGTTAATTTACATACTAGCTCTGATTGGCTGATGGACATGGCAAGTGGGCGTGGCTTATGAGTGTAGCAGTGGTAAGGTCAATTTGCATATTATTCTTGTATTAGGATTTTAAAAACATTTTTAATATGAAAGTGATTCTTAATTCATGGTTTGTACAAATCAGGCTGTGGGTCAAATTTGTTCTGTAGAAGAGTTTGCAGCTGGTGTAGATTAAGAGAAATATGTATATCTAACTTTGTAAAAGATTTTCTGGAATCTTTCATTTCTTAAATTATTAAAAAGAGACTAAAATAAGACTTACATCTTTCAGTTCATTTTATCTCCAGTGAACTTTATACACTTACTAGAGATCTGGTGCATGCCATTTGTGCCAAGGAGGGTGTGTCCCTCAGGCCAGCCTGCACCTGCTCCTATCTGGGACCCCTTGAGGGATGTCAGACTGCCCATTTAAGCCAGATCCCAGTAGTATCTGACCTAAACAGGCAGTCATATATCCCTCTCACAACCCAGGAGTGCTGGCTTCCAACTGCTCGTCTGCCTGCTTGCCTGATTGTCCCTAACCACTTCTTCCTGCCAGTCTGATCATCCCCTAAACACTCCCCTACCAGCCTTATCAATGCCTAACCGCTCCCCTGCTGGCCCGATTGCCCCTAACTGCCCTCCCCTGCTTGCTTGGTCATCCCTAACTGTCGTCCCTTTCCAGCCTTCCCCTGCAGCTCTGGTCCCCACAACTACCTGTCCTTGCAGGCCTGGTTGCACCCAACTGTCCTCTCCTGCAAGCCTAGTCACCCTTAATTGCCCTGCCCAGCTGGCCTGGTAACCACCCTCCCCCCCCCGCCTCCTCTTCAGGCCTTGCCCCTTCCAGCTGCCCTTCCCTGCAACCCTGGTCACTCCTAACTACTTCCCCCTGTTGGCCTGGTCATCCCTAACTGCCCTCCTCCACTGCCCTCCCCTGATGGCCATCTTGTGGTAGCCATCTTGTGTCCACATGAGGGTGGCCCTCTTTGACCACATGGGGGTGGTCAACTTGTGTGTTGGAGTGATGGTCAATTTGCATATTACCTATTTATTAGATAGGATTGGTCTCAAAATATCTCATTCCATGGCCACACTTTGAATCTAACATTACTGAAAAGTACTCTGCTTCAGAAATATAAACTTTTAACATCTCATTCTCTGATCACTAACAGCCCTCTCTCTCTCATTTCATTATGTTCTCTTTACTTCATAAGCCATTTTTTTTCTTCATACTCTAATTATCAGCAGATTCTTGTCCCTTATTCTTTTTTTTATTAACTTAAATCTCATGTTCCTTTTTAAAATGTACTCTTTGCCCTGTCTCTATTATCCATTCTCTGAAATTGTATAGAAAATATAATCCTAATCCCTTATTAGTATAAGAATCTTCCTTTATTTACTCATTATCTTGGATACTAGAAGCAGTTGAAAATAATAAATTGCAATCATAATAAAAACATAATAATAAACAACCGTTATAAAAATTAAAAATATATAATAAAACATTTATAATAAAGTAACTTATTTGAGTACACTGACATACTTAAATATGCCATTCTGTAGCTAAGAAAAAAGGGAGGCTATGGTTTAGGAGTTCCAAGAACAGGAAGGCCATACACAGGAAGATGGAAAAACAAATGTTTGGTAAACAAATGTTTGCTTGGCCATCTTTAGCAATGAGACATGAAAAGGGCTTTGAATAAATGGGCTTTGCTAGTTATTTCTTATTTACATACTGATTCATATTGAACTATCCTTATCTCTCTTCCTATCTCAGGTCCTCTAGCTAAATTCCTTTTATTAAGTTAGGGTGGAGGTCAAAGGTTTTTCCTAGGGCTTTTGTTCCTTAATGACCAACTTTAAAATCAATAATGCAAACAGTATATTTGGGAGGGGGAGGGTGAATACAAATACTACTTCCCTTTAAGAGACAGGCCAAAATATTTAAAAATGTTTCAGAATGTTCTTGGTAACCAAGTCATGGGAGTGGAAGAGACTTTTGGATATCAATATGTGCAAGACTGTGCGAAAGCAAGGACTATGCCTACTTTGTTCTTGTTGCAAAGATATATCCCAGAAGAGCATCTAGCACACCCAGGTACTTAATATAAATTTATAATTTTTATAAGAGAGAGAATAAATAAGATGTAATGATGCATTGGCTATATGGGAATAAAAATGAAAGAAAGGGGGGAAAAAAGCAGTTCTTAGAAAACCTCCAAAGTAAGTCTTGCTTTCACCAAAAATTCCTTTTCTTTCTTATTGATTAAGGTATTACATATTGTGTCCTTATCTCCCCGTTGCCTCCCCACCTCCTCACTCATGCCCTCACCCCATGGTTTCTGAGTCCATTGGTTAGGTTTATATGCATGCATACAAGTCTTTTGGTATATTTCTCCCCCTTACCCTCCCTCACCCTCTGCTATCTTCCCTCTGAAGTTTGATGGTCTGATGGATGTTTTTCTGTATCTGTTTTTGTTCATCAGTTTATGTTGATCATTATATTCCATAAATGAGTGAGACCATGTGATATTTATCTTTCTCTTACTGGCTCATTTTGCTTAGCACAGTAGTTGGCAAATAGCTTCTCATGAGCCACATACAGCTCTTTGGGCCCTTGAGTGTGGCTCTTCCACAAAATACCAGAACCTAAGCAAGTTTATTTTGAAGTGGCATTAGAAGATGTTTAAATTTAAAAAATTTGGCTCTCAAAAGAAATTTCAATTGTTGTACTGTTGATATTTAGCTCTATTGACTAATGAGTTTGCCAATCACTGGCTTAGCATGATGCTCTTCAGTTCTATCCATACTGCTGCAAATAGTAAGTATTCCTTCTTTTTTACTGCAGTGTAATATTCCATTATGTAGATATGCCACAGTTTTTTAATCCACTTATTTGCTGATAGGCATTTAGGCTGTTTCCAAATCTTATCTATTGTAAATTGAGCTGCTGTGAACATAGGGGTACATATATTCTTTCTGATTGGTGTTTCTGATTTCTTGGGATATCGTCTTAGAACTGGGATTACTGAGTCAAATGGGAGTTCCATTTTTAGTTTTTTGAAGAAACTCGATACTGTTTTCCACAGTGGCTACACCAGTCTGCTTTCTCACCAGCAGTGAAGCAGGGTTCCTTTTTCTTCACATACTCACCAGCACTTGTCATTTGTTGATTTGTTGATGATATCCATTCTGATGTGAGGTGTGAGGTGGTACCTCATTGTTGTTTTGATTTGCATATCTCTGATTATTAGTGACTTTGAGCATGTTTTCATAGGTCTCTAGGCTTTCTGAATGTCCTCTTTCAAAAAGTGTCTTTTTAGGTACTCTGCCCAGTTTTTGATTTAATTGTTTGTCTTCCTTTTGTTAAGTTGTATGAATTCCCTGTAAATACTGGAGATTAAAACCTTATCGGAGATAACATTGGCAAATATGTTCTCCCATATAGTGGGTTTTCTCATTGTTTTGTTGCAGAAGCTTTTTATTTTGATGTAGTCTCATTTGCTTATTTTCTCTTTAGTTTTCGTTGCCCTAGAAGCTGTATCAGTGAAGATGTTGCTTCAGCATATGTCTGAGATTTTTCTGCCTGTGTATTCCTCTAATATTTTCATGGTTTCCCATCTTATGTTTAAATCATTTATCTATTTTGAGTTTATTTTTGTGTATGGTGTATATAGGTGGTCTAGTTTCATTTTTTTGCATGTATTTGTACAATTTCCCCAACCATTTATTGAAGACACTGTCTTGACACCAGTGCATGTTCATATCTCCTTTGTCAAATATTAATTGGGCATAGTGGTTTGGCTCGATTTCTGGGTTCTCTATTCTATTACATTAGTCTATATGTCTATTCTTGTGCCAGTACCAGCAGTTTTGAGAACAATGGCTTTGTAATACAGCTTGATATCTGGTATTGAGATGCCTCCTACTTTGTTCTTTCTTTTTTTTTTTTTTCTAAAGATTGCTGCAGCTATTTTGGGTCTTTTTTTTTTTTTAATTCCAGATTAATTTTTGGAGACTTTGCTCTAGGTCTAGGGGAGTGCATTGAATCTATAGATTGCTTTGGGTAGTATGTACATTTTAATGATGTTTATTCTACCAATCCATGAAGATGGTATATTCTTCAATCTGTTTATGTCTTCACCTATCTCTTTTTCAGTGTCCTGTAGTTTTCTGACTATAGGTCTTTTACCTCCTTAGTTAAGTTTATTCCTAGGTATCTTAATTTTTTTTTTGTTTTTGGTGCGGTGGTAAATGTGATAGTATTTTTTTAGCCTTTCTTTCTGTAAGTTCACTATTGGTGTATAAAAATGCCATAGATTTCTGGGTCTTAATTTTGTATCCTGCTACATTGCTGAAGTAAGTTTAATAATAATTTATTAAGTCTAATAATCTTTTGATGGAGTCTTTTTGGTGTTCTATGCACAGTATCATGTCTGTGCATAACAACAGTTTTATACCTTCTTTTTCAATTTAGATACCTTTTATTTCTTCTTCTTGTCTAATTGCTATGTTTAGCACTTCCAGTACTATGTTGAACAGAAATGGTGACAGTGGGCACTCCTGTCTCATTCCTGATCTTAGGCAAAATAGTTTTAGTTTTTGCCCATTGAGTATGATGTTGGCTGTAGTTTTTCATATAAGGCTTTTATTATATTGAGGTATAATCCCTCTATTTCCATTTTGCTAAGGGATTTAATCAAGAAAGGATGTTGAATTTTGACAAATGCTTTTTATGCATTAATGGATATGACTATGTGATTTTTATCTTTCAATTTACTTATGTGATGTATCACGTTTATTGACTTGCAGATATTTTACCATCCTTGCATACCTGAGATAAATACTACTTGGTCATTGTGATAATCTTTCTGATGTGATGCTGGACCTGGTTTGCTAGAATTTTGTTGAGGATTTTGGTATCTATGTTCATGTGGGATATTGGCCTGTAATTCTCTTTCACTGTGTTATCTTTATTTGGTTTTGTAAATTAGGGTGATGCTGGCTTCATAGAATGAGCTTGGAAGTGTTCCTTCCTCCTGAATATTTTGGGATAGTCTGAGGAGTATAGATTTTAGTTCTTCTTTGAATGTTTGGTAAAATTTCTCTTGAAACCATCTGGCCCTGGACATTTTTTTTCCTGAAACTTGTTGATGACTGCTTCAATTTCCTCCATAGTTATTGGTCGATTGAAATTTTTAGATTCTTTTTGATTGTGTTTTGGGAGGTTGTATTTTTTTTCTAGGAATATGTCCATTTCTTCTAGGTTGTCTAGTTTGTTGGAATAGACTTTTCCATAGAATTTTATAGCAATACCTTGTATTTCTATGGGTCTTATTTTGCCTCTTTCCTTTCTAGTTTTTTACATTTGGGTCTCTCTTTGCTTCGTTGTGAATCTGACTAGAGGTTCACCAATCTGGTTTATCCTTTCAAAGAATCAGCTCTTGGTTTTATTAATTTTTTTTTTTGGTCTCTATGTCTTTTTTTCACCCCTGCTCTGATCTTTATTATCTTTGCCCCTCTTCTCATTCTTTTCTTGGTGTTCTTTTTCTAATTCTTTAAGTTGTAGAGTTAGATGGTTTATTACTATTTTTCTTTGTTTTTTTAAGGTAGGCCTGTAGAACTATAAACTTCCTTTCAGGGCTGCTTTCACAGTGTCCCATAGATTTTAGATTGTTGTTTTTTTAATTGTCATTTGTTTCTAGGATGCTTTTATTTTCTTCTTTGATCCCTTTGGTAATCAAATCATTGTTTAATAGCATGCTATTCAGCTTTCAGGTGTTTGAGGTTTTTTTTTTTTTTTTTTTTTTTTTTTTTTTTTTTTTTTTTTTTTTACTGTAGTTTATTTCTAATATTATGCCATGTGGTCTGAGAAGATGCTTCACCAAAAATTCTTTAGGGTGATGCCAAAATTATGATTCTCAAATTCAAGTGACACCATGCCAGTCTCCTACTTACTGGACCTCAGTTAGTTCTCATTGTTAACTCTTGAAATGCAGATGAAACATGACAACTTTTTTTCCTACTCATCCCCTCCTATATCTATTTCTCTCATCTCCCATTTTAGTTTTATGGGGATAAATCCCAGCCTATAATATGAACACTGCAAGGGAATACACTACTTCCTAACCAACCAGTACAACCTCATTTATTTTGACATCTTGTTCAACATGTGCACTAGTTAGTCCAGTTGGAATAATTCCCCGGGTTTCAATGCAATTGGTCCTTTTATTGTAGATCATATTAAATATATACATGCACCTACTGCAGCTCTCTTGGGTCCACACTGAGAGTAAGCTTTCCCATGATTTAAGCTCACAGAGAAAGGTGAGAATCACCATGATATAAAAATCATTCCCTCATAAAAATTTGACAAAGTTTGCACTCAATAGCATCTCAAATAATTATGAAAGGATGGGATAAATTCCCTAGTGTGAAATTTAAAGCAGGTCCTTCTCATTTCTCCTATTTTATTTATTTTTGTTGTTTTGTTAAATCTTCACCCAAGGAGTGAGGATATTTTTTCTATTGATTTTTAGAGAGAGTGGAAGGATAGTAGGGGAGAGAAAGAGAGAGAGAGAGAGAGACTACAACATGAGGAAGACATATTGATCAGTTGAACACAACACATACACCTACTGCATTCCAGTTCTGTGCTTTTGATAATGAATTGAACCTGAGACCCTCCAGTGTGCAAGCTAATGTTCTAACCACTGAAAACACAGGCCAATTCTCTCCTATTTTACTTCTGGGCTTTACCTCCCCTTTCCCAGTTTTGCTTTTTTTGTGTGTCATGTGAAACATTTTTTATGTCCCCTATCTCCTGAGAAATTAGAAAAATAAAACAAAGGAGTTAATTGTCAGGGGAAAAAATGGTGGCAAAATAGACGGTGTTTCTGTAGCCTTATCTCTGGGCAAATGGAGAGAGCAGCTGAGAGTCACACTGGGAGTGTTTGTTGGCAAGTTAAGAGTTAGTTATCCTCCAGGATAATGTGGGGGACTGCTGGATGGGATCCCCTGACCAGGCAGGCCCACTGCCACGGGGTTTTTGTTTGCAGGAGCCACCAGCAAGAACATGAAGACAGCGCCATCTTACAGGGGGAGGTGGATGTCTACGGCGGTCTGACAAGCTACAGCTGCAACACCCACCAAACAGCTGGGGGACCCAGAATACCGCTCTCTAATCAGTGCAGACAATGGGACTCAGAGGAGCTCCTCACGCCACACAGAAAGGTCAGATTTTGCCTGGGATAAGGTGAGGTCTCCTGTCCCGCAGAACAGAGATGGGCACAGTGTGGGAACTGGACTGGGAGAAAGCTACTCTAAAGAGAAATCCACGGATGTGGGGCAGGGCGTGATCCCTAAATGTGGAAGGGGACCCTCGGAACTATTAATGGAAGGGAACTCTAGAAAGCAACCTATTTTGATCTGAGGCAGAAGGACAGCCTGGGAGTTATTACAGTGTCCTAGCTGCTCAAACAGGAGTGGGGAAGGGAGAGAGCACAGACAGCACTCTTCTCTTCAGACCCTGGCTTCTGATTGCTAAGCCCAATACATAGGATCACACAATGGGAGACATCTTGAGAGTCTGCAGGGGAAGGGTGTTTTCCTGGAACCTGGGGATTGGAGCACAGAGTACCCATCAGAGAATCGGCTCTGGGGCAACCTATCCCCACAAACTGGTATTGAGAATCACAGAGTAGCAGGATCTAAGCACAGCATAGAAAGGTCCTATGCTTAGTCTCAGAGGTCAATTTTGAAACACTGCCACCCAGTGGATGACTCACAAATTTACTCTCGCATAATCACAAAAGAATAAAGAGATTAAGACACACCCCATCAGTGGAACACAGGGAACTGCAATACTCTCCCAACTGGGAAA
>JAAGEH010000032.1:28654561-28685259 GCA_011751065.1 Lasiurus cinereus
CACTACTGCACATTCTATTTTTTTATTTTTTTCCTTTTATTTTTTTTGCATATTTTAATTAAAAAACTATTTTTTTCTTTTCTCCCAAATAGATTTTATCTTTTTAATTATTACATTTTTATTTTCAACTAGTATTATTACTACTACTATTTTACCTTTTTGAAAAAAAAATTGTCATTTTATTTGCTATTAATTTTACTGTGGGATTAGAATTTTATTTTCATCTTTCTTTAGCGTAATTTTACTCTATCTCAACTCTACCTTTATGTCAACAATCTCTTCCTAACTTTCCCCATTTTGTTGTCTTGTTTCTCTTTCCCTTTTCCAATTTTAGATTCTCCCTATTCTTTCTCTTTACCTGGTTAAAATAATACCCCACTAATTTCAAATCCCCTAATCCAAGTCCACACAAACCTCTCTCTTCTTGTCTTCACTATCCAAAAACTTATTTTTCTCTATGTCCTTTTGTTGTTGTTTGCCTGAACGGTGATTATATAAATTTTTTATACTTTTTTATGAGATTGTTTTTCTTTATTCCACCTGTTTTATTTTGCTTTTTGTTTGCTTTGTTTTGGCTCATTTTTACCTCTTTTTTCCCTTCCTTCCTTGATACTGGTTGTTATTTGTAGTTTGTATTAATCTCCAGGTACTTGTTGCTGGCATTTCTTGGGATTAGTGGCTGTTCTATTGGAGTTTCCTCCTCACATCTATAACTTGTTTCTCTTTTCTATCTTGTTCTCTTTCTTTTCTCTCTGACTTTTTTTCTCCTTCCCTTTCCTTCTTCTTCTTTTTTTATATTTTGTTTTGTTTTATTTTATTTTATTTTATTTTTACGTTTTATTTTTTTCTCCATTCTCCCAATTTGATTTTGTGACTTCTTTCTTTTCTTTTTTCCTCATTTTTCTCTTCTTCTTTCTCTACTTACCCCTAATTTGTCTTTATTAATGGTCACCTTATTTGTGGTTATTAACATTGTGAATACATTTCTGTTCAGACCCTAGTGTGTTGTAACTGGTCGTGTTGCAGTTTGTGCCTTTAATTCAATGTAGGAGAGAGAACTACATAACCAGACACCCAGAAAAGAGAGACCATGGGTAGCAGAAGAAACAGCCCACATAGGGCAGAAAAGCATGTATCACCAGAAAGGAAAGTTAAAAAAAATAGAAGAAATAGACCTGCCAGAGAAAGAGTTCAGAAAAATGGTAATAAGGTGGCTGAGAATAATGGAAGACAAAATTGACAATGTGAGTAAGAGCCAAGAGGAAATGCAGAAGAGCTAAGAGGAAATGAAGAAGAAGCAAGAAGAAATGCAGAATAGTCAAGAAGAAGTGAAAAATGACATCACTGCTATAAAGAACTCAAAAGAAAGCATCAAAGGTAGACTAGAAGAAGAAGAGGACCGCATCAGTGAACTAGAAGACAAGTTAGGAAAAAATACCCAAGTACAGCAGTTACTAGAAAAAAAAAATTAAAAAGCAAGAGGAGAGCCTAAGGGAACTTTGGGATAACACAAAACAAACAACATCCGCATAATTGGGATTCCAGAAAGAGTGGAAACTGAGCAAGGAATACAAAACCTCTTTGAAAAAAAAAATGACAGAAAACTTCCCCATTATAGAAAAGAAAAAACCTGCATAAATCTAAGAAGCTCATAGAGTCTCAAGCAAAATGAATACCCAAAAAAACAACACCAAGGCACATAATAATTAAATTGGCAAATACCAAGGAAAAAGTAAGAATCTTAAAAGCAACCAGAGGGAAACAGAAAGTTACCTACAAAGGAACCCCCATAAGACTAGGTAATTATTTCTCAACATAAACTCATCAGGCTAGAAGGCAATGGAATGAAATACACAAAGTCATACAAAGGAAGGGTCTATACCCAGCAAGGCTTTCAATTAAAATTGAAAGTGAAATCAGAAAATTAACAGACAAAAGAGGACACAGGGAATATATTACCACCAAACCAGCAATGCAAGAAATGTTAAAGTGTCTGCTGTAAAAAAAAAAAAAATAGGAAGCAAAGAAGGAACTCAGGGGTAAAGACTAAAAATGTTCACAGGTAAGTACCTATCAATAATAACTTTAAATGTAAACGGATTAAATGCTCCAATCAAAAGACATAAGGTAACTGATTGGATAAGAAAACATGATCCATATATCTGCACTCTACAAGAAACCCACCTCAGAAAAAGAGATGCACACAGATATAGGTGAAGGGATGGAAGATGGTATTTCAGGCAAATGGAAATGAAAAAAAACAAAACAAAAAAAGCTGAGGTTGCAATACCTATAGCTGACAAATTAGATCTCAAAGTGAAAGACATAACAAGAGATAAAGAAGGTCACTTCGTAGTACTAAGGGAAACAATCCAACCTGAAGAAATAACTCTGGTACACATATACGCACCCAATATAGGAGCACCTGAACACATAAAAAAACTCCTGGAGGATATTAAGGGTGAGATTGACAGCAATACAATCATAGTAGGAGACTTTAATACCCCACTGTCACCACTGGACAAATCCTCTAAACAAAAAATGAGAAAAAGAAACATCAATCCTAAATGACTCACTATCTAGATGGAATTCAGTGTCATCTTTAGAAAATTTCACCCCAAAGCAACAGAATTTACATTCTTCTCCAGTGCACATGGGTCATTTTCAAAGACAGACCATATGTTGGGTCATAGGCAAAGTCTCTTCAAATTCAAGAAGATAGAAATCATATCAAGAATCTTCTCAGATCACAGTGGAATAAAACCGGAAATCAACAACAATAAAAACAATACAAAGAAATCAAACACATGGAGACTAAACAGCATGCTATTAAACAATGACTGGGTAACCAGAGAGATCAAGGAAGACATAAAAAGAAACATCATGGCAACAAATGACAATGACAATACAACAATATAAAATTTATGGGACACAGTGAAAACGGTCTTGAAATGGAAGTGCATAGTTTTACAAGCCTACTGCAAAAAAAAAACAGAAAACAATGGTAATAAATTTACTAACCCTACAACTCAAAGAGCTAGAAAGAGAGCAACAAGAAAAGCTATGCAGAAGGAAGGAAATAGTAAAGATCAGGGCACAAATAAACAACATGGAGACCAAAGAAACAATTCAAAAGATCAACAAAACTGAGAGCTGGTTCTTTGAAAGGATAAACAAGATTGATGGACCTCTAGCCAGGCTCACCAAGAAGCAAAGAGAGAAGACCCAAAAAACAAAATCAGAAATGAAAGAGGAGAAATAACAACAGAACCTGCCAAAACACAAAGAATTGTTAACAAATACTATGAATAACTCTATTCCAACAAACGAAAACCTTCAAGAAATGGACATATTCCTAAAAAAATATAACCTTCCAAAGTCAATCAGGAAGAATCTAAACAGCTCAATAGTCCAATAATTATGGAACAAATTGAAGCAGTCATCAACCAAAAGCCCGGGGCCATATGGCTACACAGGATAATTTTACCATACATTCAAGGAAGAATTAAAACCTATCCTCACCAGACTTTTAAAAATATACAAGAAGAAGGAACACTTCTAAACACCATCTATGAAGCCAGCATCACTCTGATACCAAAACCAGATAAAGACAACACAATGAAAGAGAATTATAGGGAAATATCTCTCATGAACATAGATGCCAAAATCCTCAACAAAATTCTATCAAATCGGATGTAGCAGTACATCAGAAAGATCATACACCACGATCAAATAGGATTCGTCCCAAGAATGCAAAGATGGTACAATATTCGCAAATCAATAAACGTGATACATCACATAAACAAACTGAGAGATAAAAATCACATAGTCATATCAATTGATGCAGAAAAAGCATTTGACAAAATCCAACACCCATTCTTAATAAAAACTCTCAGCAAAGTGGGAATGTAAATATCATACTTCAACATCATAAAAACCATATATTATAAACCCAGAGCTAACATCATACTCAATGGGAAAAAACTAAAACCATTTCCCCAAAGAACAGGAATAAGACAGGGATGTCCACTCTCACCTCTTCTGTTCGACATAGTACTGGAAGTATTAGCCATTGCAATTAGACAAAAAGAAGAAATAAAAGGCATCCAAATTGGAAAAGAAGAAGTAAAGCTGTCCTTATTTACAGATGACATGATACTGTACATAAGAAACCCAAAGGACTCCATCCAAAAACTAATTGACTTAATAAATGAATTTGGGAATATAGCAGGATACAAAATTAATGCCAAGAAATCTGTGGCATTTTTTATATACTAATAGTGAATTTACAGAAAGAGAGATTAAAAAACCATCCCATTTACAATCTTACCTAAAAAATTAAGATTCCTAGGAATAAAGCTAAGGAGGTAAAAGGCCTATATAGAGAAAACTACAGGACACTGAAAAAAGAGATAGAGGAAGATATAAACAGATGGAAGAGCATACCATGTTCATGGATTGGGAGAATCAACATCATTAAAATGTCAATACTACCCAAAGCAATGTATAGATTCAAAGCACTATCCATTAAAATACCAATGACGTATTTAACAGACCTAGAAAGAACTCTTCAAAGATTCTTCTGGAAAAAATAAAGACCGCAAATAGCCACAGCAATCCTGAGAAAGAAGAATAAAGTAGTTGGGATTTCAATACCAGACTTCAAGCTATATTACAAAGCAACTATTCTCAAAACAGCCTGGTACTGGCACAAGAACAGACATGTAGACCAATAGAATGGAATAGAGAATCCAGATATCCACCCAAACCACTATACTCAATTAATATTTGACAAAGGAGGCACAAACATACAATGGAGCCAAGACAGCCTCTTCAATAAATGGTATTGGGAAAATTGGACAGATACCTGCAAAAAAATGAAACTGGACCATCAACTTACACCAAATAAAAAAATAAACTCTAAATGGATACAGGACTTAAACATTAGAAGGGAAACCATAAAAATACTAGAGAAATCCACAGGCAGCACAATCTCAGACATATGCCAAAAGAACTTCTTCACTGATACTGCTCCAAGGGCAATGGAAGCTAAAGAAAAAAATAAACAAATGGGACTACATCAAAATAAAAAGCTTTTGTACAGCAAAAGAAACCATCAACAAAACAACAAGAAAGACCTCTTTATGGGAGAACATATTTGCAAATGTTATCACTGATAAAGGTTTAATTTTCAACATCTACAGCCAACTTATACAACTTCATAAAAGGAAGATAAATGATCCAATAAAAAAATGGGCAACGGGCCTAAAAAGAACCTTTTCAAAAGATGACAGAAGGAACGCCAAGAGATACATGAAAACATGTTCAAAGTCACTAATTATCTGAGGGATGCAAATCAAAACAACAATGTGATACCATCTCACACCTGTCAGAATGGCTATTATCAACAAATCAACAAAGGACAAGTGTTGTCCAGGATGTGGAGAAAAAGGAACCCTTGTGCACTGTTGGTGGGAATGCAGACTGGTGCAGCCACTATGGAGAACAGTATGGAGTTTCCTCAAAATACTAAAAATGGAACTCCCATTTGATCCAGCAATCCCACTCTTAGGAATATATCCTAAGAAACTAGAAACACCAATCAGAAAGGATTTATGAACCCCTATATTCATAGCAGCACAATTTACAATAGCTACAATTTGGAAACAGCCTAGGTGCCCGTCAACAGAAGAGTGGATCAGAAAACTATGGTACATCTCTGATAATACTATGGTGCCTTTAAAAAGAAGAGATTCTTACCCTTTGCAGCAACCTGGATGGACTGGAGAGCCTTATGCTAAGTGAAATAAGCCAGTGAATGAAGGAGAAACACCACATGATATCACTCATTTGTGGATAATAAAGCACATTATAAACTGATAGATACAGAGGCAGTAAAGAATCAAACAGACTGTCAAATTACAGCAGGAAGATTAAGGAGAGGTGGGTGGGTAGATAAATGATCAACCAACTTGTATGCATACGTATAAGCATAACCAATGAACACAGGACACTGGGAGGTTGGGGCATGCTTGGGCAGGGGGGTCCAATGGGAAGATATGTATACATGTAACAAAATAAAAAATAATTAATCCTAAAAAAAAGTTAATTGTCATAAAATTTTAGTTGAAGAATCATGACAAAACATTATTTTTAAAATTACTATTTCCAATATATCCTCAAAGTAACTAATATAATTTAGAAACTAGTTCTTCCATTGTTGAGGTAGACAAGAGTAACTCACTCATTTAAGGTTTTTCTTTCAATGCTCTTTTGATGTAGATACACTGATGAGGAAGTCTTAAACACAATTCTGTTGATTCATAAACAAGTTTGCCTCTAAAAATGATTGTTTTACACATGCAGCTTCTATTTTCCTAATTTTAGTGGCAAAAGGTATATATTATGTGGCATTGCACACAAAGCATAACCATAATTCATGCTTTGCTGCATGAATAATTGTTAAAAAATAAGTAGTAGTATTATACTGCTGATAGCTGCCATCAGATGCATCTCTTTTAGGTCCTTGCTATAATTGTTTGATTGACTATCAATATCAATCTCCCTGATTTTTTTTAAACATATCTAGAGCTATTTAATTTTATTAAATCACCTCATTTGATTCAATTTATTGGATCTTCATTCTCCCATTTTCTTTTTTATGCTTTTAAATTTTATTTTAGATAGAGTAAGGGAGAGGAAAAGAGAGAGAGAAACACTGATGAAAGAAATATTGATCAGCTGCTTCCCTGCACACCCCCTCCTGGGGATCCTGCCAGCAACTCAGGCAGGAATCTGGAATCAAATCCGTGACCTCCTAGTGTATGGGGATGACACTCAACCAACTTAGTCACACTATTCTGGCTCCCAGTTCTTCTTTTCTTTTTTAATTTTTTTTATTAATGTGTTGCATGTATACATATCTTCCCATTGCCTCCCACCCCTCTCCCAGGCATACCCTAACCTCCCAGTGTCTTGTGTTCATTGGTTATGCTTATATGCATGCATACAAGTCCTGTGGTTGATCTCTTATCTACCACACCTCTCCTTAACCTTCCTGCTGTAATTTGACAGTCTCTTTGATGCTTTACTGCCTCTGTATCTATCCTTTTGTTAATCAGTATATAATGTTCTTTATTGAGGTAGTTAGAACTTACCATTAGAAGCTTTACTCTGAACTAAACATGAATGTTAAAAATTAAAATATTTAGTCTAAACTGATGAACAAAAACAGATCCAATGACAGAGAAGCATTTATCAGACCATCAAACCTCAGAGGGAAGGTAGGGGAGGGTGGGGGTAAGGGAGAGAGATCAATCAAAGGACTTGTATGCATCCATATTAGCCTAACTAATGGACACAGACACCAGGGGATGAGGACATGAGTGAGGGTGTGGGGGATGGGAGTTATAGGGGGATAAAGACACATGTGTATTACCATAATCAATAAAAAAAGATTTAGTCTAAAACTATACTAGTACTAAATCATTTCCAAGGAATAGTTAATATTTCTGAAACTCTATTCCTATTTTTTAAATTCCTAAAACATAATTTGACAAACAGAAATATGTCAGTATAAGATCAGGTACCCTCTATCTATGTGTCATATAGAAATTTATTCCCTTGATTATAGTAGATTGTCTACTTGTAGAAACATTATATTAGTTTTCTTAACTTTTAATGAGTCCTAAACACTTTATTTGAACCAATTATAAAAGTAACACATTATACAAGTCATTGAATAAACAAAGTTAATATTTGAATAAACAGTGACAAATCTGTTTACTTATCTAAATGTCTTTAAAATCATAAGCATATAAGTTCTAAATGGAATAATATAATTAGTAGGGGTAGAATGAAGTTAAAGCGTGATTTTTTAATAGTAAAGATTATATGAATGCTCAATTTTATTTGATATTTGAAGAGTCTCATAGATTTTGGTCACAGGTGAAATAAAACAATAATAAAAACTTTATTGTAGTGTTAAATCTGTGAAATTATTTTCATCATCATCAACTCCCTCAGTAGCATCATTAGTATTAAAAGCACTTGAATGCTTAGTTGTGCACTACTTAAGATAATAAGATTTGGTGATAAAGTGCTCAGTATCTGGAACTAGAGCATTTACATATGGATCCCAATTGTTTTTGCTTGCTAGCTGTGAGATCTTGGATAAAAGATCTAGAGTCTCATTTTCTCTACCAGAAAATTGGGAGTAATAAGTAGTAGCTACTAATTATATTTTTATGGGGGGGTTAGTATAGATGAATTATGTAGTATACTGGTAGTTACTGGCATATAATTAGCACTCTACAAATGTTTAATACTCTTATTATTGTCATTGTTATTTTATTCTTATTATTTCTTGTGTACACAGAATTTTTTAACTTAAAATCTTAATATCAGAAACTGCTAGGGTCTGAGATTTGACCCTACTTATAAGCTAAGTTTTTAGTCTGATACTATTTCATGGTCCTTGGCAAAATACATAAGACTCCTGTGAAAGAGAACAATTTTATTACAGGAAAAATAATGTTCAAATTTTGATGTTCATTTGCTTTGGTTCTGCATGACTCCCAAGTCCCACTGGTAGGCAAGACTAACAGCTCATGATAAATGTCTGTACTCTCCATGGTTGCATTATAGTAGTGGAATCATGAACATGAGGCTCCACTACTTTTGTGGTGTGTGGAAATCGGCCTGCTCCTTATCCAGGGTAAAATTATCTCATCTCTCAAATTTTTGGCAAACACAACCATGAGAAATGGCTTGAATAAAGTGTTTTCTGGGCCCTTAATTCTTCTCATACTCAGTAATAACATTAGGGATATTCAGGATCCATGGTAGTTTTCTTCTCCTGGTATAAACTTAAAATATTTGATTCTATAATTAGCATCTTTGGGACTTGTCCATTGGGCCCATTTCTACAATTAAAGATATAATGCTCATTTAATATTTACATGGTCTATGTGTCATTATTACAGCTTTATGACAAGTTTAATCTTCTTGCATTTATTTTCACTTATTTGTTTTAATTTTTTTATTAAAGTATAGCTGACAAACCATATTATATTATTCTCAGCTGTACAACATAGTAATTTTACATTTATATATTGTGCAATATTGTCATCACTGCAAGCCTAGTAATCATCTGTCATTGTAAAAGTTATGATACTAGAGGCCTGGTGCACGGAAATTTGTGCTTGGAGGGGGATTCCCTCAATTCAGCCTGCACCCTCTCCAATTAGAGATTCCCTCAACTCAGCTTGCACCCTTGCAGGATCAGGCCTAAACTGGCAGTCAGATATCCCTCTCACAATCTGGAACCACTGGCTCCTAACTGCTCACCTACCTTCCTGCCTGCTTGCCCCTAACTACCCTCTTCTGCAGGCTTTATGTTGTCCCCAATGTCAAAAGCTTCACCTCCTAGGCAGCCATTGGCTCCCCATAGCACCCAGATTTGGTTCTGATTGATTGATTCCTATGCCAGTCAGCATCTAAAGCTCTACCTCCTAGGCAGCCATTGGCTCCCCCCAGCACCCACCATTGGTTTTGATTGGTTGGTTCCTATACCAGTCAGCATCTCCAGGTCTATCTCTGGGCCTGATTAAAGAGACGGGGCTTAACATCAGCCTCTGAGGCCAGGAGAAAAAGAAAAGTGTGGCTGCTGGCAAAGATCAGAAAAAAAGAGGGAGAGAAAGAAAGAGGTAGGTACACTGATCAACAGCATCCACTGAGGTTGCAGATAAGACCCTGACTCACTTTCTGGGTCTCAGCCCCCTGAGCAGTCAGTGTTGGGTTGCCAGGCTGCAGCTGGGCAACCCAGTGCTGACTTCCAGATGGTCTGCATTTGGTTACAGGCTCAGCCCTTTCCCAAGCCCCAAGCTTTAGGCTTGGGAAGCACCTCTCTTCCTCAAACGTTTCCCTCCTCTCCTCTCGCATCACAGATTTGACCGGTCAATTTACATGTTTCTCTGTTATTAGATAAAATTATTGACTATATTCTCTGTATTACATCTCTGTTTTGTAATTGGAAGTATGTATTTCTTATTCATCTTCTTTCACTTATCCCCCCACCTTACTCCCTTCTTGAATCCATCAATTTGTTCTCATTTTCATTATTAATTATAACCTCATTTTATTTTTTCCTTTTAATTATGCCTTCTTATCCTGCAAGAGTACATGGGAATTTTTCTATCCTTGGCTTCTCTTTTATTAATATTTTATATGTTTATTCTAGTTACAGATAAGCATGTTAATTCATAATTTAAAAAATAAAGTGCTGTTAATTATATATATTAATATTTGGGGGTGAATTAAACCACTTATACACCTATAGTTAGATTGTTACATCATTCTAGGTAACATGTTAATGGGTGAAATTACTACATTCTTAAACTGCTTTAAACTTTTCCCCTAAGTCTATCTTATCTGTCTTTAAAAATATATCTGAAGTCTATCATTACCCAAGTGGCATACTGTCCTGATATTCTGAGTTACATTAATCTCTCCTATATTTTTCCTTCCAACATTCTACGATCTAAAACTATATTTATTCTTTATGATTAATTGTGCTTTATATTGCCCTTTATAGTCTCCAGAAGTACAAATTTTTCTTCCTACCTAGATTGTAAGTAACTTTAAGTAGAGAATGGTATTATGTTTTGTGTATCATTCATAGTTGTTACTGGGCTATCACCCTAAAGATTCTAATGTTTCTTAATACATAAACTGTCACAAGCTATGCTTTCTTACAGTAACTGAAAAAGATTACCACCCACAGAGACCAAGGAGCCCAGTATGAAACCTAAGATGGTAATAAGGCATTGAGTGCAAAATGGCCTAGTGCAAGAGGGTCATTAAAATAGAATAACTACATATACTTAAAAGAATTTAATCACTTTGTACCCCATCCTATGATACAGAAGGATCATCTTTAGTCAGGGAGAAGGTGCCATTAGAGTATGGGCTCACCCTTCTGAATTCCTTAATCAAAGAGTAAAGTTTCTGCCCTGCTCTACCAAACTCAGTCTTGTTCTATTGGCAGGAATGGCATTGGACAGAAGGACCTTGTTTTGGGTTTCTAGTTTGGGAGGATCAGCAACACAGTGTCTGATATATTTTAAACACAAATATTATTCTGAATTAAATTATTTCATGTTATTGAAGTACTATAATACCAGTAAATAACATAAGCAAAAGACATCTATACTAAAAAATAGAGGAATATGCAAATTGTCCACAACTCTCTCATAGTAACAACCAAACAGCGGGCTGCATGGGGCAACAAAACTAGCACTGGGGACAGCAGGGGTTTGTAGTTGGCGGCAACCAGGCTGACAGGCAGAGACAGTTAGGGGTGATCATGTTAGTAGCAGGGGCAGTTAGGGGCAATCAGGCAGGCAAGCAGGCAAGCAGTTAGAATTTTAGGCCTGATCATCTGCTGGGGATCAGGTCTAAACTGGCAGTCAGACATCTCCCAAGGGTTTCAGATGGGAGAGGGTGCAGGTGGGGCTGAAGGGATTTTGCCTCCCCGCCTCATGCATGAGTTTCATGCACCAGGCTTCTAGTTGGTCTATAAAGTCTTAATTCACCCACTCAACACTTTCATTTATACAGGTTTATCTTTAATGTAAAAATATACCTTCTTAAAGAAATAAATACACATATTTGAATTTGTATCAGCAATATGGTACACCTACAAAAACAAACCTGATTCTTTTTCTTTTATATTTTTTTTTATTGTCTAAAATTTTACATATGTCTCCTTTTTCCCCAATTAACCCCCCATCCCCACCTCAACAATTCCTAGCCTGGTCAAGTCCCCACCATCCCAGTGTCTGTGTCCATTGTATGCATGCATACAAGTCCTTTAGTTGTTCTCTAACCCTCCCTCCCCTTCCATTTGTCTCTGGATCTGTTCTTGCTCATCAAATTATGTTGGTCATTATAAATCCACATATGAGTGAGAACATGTGATATTTATATTTCTTTAACTGGCTTATTTAACTTAGCATAATACTCTTCAGTTCCATCCATGCCATTTCAAATGGTAAGAATTCCTTCTTTTAAATAGCAGCATAGTATTCCATTGTGTAGATGTACCACAATTTTTTAATCCATTCACTGCTGATGGGTACTTAGGCTGTTTCCAAGTCTTAGCTATGGTGAATTGTTCTGCTAGGAACATAGGGATGCATATATCCTTTCTGATTGATATTTCTAGTTTCTTGAGATATATTCCTAGAAGTGGAATTACCTTGTCAAATGGGAGTTCCATTTTTAGTTTTTTTAGGAAACTCCATACTGTCTTCCACAGTAGCTGCACCAATCTGCATTCCCACCAGCAGTGCAGGAGGACAACCCTGATTCTTTTTTCTTCTTTGTCCTGATACTTATTGTTTTTACCCAAAATTTTCTTGGACTTTTGATAAATTTTACAGCAAGGTAACATGAAAAAATATATATTATTTACATTATTCATTTAAGTGAAATGCTTTTAAAAACTGTAAATTTTTTATGAGAACAATTAGAGTAAACTTTCGGTAACATTTTACTTTTGAAGCAAACTTATTCTTGATTCTTTATATTATAGAAGTTGTGATATGAACATGGGGATAATTAATTATGAGTTCTATCCCCATGTTTTTTATTTTAAATTATCTTTCATTTTTTATACTTGCAGAATTGTTATAGATATGTTGCATTTTTTTAAACAATGGCATTAGGAAACTAAAACACTAAAGAAAACCATGATAAAACAGTAAAAATTTATTTCTAATTGATTTTATGAATGTTTATGTGAAATAGTAAAAATCTTCATACTAAGGAATTCATTACTACTCAATAATGATGGTGGTCACAGGGAACTTACTCTTTGTTCTACACATTTGTAATAACTTTAGCAAACATTCAATATGTTCTTATTTGACCAGAGAAGACAAAATAATTACCCTTTACTTGTCCCTTGTAATAGTAAAGTTTATTTTCACATATAATTAAATAATCCTAGTGCTTGTTTATATATTACTTGAAAAATGTTTTATTCTGATATAAATAAATAGTAAAGGTTCAGTAATTTGTTTTTGTCATTAGAATATGAATATATATATATATATATATATATATGTCACTCCAGAACTTGAGTCTCTGTTTTCATGTAAAATTATCCATAAAATGATATCTGCAAAATTTTTATTTATACTAGTGTCTCAGATTAAATAACAGGAATTTAGTTGTGTATTTTAAAAATAAGCATGGCCACACATTATTATATTATCCATCTGCAAACATTTGTACTGCTTGCAATACTGGGATATTATCTTGTTCAGAAGTCATTTGTACTTATTTTAAAAAGCTGAATTCTTACTAAAATTTTTGTGAATAACATATATTTTTAAATAAAATAGAAATGACTTTTTCTGAAAATGATTTAAATATCTTCATAGAACATGCCTATAATCTTTTAATCTGATAAATAAATAATCTATAGAAATAGCAGAAATAACTTTCTCTCTGTCAAATATAATTGCATTGATATATTAGAAACTAAATCTAAAAAAAAAGTTTGTATTTCCATATTTTAACTTGTGTTTTAGCATCTAGATATCATAACATCTGAACATGGATCACAATAAATTCTCTCACCCTGGGTACATCTATAATTCAAAGTAAAGTGAAAATATTCTTAATTGCTTAATAAGAGAGTTTTAGAGTTTATATTCTTGGAATTAACCAAAAACAAATATTTATTTTAGTCTAAAATGATCTGTAATATTTGTTTAATTTTCCATTTACATTTTAATTGTAGATTTAACCACTATGATATCATCTGCTCTGCTCTTTGTCAGAAGAAATACCACCCTCTCTTAATTACCCAAAACCTTGAGTGCACGCATCATTTGAGTCCAACGACCCATATTGTCCAAGGGTCTGGAAAACTGACAACTCTCTCCCAAAGCTTTCCTTACTCAGAAACTTCATTTATACTTCTCTTCTTTAAAAAAATGTATTACTTAATTATATTCTGGGTATATCTGATGTTATTTTCCAATTATTTCATGTGGTAGATTTTGCTTGTAGCAAAAATTGTAGCCTAATTGAATAGGCAGAGTTTCCTAATTCTTCTATATTTCTGGCTTCAACAAACATGGTAGTAAACAATATCAGCATAATAATTGATATTTTCCTTTATGGAGGGATTTAGCTTAAATGTTGAGCAATAAGCAATTAAAAAATATATTTGTTTACTGTTGCTCCAAGAATTAAGATAAAGAAGTATTATAATTGAGATGGCATAACTGAAGAAGAGAAAGGAAAGTATAGAATTTGCACTCGGTTGGTAGAAAGCCTGTTTAGTCGGTTAGGAAATTTAATAACTAATATGTGGGATGATTTTAATTACCTAAATATTTTAAGATCATGAATAAAAAAAATGCTAAATAAAAGCATTACTAGGATACTTAAAAACTGAGCAGAGAGCATTCACTTTACTACTGCGTCTCTGATGTAACCACACTTTTCCCAAGGGTAGTAGAGACAATTAGAGTTCATATATATCACTTCTTGGGACTAAGCCACCTAGTATCTCTTGAAAAGAAAAGGTGTCACTAATTTACGTAAAGCACTGTGGACGGAAATGTAGAATGTCATCCAGAACAATTCTTCTTTCCCAATACTGTAAATTGGAAGTCCATGTGTTGAGATGGCAAGAATAGAAAATACAGGAAGCTTATGTTCCAGATTGAGGAGAATTCACCCCTTTGCTCCTGTTAGTTCATATTAAATTGAGCATAAAGGAATACTGGACTCCATTTGTGTAAACTCACTGATTATTTAAGATTGTATGCAATGCAACTAGTAATTACTCACTCACTAGGCAAGTGCTTAGTATTAACCTAAATATATTTTGACTCTAGGCTTGGAAAAATAAAAATCCCATGAGGATTCCAATCAAATGAAATTTCCCACCATTTAAGATGGCTATGTGACAGAACATTAATATTCATGCTGTATATTTATTAGTTAATTATCTTTTTTAAATAGTTATTTAAATATTCAGAATTTAAGAAACATTTTACTTAGTTGGTTAACCTGAAGCTAAAGCTACAAAGTAAGAGAATTATTTTCCACTGTATCAATCAAATCATTATTTATTAAACCATATTTTTACTTAGAAAGGAGAAACCAAAATGAAAGTTTCTGATGCTATATTTTTTAATTCTGTTTTTATAAAATGCTTTTTAGTAGTGACTCATAATAATTACAAACTTTTAGAAGCTCAGTAGTTCTGCCACAAAAGGGATAATGTAATTTTATTTTCTAGAATCTGCTGTACTTGGGTATTTTTTCCTAACTTGTCTTCTAGCTCACTGATGCGGTCCTCTGCTTCTTCTAGTCTACTTTTGATGCTTTCTATTGAGTTATTTATAGCAGTGATGTCATTTTTCATTTCTTCTTGATTATTCTGCATTTATTCTTGCTTCTTCTTCATTTCCTCTTGGCTTTTCTTCATTTCCTTTTGGCTCGTACTCACATTGTTGATCTTGTCTTCCATTCTTTAATTCCACCTTATGATCATTTCTCTGAACTCTTTCTCTAGCAGATGTATTTTTGCTTCTATTTTGTTTACTTCCTTTGCTAGAGATACCTGCCTTTCTGTCGTATGTG
This sequence comes from Lasiurus cinereus, assembly GCA_011751065.1. Taxonomy (NCBI): domain Eukaryota; kingdom Metazoa; phylum Chordata; class Mammalia; order Chiroptera; family Vespertilionidae; genus Lasiurus; species Lasiurus cinereus. Next base: position 28,670,231 of record JAAGEH010000032.1, read on the forward strand.
GGCTGTTTCTTCTTCTGTCCATGGTCTTTCTTCTCCGGGTGTCTGGTTATGTAGTTCTCTCTCCTTTCTGTGTGCCATGTGGAGATCCTCTGAGTTCATGTGTCTGCGCCGATCGGAGAGTGGTGACCTGGGTTCCCTGGCTGTTCGGTGGGTGCTGCAGCTGTCGCTTTCAGACCCAAAGGGGATAATGTAAAACAACTAATATAAAGTCTTACTAAGTTACTATATAGATTTTCATACAGAAAGATGTATCATATAAGGATGTGTTTATAGTTATATGTGAAACAAAGTTTATCCTTGTATTATTATTTATTAATTATTGTATTATTTTCCATATGAACCTTCCATGTGTACATATATTATGGATTATATTTTATATTGATATATTAAATATTATAAATGTTAAATAATATGTTGGAGAATAATCCTTTTTTCCTCCTGAAGTTGTTTTTACCAAGTCATAAGATTGCCTCCTAATTTCCAAATATGGTGAAAATATTCATTATATTTTCTTTTCTTCTATGCAGCTAGCTAGAAAGTCTTTTTTTTGCTGTCATTTCTAAATACTGCTCTACTCTTTCTTCACAGCCTAGCTTAAATAACTTCTTCTCTATAAAGCCTCCTTGATGTATCAACCCTTGCTAGTGGCTCTTCATTCATTCAATATTAATTTGACAAATGGTCATTGAGCTTCAGCCATGCTCCAGGTAGTAAGATGAGGACATAGCAGTGAACAGAAATGCATGGAGCCCTTCCTCTAATAGAGTGACATGAAGGTAGTAAAGAAGATCCAGAAAGTACTGAATATATATTTCTGATGGTGGTAAGAATTACAAAGAAAGAGAAACTAATATCAACTGCAGAGCACACAGGGTGGAGGGAGCTACTTTGTAGGAAAAGACAAGGGAAGGCAAACTTTTAATTAATTTGATCATGGAAATAAATGATGTAAAGATATCAGCCATTTGTATATATACAAAAAAAGGAGTCAAAATAGGAACAATTTTAAAGATCAAAGTCAGGAGCATGCATGGTATGCTTAAAACACTAAAGACACTCTTAAAGTTTTAATATTTATACTTATTAAAATTATCTGGAGTTGACATGTAATGTTTCTGGGACAAAATGGATTATTATTTGTTTATTATTTTGAGCAAATAATTACTATACATTTTCTTGTTTTATATTTAATACTAGTGGCCAGTGCACAAAATCCATGCACATGAAAAGGAAATTAGAGGAAATATTTTAATATTGCTACTTTTCCTTTCTCTATAACAGAAGTGTCAGAGATTAAATAAAATTAGTAAAATGTGTCTAAAAATCTCCCTCCTTTCAGAGTCTGTTGTGCACCAGGGGACCTAGAATCAAATCCCTGCTCACCATCCTCATTCACTTCGAAAACACAGGACACCCATTCCCAGCTGGCAGGACCCCCCATAAAGCCCCTAGAGCAGGTTGCACAGCCTCAGGTCCCCAGCCTGGTGCTGGGTGAGGAGCACAGCCTCAGGTCCCCCAGCCCAGCACCAGGTGGGGGGCACAGTCTCAGGACTCCTGTCAAGCCCCGTTGGGTGGAGGATGTGACCTGAAGTCCCCTGGCCCAGCACTGGGGTGGGAGACACACTCTGAGGTCCCCTATCAAGCCTGCCAGGAAGGGGGCACAGCCTGAGGTCTCCTAGCCTGATGCCAGGGTGTGGGGCACATTCTGAAGTCCCCCTCCAAGCCCTGCTGGGTAAGGAGCATGACCTGAGGTCCCCAATTAAACCCCACCAGGCAAGGAGTATCGCCTGAGGTCTCCCAGCCTGTCATCATGCAGTCTCAGGTCTCTGCTATTCAATCATGACATTACAGTGTCCCAGCTAATTTTCATATCTCTCTACTATATGAATATATATATTTTTATTTATTTCATAGAGGAAGGGAGAGGAAGACAAATATTAATGATGAGAATCACTAATTGGCCGTCTCCTGGATGCCCCTTACTGGGTATTGAGCCTGCAGCCTGTGCATGTGCCTTGACTCTGATCAAATGCCCTTAACTGGGACATTTCAATCCACAGACCAATGCTTTATCCACCAAGCCAAACCAGATAGGGCTGTTCAGTTTCTTTGTCCCTCAATTCTTACCCTTGAAATGGTGAAATGAAAGGCAATTATCTTACATACTAGAGGCCTGGTGTATGAAATTCTTGCAGGGGGTAGGGGTTCCCTCAGCTCAGCCTGTACCCTCTCCAATTTGGGATCCCTCAGCAGATGTCCAATTGCTGGTTTAGGCCCAAGATCAGGCCTAAACTGGCAGTCGGACATCCATCTCACAATCTAGGATTGCTGGCTCCTAACTGCTCACCTGTATGTCTGCCTGATCACCCCTAACTGCTCCCCTTACCAGGCTGATCACCATTAACTGCCTCTGCCTGCTGGCCAGGTCACCCCCTAACTGCCCCCCCTCCCACCATCCTGATCACCCACAATTGCCCCCCACGCTCTGCCAGCCTGATTGCCCCACACAGCCTGATGTTCAGTAGTTTGGTTGTCCCTCACTAACAACCCTGCTGGTCTGGTTGCCTTAAGCAGCCTGCTGTTCAGTCTTTACTGTGATGCTGTCATGGCAATTTGCATATTACCCTTTTATTAGAATAGATATGCACATATGTATTATACATGAGAAACACTAAATTAAAAAAAAATCTGGATACTGTTAACAGGCGAAAAAGAAGCAATACAATCCACCTCTTTCATCTTGTTAGAGAATTTATTTTTAAATGTTTTGATAACAAGAACCTGTGTTTCATTTCTAACTCTTTAGAACACAAATAAATCTCTCCAGGAGAAAGCTAAGACCACTGTACATTCTAGGGGAGTCCCTAGGGTTCTGGGTCTTACTTCCTTGAAAAGCAACACACACTTATAGAGAAGTTAACCTATCTGTATTTCTCACTAGGCAATTAGCGGTCATTTGAAAAATAACTTTATTGAGACATTTTATATGTCATACAATATATCCATTTAAAAAGTATACTTCAATAATTTTAAGCAAATTTACCAAGTTGTTCAACCATCAACATAAATCAGATTTAAACATTTTTATCACCCCAATAAAATTCTTTATGAGGATTTATTAATATATATTCCTTACTCCCTTACTCCAACCACTATTCACTTTCTATTTCTATAGGTTTGCCTTTTCTAGGCTTCAAATTAATAAGATCAGACAATCTGTGCTCTTTTGTATCTGGATTATCTCACCGAGAAAAATATTTTTATGGTTCATTGATGTAATACCACGCATCAGTAGTTTATTCCTTTTTTGCTGAAAAATACTCTATTATGCTGATATTTTGTCCACTCACCACTCAGTTAAACATTTTGGTCATTCCCAATTTTGGCCTCTCTATAATAATAAAAGCATAATATGCTAATTAAATCTGACAGCCAAACAATCTTCTGGAAGACCTGGATGAAGCCAGGGATGCAAGGCCCACACTCCTTGCTTGAATTTCGGACCTCTAGTTATAAATAATGCTAATGAGAACATTTGTGTGCAACAGTTTCTGTGGATACATGTTTTCATTACTTTTGTTTAGATAACTAAAGATAGACTTACTGGGTCATATGGTAACCCTATGTTTATTTAAACTTTTAAATAACTGCTAAGCTATTTTTCAAAGTTAATGTATCATATTACATTTCTACAGCAGTGTATGAAAATTTATTGTCCTTCCCATCATCACCAACATTTAGTGGTATCTTATTTTGGTTTTTATTTACATTTCGTTAATGAGTGATGAAATCCTGAATCTTCCCATGTGCTTAATATTCATTTATATATCTTCTGTACTTAAATGTTTACTCAAATACTTTACCTGTTTTCTCTTTAAATTGGGTTATTTAATTTACTTATTAAGGATTAAATACCTCCCTTTTATCAATATTTTGCAAATTTGCTTTTCTACTCTATGACTTATCTTTACATTGTCAATTGGTGCCATTTAAAGAACATTTACTTTTTTTAAGTTTACCATTTTATTTTTCACAGACCATTATTCTCATATCATCTCTAAGAAAATTCTGCCTAAACCAAGAAATGTTTCCTTCAAAAGTATTATTGCTTTACTCTTACATTTAAGGTTATGTTCAACTTTGAGTTAATTTTATATATGCTGTGAAGTAATGGTCTAAGTTCAACATTTTTCATGTCAGTATCCTTTTTTAAAAGGCTCTACTTTCCCCTAGTAAATTGACTTAGAGCATTGGCCAAAATCATTTGACCACAATATAAAGATTATTTACTGATTCATTAATCTATGTTGTTCTTATGCCAGTGAAAACATTATCTTACAACTGATTTATAGTAAGTTTTGAAATTGGGAATTGAAAGTGCTCTAACTTTAAGATTCCTTTTCAAAATTGGTTTGGCTATGTGAACTTTGTGCCTTTACACATACATTTTAGGATCAACTTGTACATTTTGACACACACACACAAAGCTTGCTGGAGTCCTGATAAGTTTTGCAATGAATATGTAAGTCAATTTTGATAGAATTGGCTTCTTAAAAATATTGAGTCGTGCCCTAGTTGGTTTTGCTTAGTGGATAGAGCATCAGCCTGCAGACTCAAGGGTCCTGGGTTCAATTCCAGTCAAGGGCACTTGCCTGGGTTGTGGGCCCAATCCCAAGTGGGGGCATGCAGGAGGTAGTCCAATCAATAAAAATATATTTAAAAAAATGACTTTAAAAAGTATATTGAGTATTCAAATCCATAAAAATAAAATGTCTCCCCATTTATGTAGGTCATCAGTGTTTTGAAATATTCTCATCAGTGTTTTGAAATTTTTAGTGTACAAGGCTTGCATTTCTTTGGTTAACTTTATCCCTAAATATTATTATCTACTACAGGCCCAGTGCACAAAATTTGTATATGAGGAGGGGGTTCCCTCAGCCTGGCCTACACCTTATCCAATCCAGGACCTCTTGGGGAATGTCCAACTGCCAGTTTAGGCCCAATCCCATAGGGACTGCTGGTCCTAACTGCTTGCCTGCCTGCCTGATCACCCCTAACTGCCTCTGCCTGCCAACCTGATCACCCCTTAACTGCCCTCTCCTATAGACCTGATCTCCCTTTAACTGTTCTTCCCTGCCAGTCTGATTGCCTCCTAACTGCTCTCCCCACCAGTCTGATCATCCCTAATCATTTCTTCCTTAGCCCCACCACCATGGCTTTGTCCAGAAGGTCATCCAGAAGATATCCAGTCTAGTATATTACCCTTTTATTAGTATAGATGATGGTTTTATGAAAGGAATCTTATCTAATAATAGACAAACATGTAAATTGACCATACCTTTGCTATACCCACAGCCAATCAGAGTGGGTATGCAAATTAGAAGGCCAAAGATAGCAGCTGCCCAGCTGTTCCAGGTGTGGAGTGGCCAGGCAGGGCAGGACACCTGCTATGAGAGGGAGGGTGGGGGGCAAGTGCTGCAGCAAAGACAAGACTGCAGACTCCAGAGTCTATGGTGAAGATGAAGATAGCAAAGGCCTGGGTCCCGAGTTCCAGAGTCAAACCAGTGCTGGAAGCCAAGGGAAGGAAGGCCTATTTCACGAATCTCTTCATACAACGGGATTCTAGTTATATATAATTAATCCTCACCCAAGGTTACATTTTTATTGACTTAAAAGAGAGAGAAGAAGGGGGAGAGAAAGAGAGTGAAAGATGGAGAGAGAGACATCAATATCAGAGAGAAACATTGATCTGTTGCCTCCCATTTGCACCCTGACTGGGGTCAAACTGTCAATCTGGGTAGGATGCATCTATTAACTCATTAATCTATGTTGATCTAATGCCAGTGAAAACACTGTCTTACAACTGATTCCTAGTAAGTGCCTTTATTAGAATCAAACCCACTATCTTCTGGTGTACAGGAAGATATCCAACCAACCAACTCATACTAGCCAGGACGGGAATTATATTCTTAATTTCACTGAAGGATCATTCATTTATCTTATCTAGATATACATTTTTTTTTGTATTTTGACCTTTTATTAGGCAACCTTGATGTAATGGCTTATTAGTTTTAATAATTTTCTTTTGTGAATTTCTTAGAAACTTTTAAATATGAAATCATGTCACCTACAAATAAAGTTTTTCCAATCTGATGTGTTTTCTTTAATTTTTCTTGCCCAATACCCAGTACAATGTTAAAAATAATAACAAGAACAGACAAGAGGAACATTTCATGATGGTTTTCCTTAGATGCCTTTATGAGGGTGGAAAAGTTCCCTTCTATTCCAAGTTAGTTCCTAAGAGAGAGTTTTTGTCATTAATTAATACTGGATTTTGTCAAATGTTTTGTTTGTGTCCATTGAAATAATTGTTTTGTCTGTGTCCATTGAAATAGTTTTGTATTTTTTTTCTATTAAAATGAAAAAATGGTTTATTATATTAATTACTTTTTGAAAGTTAAATTTACCTTGCATTCTTAAAGTAAGTCTCACTAGGCCATGGTATTTAATTATTTTTATGTGTTGTTTGAGTCAATTTGCTAATTTAAAGTGAATTTATTTGAGTGATATTGGTTCACAAAACTATATGGGTTTCAAGTGTACAACTCAAGAAAACATCATCTACACACTGCATTATGTGCCCATTGCCCTATGCAAGATCTCCTTTATTCTCCCTTCCTTTGCCAACCTCCTCCTATCCCCATAACCCCTTTCTCTCTCTCTACCACCACACTGTTGACTGTATCTATGTGTTTTTGTTTAGTATTTTTGTGTCAATAGTCATGAGGTATATTGCTCTGTATTTGTTTGTTTTATGTCTTTGTCTGGCTTTTATATTTTGGTATAACAGGTCTCATATAATGGATTGTGAAGTGCTCTTTCCCTTCACTATTTTCTGTAAGAATTTATGAAACATAGCATTATTTCATTTTTAAATATTTGGTAGAATATTTAAATGCATTTGGGCCTGCATTTTACTTTCTGGGAGATACTGAAGTGCTAATTTAATTTCTTTTCTTGTTGCAGGCACATCTGATTTAATCAGTTATAATTTTTACTTTCATATATATCATTTAGCTAAATTCCGAAGGTTCTGGCAAATTTGGTTTATAAGTCCTAAAGTACAGGAATATATTTTTTCTACAGTCATATGAACATTAAAGTAGCTCTGTGAAGTAGTAAGTTGAAGACTATTAAGAGATGATATTATAGGAAGTTATTGATGAACCTTGAAGCCATTTTATGGACATTGGAGTTTACTCTGAATAAGATACAAAGCATTTGAAAGATTTCAGATAAAGATGTGATATAATCAAATTTAGTTTATACAGGTTATTTATACTTCACTGACATATATTTTAAAAATATATATGTATTGCTCGTTGCTTGAGTATATGTACATAATTGACTTTTCAATATTGATTTTTAAACAATAATTGTAATGGAACACTTAGATTGACAACATATTTACCAACTCCTTTATTCACCATCCATGCAGAATTTCTATGCTATTCTTCTACCTTCTTCTTCCTTAGGAAAACTACTTAAAGTAGTTCTCAATACTAAAAAACTTTAAGTGATAAAATTGTCAATTTTTATGATTAAGTCCTAAGCCTCATTCTAACACTACTTACACTCCAGATATAGTGAGAGATGATTAGGATTCCCATAAATGCAGTCAAGTCCTTTGGCTTTAACATTTCATTTTGCATTAGTGATCCTATATAATAAAACCTTAATATGCAAATCGACAGAACAGCTGAACAACTGGTTGCTATGATGCACACTGATCACCAGGGGACCAGGGGGCAGATGCTCAAGGCAGGAGCCAGAGCTTGGCTCACAGCTGATAAGCGCAGTGGAGGTAGCAGGAGCCTCTCCCACCTCCAGGGCAGGCAAACATCCCCAAGGGGTCCCAGACTGCAAGAGAGTGGAGGTCAGGATGAGGGACTCCCCCGCTTGTGAATGAATATTGTGTGCCAGGCCTCTAGTTAATAAATACTATTTGTCACTCTCTTTCTTTAATGAACCAATGATACATTATCACAATCACAAAATTCTTTAACTCTTTTAGTTACCATTTTTTTCTACATCTCAATTGTCAAAGATGTTACACAAACCAACATATCCCCTTTTACCTTTGTCACATGTCAATTTACTACCAATGGAGATTTTGAAAAATTGCACTGTATTGATGTGAATTTCATGAATGTACATGAATATGGCATGCTAGGACTATTCATACTCCATCTTCTAAGAATGTTGAGTTCATCATTGACAGATAGCTAGTAGTGATCAGTCTCCAAAAGTTCCATCTAAGAATTTACTTTAAAGCTTTACTTCTGGAGACAGAAAATGGCGGCGGAGTAGATGGATGCATCTGGATCTTTGTCGCTGGGCAGAGAGAGAGAGAGCGGCTGCGAGTTGCATTGGGAGTGTTTGTTGGCAAGCTAGGAGTCAGTTGTCCTCCAGGGGAAGGCGGGGAACTGCTGGAAGGGGCTCTCCCGGCCAGGCAGCCCCACTGCCATGGGGTTTTTGTTGGCCAGAGCCACCAGCGCGAACATGGAGCCCGAGCCATCTTGCAGTGGGAGGTGGATGTCTGCGGCGGTCTGAAGCCTTCGGCTGGGGCACCCATCGAGCAGCCAGGAACCCGGGGACCCAGAACTCTGCTCTCCAATCGGCGCAGACACGTGGCAAAATCAGAGATCCACAGACCACACAGAAAGGTCAGATTGCACCTGACTTAAGGGGGAGGTGGATGTCTGCCGAGGTCTGAAAGCTGTGGCTGATGGAGGCACCCATAGAGCAGCCAGGACCCAGAGCGCGGCTTCCCAGGCAGCACAGACACGCAGGCAGAGGATTCAGAGATCAACACAGCACGCGGAAGGGTCAGATTTTGCCTGGGCCAGGGTGAGGTCTCCTACCCACGCAGGGCAGAGACGCGCACTGTGGGAGGCGGGCTGCGGGAGAGCTGCCTCTGGAGAGGTCCGCGGATGTGGTCAGGGCATGATCCCTGAGTGTGAAGGCAGACCCTCTGAGCTGTTGACAGAGGAGAGCTCTGGAAAACGACTCTTTTTTTTTTTCTGGGGCAGAGGGACAGCCTGGGAGTTATTACAGTGTCCCGGCTGCAAAACCCCACAAACTGGTTTTGAGAACCACAGAGTAGCAGGATCTGAGCACAGCCTAGAGAGGTCCTGTGCTTTGTCTCAGAGATCAATTCCTAAACACTGCCACCCAGTGGAGGACACACAAATTGACTCTCGCATAACCACAAAAGAATAAAGAGATTAAAACACCAAGAGGGGAACACAGGGAACTGCAATACCTCCCCTACTAGGAAACAGGAGTGCCAAGCAGAATAATAGTGGAAGTGAAGGACCATTCTATTTTTCTTCTTTTTTTTTCTTTTTTCTTTTTTTCTTTTTTCTTTTTTTTAATTTTTAATTCTTTATTTTTCATTTTCACATATTTTAATTAAAAGAATATTTTTTTCTTTCTGCCTCAATTGATTTTACCTTTATAATTATTACATTTTTGTTTTAAACTAGTATTATTAATTACCACTAGTACTTAACCGTTTTTGGGGAAAAAAAAGTGTCATTTTGTTTTCTCTTTATTTTATTTCGGGATTAGAGTTCTACACTCTATTTTCATCTTTCCTTTAGCATAATTTTACTCCAACTCAACTCTACCTTTATGCCAACACTTTCCTCCTAACTTTCCCCATTTTGTTGTCTTGTTTTTCTTTCCCTTTTCCAACTTTAGATTCTCCCTATTTTTCTCTTTACTGGTTAAAATTTCACCCCATTTATATATCTAATTTCAAATCCCCTACTACAAGTCCACACAAACCTCTCTCCTCTAGTCTTCACTAGCCAAAAAGTTGTTTTTTCTCTATGTCCTTTTGTTGCTATTTGCCTGAAAAGTGATTATATTGATTTTTTGAAATTTTTTTGTGAGATTGTTTTAGTTTATTCTACTTGTTTTATTTTGCTTTTTGCTTGCTCTGTTTTCTACCTCTCTTTTCCCTCACCTCCCTCTTTACCAGTTGCTATTTGCAATTTGCCTTAATCTCTAGGTACTGGTTGCTGGCCTTTATTGGGATTAGTGACTGTTCTATTGGAGTTGTCTCCTGACATCTATATTTTGTTCCTCTTTTCTCTCTTATACACTTTCTTTTCTCTCTGACTTTTTTCTCTTCCTCTTTCCTTCTCCTTTTTCTCCTTTTTATTTTCTTATTTTATTTTATTATATTGTTCATTTATTTATCTTTTTTTTTCTCACTCTCCCAAATTGATTTTGGCACTTCTTTCTTTTCTTTTTTCCTCATTTTCCTCTTCTTCTTTCTCTATTTACCCCTAATTTGTCCTTCATTGGTGGTCACCTTATTTGTGATTATTAACATCTTGAATACATTTGTACTCAGTGCCTTGTGTGCAGTACCTGGTCGTGTTGTAGTTTGTGCCTTTCAATCAACGTAGGAGAGAGAACTACATAACCAGACACCCAGAGAAGAAAGACCATGGGCAGAAAAAGAAACAGCCCACATAAGACAGAAAGGCAGGTTTCACCAGAAAAGGAAGTAAACAAAATAGAACCACAAATAAGCCTACCAGAGAAAGAGTTCAGAGAAATTATCATAATGTGGTTGAAAAGAATGGAAGACAAATTTGACAATATGAGTAAGAGCCAAGAGGAAATGAAGAAGAACATAGAGGAGGTGAAGAATCAGCAAGAAGAAATGCAGAAGAACCTAGAGGAGGTGCAGAATAAACAAGAAGAAATGAAAAATGACATCACTGCTATAAAGAACTCAATAGAAAGCATCAAAAGTAGACTAGAAGAAGCAGAGGACCGCATCAGTGAGCTAGAAGACACAGTAGGAAAAAATACCCAAGTACAGCAGCTTCTAGAAAAAAAAGTTAAAAAGCAAGAGGAGAGTCTAAGGGAACTTTGGGATAACATGAAATAAAATAACATCCGCATAATTGGGGTTCCAGAAAGAGTGGAAACTGAACAAGGATTAGAGAATGTGTTTGAAGAAATAATGACAGAAAATTTCCCCAATATAGAAAAGAAAAAACCCACACAAATGCAAGAAGCTCACAGAGTCCCAAGCAAAATGAACCCCAACAAACCAACACCGAGGCACATTATAATTAAATTGGCAAACACCGACGACAAAGTAAGAATCTTAAAAGCAGCCAGAGAGAAACAGAAAGTTAACTACAAAGGAACCCCCATAAGGCTAGCTACTGACTTCTCAACAGAAACTCATCAGGCCAGAAGGGAATGGAATGAAATATACAAAGTCATACAAAGGAAGGTTCTGAATCTAAGAATACTGTACCCTGCAAGACTCTCAATCAAAATTGAAGGTGAAATCAGAAGCTTCACAGACAAAAAAGGACTAAGGGAATATATTACCACAAAACCAGCAATGCAAGAAATGTTAAAATGTCTGCTGTAATAAAAAGAAAGAGGAAGCGAAGAAGGAACTCGGGGGTAAGGACTAAAAATGGCAACAGATAACTACTTATCAATAATAACTTTAAATGTAAACGGATTAAATGCTCCAATCAAAAGACATAGGGTTACCGATTGGATAAGAAAACATGATCCATATATCTGCTGTCTGCAAGAAACCCACCTTAGGAAAAGAGATGCACACAGATTGAGGGTGAAGGGATGGAACATGGTATTTCAGGCAAATGCAAATGAAAAAAAAGCTGGGGTAGCAATACTTATATCTGACAAATTAGATCTGAAAGTGAAGGACATAACAAGAGATAAAGAAGGCCACTTCATAATACTAAAGGGAACAATCCAACAAGAAGAAATAACTCTGTTAAACATATATGCACCCAATATAGGAGCACCTAAATACATAAAAAAACTCTTGGAGGATATTACGGGAGAGATTGACAGCAATACAATCATAGTAGGAGACTTTAATACCCCACTGTCACCATTGGACAAATCCTCTAAACAAAAAATCAGCAAAGAAACATCCATCCTAAATGACTCACTAGACCAGATAGAATTAATTGACATCTTCAGAACATCTCACCCCAAAGCCACAGAATATACATTCTTCTCCAGTGCACATGGGTCATTTTCAAAGATAGATCATATGTTGGGTCATAAGAAAAGTCTCTTCAAATTCAAGAAGATAGAAATCATATTAAGTATTTTATCAGACCACAGTGGCATAAAACTGGAAATCAATTATAAAAACAATAGAAAGAAATCAAATACATGGAGACTAAACAGCATGATATTAAACAATGACTGGGTAACCAGAGAGATCAAAGAAGAAATCAAAAACATCATGGCAACGAATAACAATGACAACACAACAATACAAAATTTATGGGACACAGTGAAAGCAGTCTTGAGAGGGAAGTTCATAGCCCTACAAGCGTACTGCAAAAAACAGGAAACAATGGTAATAAATTACCCAACCCTACAACTCAAAGAGCCAGAATGAGAGCAACAAGAAAAGAACAGAGTACTTAGAAGGAAGGAAATAGTGAAGATCAGAGCGGAGATAAACAACCTGGAGACCAAAGAAACAATTCAAAAAATCAACAAAACAGAGAGCTGGTTCTTTGAAAGGATAAACAAGATTGATGGACCCGTATCCAGGCTCACCAAGAAGCAAAGAGAGAAGACCCAAATAAACAAAATCAGAAATGAAAGAGGAGAAATAACAACAGACCCTGTGAAAATACAAAGGATTGTTAAAAAATACTATGAACAACTCTATTCCAACAAATTGGACAACCTGCAAGAAATGGACATTTTCCTAGAAAAATATAACCTCCCAAAACTCAATGAGGAGGAAGCCAAACATCTCAATAGTCCAATAACTATGGAAGAAATAGAAGCAGTAATCAAAATGCTTCCAGCAAATAAAAGCCCGGGTCCAGATGGCTACACAGGAGAGTTTTAATAAACATTCAAGGAAGAATTAAAACCTATCCTCCTCAGACTATTCAAAAACATTCAAGAAGAAGGAATACTACCAAACACCTTATATGAAGCCTGCATCACCCTAATACCAAAACTAGATAAAGACAACACAATGAAAGAGAATTATAGGCCAATATCTCTCATGACATTGATGCCAAAATCCTCAACAAAATTCTAGCAAACCTGATCCAGCAGTACATCAGAAAGATCATACACCATGACCAAGCAGGATTCATCCCAGGAATGCAGGGATGGTTCAATATCCGCAAATCAATAAATGTGATATATCACATAAACAAATTGAGAGATAAAAATCACATAGTCATATCAATTGATGCAGAAAAAGCATTTGACAAAATCCAACATCCTTTCTTGATAAAAACTCTCAGCAAAGTGGGAATAGAAGGATCATACCTCAATATCATAAAAGCCATATATGATAAACCCACAGCTAACATCATACTCAATGGGCAAAAACTAAAACCATTTCCCCTAAGAACAGGAACAAGACAGGGATGCCCACTCTCACCTCTCCTGTTCGACATAGTACTGGAAGTATTAGGCATTGCAATTAGACAACAAGAAGAAATAAAAGGCATCCAAATTGGAAAAGAAGAAGTAAAGCTGTCCTTATTTGCAGATGACATGATATTGTACATAAAAAACCCAAAGGACTCCATTCCAAAACTAATTGACTTAATTAATGAATTTGGCAATGTAGCAGGATACAAAATTAATGCTAAGAAGTCTGTGGCATTTCTATACACTAACAGTGAAATTATAGAAAGAGAAACTAAAAAAGCAATCCCATTTACCATCACACCAAAAATATTAAGATACCTAGGAATAAACCTAACTAAAGAGGTAAAAGACCTTTATGCAGAAAACCACAGGACACTGAAAAAAGAGATAGAGGAAGATGTTAACCGATGGAAGAGCATACCATGCTCATGGATTGGGAGAATCAACATCATTAAAATGTGCATACTACCCAAAGCAATCTACAGATTCAATGCACTACCCATTAATATACCAATGACATATTTCACAGACCTACAAAGAATTCTTCATAAATTCATCTGGAACAAAAAAAAAAGACCACGGATAGCTACAGCAATTCTGAGAAAAAAGAATAAAGTAGGTGGGATTTCAATACCAGACTTTAAGCTATACTACAAAGCAACTGTTCTCAAAACAGCCTGGTACTGGCACAAGAACAGACATATAGATCAATGGAATAGAATAGAGAACCCAGATATCCACCCAAACCACTATGCTCAACTAATATTTGACAAAAGAGGCATGAACATTCAATGGAGTCAAGATAGCCTCTTCAATAAATGGTGTTGGGAAAATTGGACAGATACATGCAAAAAATTGAAACTGGACCACCAACTTACACCAAATACAAAAATAAACTCAAAATGGATACAGGACTTAAACATTAGAAGGGAAACCATAAATATACTAGAGGAATCCACAGGCAGCACAATCTCAGATATATGCCGAAAGAACTTCTTCACTGATACTGCTCCAAAGGCAATGGAAGCTAAAGAAAAAAATAAAGAAATGGGACTACATCAAAATAAAAAGCTTTTGCACAGCAAAAGAAACCATCAACAAAACAACAAGAAAGATCAATGCATGGGAGAACATATTTGCAAATGCTATCACTGATAAAGGTTTAATCTCCAAAATCTACAGCCAACTTATACAACTTAATAAAAGGAAGATGAAGGATCCAATAAAATAATGGGTAACAGATCTAAATAGAACCTTTTCAAAAGACGACAGAAGGAAGGCCAAGAGACACATGAAAACATGTTCAAAGTCATTAATCATCCGAGAGATGCAAATCAAAATGACAATGCGATACCATCTTACACCTGTCAGAATGGCAATCATCAACAAATCAACAAACGACAAGTGTTGGTGAAGATGCGGAGAAAAAGGAACCCTTGTGCACTGTTGGTGGGAATGCAGACTGGTGCAGCCACTGTGGAGAACAGTATGGAGTTTCCTCAAAAAACTAAAAATGGATCTCCCATTTGACC
>JAAGEH010000032.1:28685659-28712765 GCA_011751065.1 Lasiurus cinereus
TCCCTCTGAGATTTGACAGTCTGTTCCATGCTTCTATGTCTCTAGATCTATTTTGTTCAAAAATGTATTTTGTTCATTAGAGTCTACATACCTCCTTAAGTCTTAAGCATCCATCCTATAACACTGGTCATGTTATATTCGAAAGGACTACAATATCATCATTCACTAGGAATTGTGCAGTCTACAGGCAATTAGCTCACCCAAATTTCTATCTCTTTGACAACGGGATATGGTGGGGAGGAGGCTCAAGGTCAATGAGTGACTAATTAAAGAATATAAATCCACACATCCTCTTTGCCTCAATTTTGGCAACTCCTCTCGAAAGCTCTGTGTATGATTGTATGAAGCCTCACAACAATATTGCTGGTCAGTTTTCCTGCTGTATAGCCTTGCTTCTTACTTTATTTTATAGTTGTACCTCCAAAGAGCACTCCACAATAAACTGTCTACAGTTCTCTATCCCAGAGTCCATGCCAAATGAACATGACTTAAAATAAGTGGAGTACTCTAATATAACTCAGGATGAATCGTCTTGAGCATCGTAAGGGAAAAACAAACAAACAAAACAATGATGTTCTGCTTCTGACACATCTCTAACACTGATTTTCTTTAGTACACTGAATACCTTAACCTCCCTCACAAATTTTGTTTACATTTATTTCTCAGTTTTCCAACTTTAGCATGCTTAATTTTCTTCTGGTCTCAAGGGTCATTTTTGCTTGTCTTTTGTTGTCTTAATATTGTAAAATCTCTTTTAAAATTAATGTATAGGAAGAAAATCGAGGAGAGTAACCTTCAATTTTGAACTATTTTTGCAGTAGCATTTTATACATTTATTCACTTAAATGTTTTAGTGAATTAAGCAGAACAATTATGGTTGTAATTGAGATCTTTGTCTAAAAGATTGTTACTACAATAAATCTTCTTGAGAACTAGTTGTCAGGCAGTGTTGATCATAATATGAATTTGGAAGCTGTAATGAAGATGGTATGAACAAAGATGGCATATTGTAGAGAAACAATATGCCAAAGGAAAGTTGCTCTCTTAATGATGATTCCATTTATTAATTATTTTAAATCCTTTACTGGAAAAACATAGCTTAATTAGAAGGGGGTTAAATATATCATAATGTTATTAGATAAGTAATACCTATAAATTTCTGGAAATGTTCAAACCTCTGAGCTTGTCTTAATATTTTTCAGCAGGCTTACACAGTGCTGGTAGGCATCCTGAGGTCAATAAAGTTTGAATTTTCCATGCCCAGTTGACTTTGATTTCCTAAAAGTTATCTGAGGACCTAAATGAGGTTGCAAATAGGTGACAGTTATTAAGGTGTGTGGTAGGAGGGAGAATTATATTAGGCAAAGAAGGGTCTTACAACCCAAACATATAAATTGGTTGCATTTAACAATTCTAAACTTTGCCAAGATATAATGTGCAAATCAACTAAAATAAAAATAAAAGAAAAAAACGTGAGTAAATTAGACTGTTATTTTTCAATTTTATAATAAACATAAAAATTTTCTAGGCCACAATTGTGTTTAGATGATGTTCTGTGTTTTGTTTTTGCAAAGGAAAAAAGAACACACAGGCAACCTTAAATAGTGAAACAAGTTAAATCAATATAATTTTCCACTTGCTTGGCAGAAATTCTCACTAACCTTAAGTAAGTTAACTGTTTAGAAGGTTAATTTAAGGTCTTGGACTATTTTAAAATGTTATCACAGTAAAGTGGAAAAGGTTGATTGGGAATCAGGAGTCCTGTATTTTAGTTTCAACTTTGTCACTAACTAGTTGTTTGACCTTGGGCAAATCACTTAACATCTAAGATCTCTGTTTTCTCATGTGTAAAATGAGGAGGTTGAACTACATGATCTCTAACAGTGTTCAACTAAATCTGCAACTAAATCAAAAAATAAAGAACTTGATAGAAATAACTCCTATGAATTGTAACACATTGAAAAGAGAGCCGAAACGGGTTTGGCTCAGTGAATAGAGCGTCGGCCTGTGGACTGAGGGGTCCCAGGTTTGATTCTGGTCAAGGGCATGTATCCTGGTTTTGGGTACATCCTCCGTAGGGGGTGTTCAGGAGGCGACTGATCGATGTCTCACTCTCATCGATGTTTCTAGCTCTTTATCCCTTTCCTTTTCTCTCTGTAAAAAATCAACAAAATACATTTAAAAAAAAAAAGAGAGAGAGAGAGAGAGCAGATCCTCTATGTTCGCCATCTCTTTTAAACCTTACAGTTCACTGTAAGGCCATTCCCAATAGTTTCGTTTTTTTTCCTTGGGAAGGTTCAGTTAAAGTAAATAAAGCACTACCATTTGGTATATTTTAATATTTAGAGAACACAATATGCTACAAGTATGTCTTTATTGACTTTTGTCTGACAAACAGAGTGTAGTCCTTCCATGTTGGTCTTATATTTTACTTATTTCTGGCATATCATGATTAAGTATATATTCTCATAAGAAAAAGTATTAATCATATATTTCTATCAATACTTGGCAGCAAGTAATCAAATAGCAGTGTCTATCTCTATTAGAACCAAGAGGTGATTTTTTTACATTTTATCTACTTCTGGGGCCTGAGAAAGCAAATGGAAACACTCCAAGTTAGTTTTACTACTCAAAAGTGTCTCCTGATGGTGCAAGAATATCACAAGAACATTCTGACATTCTGGGGCTATCACATTTGCTACTTCATGTAATATGTTAATTCAGACATGCAGGTTCCTTCGGTTGGACAGTTGCTAACAAATTGTTTGCTTGTAAAAATGTTCTCCTACTTGAGGTACTTAATAGAGGCTCATATATTTCATCTTAAACACCATTACAATTCCTAGTCAAACTACATATTTTTGGCTATTCTACTCTCTGGAATTGTGTCTATCATATATTTAAATGCTTCCTCCATTGGAAAGTTATATTTTTAAAAATATATTCTTCTTCATTATACCATAAAATGGATTTTTCTTAGTTCTTTCAAGGTTCTATTTTTTTCCCCAAAGCTCAATTTTACCAAATGACTAGCAAAAAAATTCAGTGACAAAATAGTACCCTTGAGCTAAATATATACTTAGAATGAAGACCCAGAAAAATGAAAAGGGAAAATGACACATTACCTAGACCTTGTTAGTGCAAGGTCTTGTAGAAGATCTGAAAATTAAAATAAAAACATTCTTCTTATGGAATACTTTTTATTAGTAGTATATTAGATTTATATGTGAAGTATAAAATATTAATAAATAAAACATTTGTACAAATTTAAAAGACACCAGTTGATAAATTTTAAAAGGACATGCATGAGTAATACATAAAAAAAGAAATTTAAATAGCTAAAAGTGTATGAAGATATGGAGAGGCTTACTAATAAACCAAGAAACAAATATAAAAATGTTAATGAGCTGCCACTCTGAAATGAACAAATCATCAAGAATTTTATGAATGTTAAAACTCAATGTTCATAATGATGAAAGAAAGTAAAAAAATCTCATATATTGCTGCTTGGAGAATAAAGTAGTATAAGCTTTCAATAACACAGTTGGATAATAAGCACCAAAAGCTTGAAAATGGCTCCATACATCAATTCTCCTTCTGTAATTTAACCTAGTGAGTTACTATAGAAGTGAGTGAAGATTTAATTTCAAGGATGTTTAGCCTATCTAATAAAGAGATAATATACAAATTGTCCATCACTCCAACACACAAGAGGGCAGCCCACATGTAGACAAAAGATGGCTGCCACAAGATGGCCAGCAGGGGAGGGCAGTTGGGAGGCACCAGACCTGAAAGGGAAGGCAGTTGGGGGTGATCTGGCATGCAGGGGAGGGCAGTTAGGGGGGACCAAGCCTGCAGGGGAGAGCATTTGGGGTCAACCAGGCCTGTAGGAGAAGGAAGTTGGGGGAAAACAGGCCTGCAGGAGAGGGAAATTTGGTGGGAATCAGGACATCAGGGGAAGGCAGTTAGAGCCAATCAGGCTGGCAGAAGAGCAGTTAGGCATTGATCAGGCTGGCAGGGGTATAATTAGGGGATGATCAGGCTGGCAGGTAGAAGTAGCAAGGGGCAGTCAGGCAGGCAGGCAGGTGAGCAGTTGGGAGCCAGCAGTTCTGGATTGTGAGAGGGATGTCCAACTGCCCCATTTAAATGGGCAATTGGACATCCCTTGAGGGGTCCCAGATTGGAGGATGCAAGCTGGGCTGAGGGACAACCACCCCCTCTCCCATGTGCATAAATTTTGTGCACTGGGCTCTAGTTAGAAATAAAAACATTATAGGAAACAAATAGGTATTAATAATGTATTCAGTGAAATAAGACTAAGATTACAGAGCAGTATTTCTTTTTATATATTCTATTACCTAGCAAACTGTTTTCCAAAACATATGCAATATATGTTTTTTGCATGAATGGATTAATGTAACTCTTGTAATTTTTAAGCAATTCTTGACCATTTGTGCCGTGTGATACTCATGTAGCAGCAAATGTCAATATACAGATTCCTTTTGGTTATTTTATTTTTGTTAACCTTTGCATTATGTCTAGATTCTGTGTACAACGTTATTTTTGAAGTCACTTTCAATCTTATTTACTCATGTATTCTCTTGCTATATTCATGAAATATCTTTGGTTTTATTTCAATAAATTATTCTTCATAAATTTTAATATGTTCTATTTTTAAGTGGAATATTATTGTGATAATAAATAAATGATCTGATGATTAAAATGTAAAGGGATGGATCTTTAATGTTGCTCTTGGATTCACCTTTAGCCACTATAAAAATACATATTTAAAGTGCTCTAGAAAATTACAAAAGGTCTCTTTGTCTAAGGAAAATCATTAAATTCCTAATTTCTCCTTATTAACAGCTTCTCTGCTTGGTTATCATGACAAAAACAAAATAAAATTAGGTGACCACTCCCTAAGCCAAGTGATCTCAATCTGGCAATCCGAGGTCACCAGCACAGCACATAGCCACTGACTTCTAGGACTGTTTTTGCTGCTGCTCTGAGTGTTTTATAGAGTTCTTATATGTGCAATGATCATGCATAGGATCTAATTGATTTTGGGAGTTTCTTGTTCTGTCAGTTTCTTGACTAAACAGAAAAGTGATAGGAACAGTAATAAAATATATTGGGTTTAAATAAGTCAAGGTTTCTATGTTCTATGAAAGCATAGTTTAAGTTTTCCACCATTCATTGAGATGTTAGCTAAATGGCATGCTGATGATGGCACTAGAGAGGAGGGTGAGGTAGGAATTAAGCCTGTGAAGGAGAGTTACTGTGTATGGTCTGAGTAAGGAAAAGTGTACTTGGAACTATTGAAGAATATGAATAAAGCTGTAGAAGAATGCCAGGGGATCATTAGAGTCTAACTTACGATTATTCATTAGTTTCAAAGTTCCCCAAATGCTTGCCCCCTCTCTATTTGGTATTCTGTGCCTCCCCATCTGTCCTGTGATTTATGGTCAGCCTGGACACCTTGTTGGTATATTCAATGCCTACAAACTTTCCATCCATTTTTTGAACTTGCTCAGGTGCCATTCCACTTTTTAGGCCTTGAAACCATGTTTATAGTTCATTCTAATTTATTTTAAGATGTTGAACATTGCTCATGAATGTCACAACAGAGTGGCATGTAGGTTCTCTAAAAACTTTGTCATCCAACCCCTAATGGTATTTTTCATTAATTAATTTTTCATGATTCTATTACATCTATACATAAAAGCCTAGGTGGCCCTCACACCCTCGTGCCTTCACATCATCACAAGATGGCTGTCCCATGTCATCACAAGATGGCCACCACAAGATGGCTGGAAGGGGAGAGCAATTGGGGGACATCAGGCCAGCAGGGGAGGGCAGTTGGAGGTGACCAAGCCTGCAGTGAAAGGTAGTTAGGGGTGACCAGGCTGGCAGGGAGGCAGTTGGGGGGCATTGGGCCAGCAGGGAAGGGCAGTTGGGGGTGATTGGGGCAGCAGGGGAAGGCAGTTGGGAGCCATTGGGCCAGCAGGGGAGCAGTTAGGTGTCAATCAGGGTAGCAGGGCAGTGGTTAGGAGATGATCAGGTTGGCAGGCAGAAGCAGTTAGGGACAATCAGGCAGGAAAGCAGGTGGCAGTCCCGAATTTTGAGAAAGATGTCCAACTGCTGATTTAGGTCCAATCCACATCCCCCAGTGCATAAATTTTGTGCACTGGGTCTCTAGTTTTTTATGTAATTCATTTATTAATTAACCCATTTGACATTTTATAGTGTGTACCTACAATATACGAGGCCAAATTGCCCATCTATAAAGCAGAAAAAGTCTGTAAATTAGTATCATAATTTTATTATATTTCTTTTGAATCTACTTTCTTCACTGTCACACAATTTCTCTACTTCTTACCTTTGTTCTCTTTTCTCCTCCTTCATTTTTAATGGAAATAAGATAATATTAAATAATAAAAGAGGTAACTATGCAGAAAGTATTGAGTGGTTTTCAAGATGGAGGATGCCAATATACACTTAAAGTAACATTAAGGAGAGACTGAGACACTGATAATTAAAACTTAATATCTCAACTTTTCCAAGTGTTGTTTCTCAATGACTTTTTATGTTTGGATAGATAAAAAATTGTTTTCAGAGATTCTTTTTCTTTAAAATCTTTATTGTTGAAAGTATTACATATGTCCTCTTTTTTTCTCCCATCTATCCCTTCTAGCCTGCCCCTACTCTTCCACCCTCCACCTCCTGGCTTTCACCACCTTATTATCTGTTTCCATTGGTTATGCACATGTGCATATAAGTTCTTTGGTTTATCTTTTTCTACCTTCCACCTCACTTCCCTTCTCTTTGAGACTTCATAGTCTGTTCTGGTTCTATTTTGTTCATCTGTTTATCTTGTTCATTAGATTTCACATATGAGGAAGATCATGTGATACTTATTTTTCTCTGACAGGTTTATTTTGCTTAGCATAGTACTCTCCAGGTCCCTCCATGCTGTGTCAAATGGTAAAATAGTGGTTGTTCCATGTTCATGAAAATTAATCACTTCTACTCTTTTATGACTCTTGTTGACTTTCCAATTTTATATGTTAATTTATTCAGTTTCTTTACTCAGTCTCAGTCTATGCTAACTCAGTCTTAACTCAAGGCTCAGATACCTCTCACTCTATATAACTATCCATTCATTTAAACCACGTATCAGCTCACCCATTGTGATATTATGTTGGTTTTTGTTGTTTTGTATATTTGAGGAATTGGAAAGCTAGTTACTTTTCATTCATGTTGAGAACATTGCAAAATTAATGATTTTAGGACATATTATCATCTCTAAAATCACCATTTCCTATTATTTTTCATTATTTCAACCATGATACTAGATACAAAACACATACATAATTACACACAAAACTACAAACCATAGACTAATAAATTTAAAATTCTGAGAGAAAATAATTTCAAAATTAAAATCCTACTTTCAGCCAAACTAATATTAAATTTAAAGCACTTAATTATTGCTTGAATGCACTCAAATAAAAAAATACTGTATATATGCAACGTTCTTTTTCATAAAACTAATTGTAACCACACATAAAACCCTGAAATTAAAACACATAACTTTAAAAAGAGGAGACAAGAAAAAAAAAATACTACCAAACAAAAACAAAAGACAGAAAAACAAAGAAAATGAACCACAGAGGCACAGAGCTACCAGAAAATAAAGAATAAAATGGCCTTATGAAATCTTTCATCAGTAATTATTCTATGCAAATGGACTGATTTTATCATTAAAAGAGCACAAAATAGCAGATTGCATAAAAAAAAACAAAACCTTACCGTATGTTGCCTTCAAGAGACACATCTAGATTCAAAGTGAAAGGTTGGAAAATGATCTTTCCAAGCAAATAACATCCACAGAAAAGCAGGTGTAGCAGTAATTATAATTGACAAAATATATTTCAAGATAAATAAAAGAGGAGACAAAGGTGGATATTTTACAATGATAAAGGGCACAATGCATTAAGAAAACAGAACACCTTTTAATTTATATGCATTCAATCAGGGAGCAGTGAAATACATAAAACAGCTACTCACAGAAATAAAGGAAGAACCAGACCAAAACACAGTCAGAGTTGGGGACCTTGATACTCCATTGACAGACCTAGACAGATTACCTAAACAGAAAAGCAATACATAAATATTGGCCTTAAATGACACACTAGACTAAATAGACATAATTGACATTTACAGAGCTTTTCATCCCAGAATATCAGATTATATATTCTTCTCCAATGCACATGGAACATTCTAAAGGATAGATATGTTGGGTCACCAAACTAGCATTAGGGAATTCAAGAAATTATACCAAGCATGTTCTCCAAACATCATGCCTTGAAATTAGAAATCAATGCAAAAAGAAACCCACAAATATGTAGAGATTAAACAACATACCACTAAAAATGACTGGGTCAAAAAAGAAATGAAAAATAAAATCAGAAGATATAGAGAGATAAATGAGAATTGCAATACAACATATCAAATATTCTGGGATCCAGCAAAAGTAGTAGTAAAAGAGAAGTTTATATCATTACAGGCTTATCTCAAGAAACAAGAGGAATCCCAAGTGAAAAACCTAATGTTACATCTTAAATAATTAGAAAAAGAAGAAAAGAAACCAAATATCAGCAAAAGAAAGGAAATTGTAAAAACTAAAGCATAATTGAAAGAAATAGAAAACAAAATACTATACAAAAACTAATAAAACAAAGAACTGTTTTTTTGAAAACATTAATAAAATTGATAAGCCCCTGGCTAGCCTCACTAAAGAATAAAGGGGAAAAACCCATAGAAACAAAATTAAAAAAATGAGAGAGAAGTAACCATAGATATCACAGATATATAAAGGATCATACTAGAATATTATGAAAGACTATAGGCCACCAAATTCAATAACCAGAAGAAATGGCAGAGTTCCTAGAAATACATAATCTTTCTAAACTAAATAATGGAAAATTTGAAAATCCAAATAGACTGATCAAAAGTGAGGAAATTATATTCCATTGTGTAGATGTATCACATCTTTTTTATCCAGCCTTCTATTGCAGGACACTTTGATGGTTTCTATGTCTTGGCCACTGTGAATAATGTTGCAATGAATATGGAGCATTAATCTTTGCAAATAGATGTTTTCTAGTTTTTTGAGTACATACGCAGGAGAGAAATTGCTGGGTCAGAGTTGAGGGTGAAGGGGGTCCCAATATATGATGATAGGAGGAGATTTGACTTTGGGTGGTGAGCACACAATGCAATATATGATATTGTAACATAGAAACCTACATTTGAAACCTATATGATCATATTAACCAATGTCACCCCAATAAATTTAATTTTTAAAATGTGGGGAAATTAAAGCAACCACCAAAAACTTCTGAAGCCCAGACAGGGTGGTTCAGCAGTTGAAAGTGAACCCAGGAACCAGAAGGTCAGAGTGTGATTCTTATTCAGGCCACATACCTGGGTTGAGAACTTGATTCCTAGTAGGGGGCATGCAGGAGGCAATTGATCAATGACTCCATCTCATCATTGATGTTTCTATGTCACTCTCCCTGTCTTTTCCTCTCTCTGAAATCCATTAAAAATAGAAACCTCTTGAAAAATAAAAGTCAAGGACCATTCACCAGTGAATTCTACCAAACATTCAAATATTTAAAATCTATCCTATTATTTTCATTTATCATTTATTTTTAATTTCTTTATTGATAAAGATATTACATATTTTTCCTCATCCTCCCATTACCTTCCAAACACCCCCACTCATACCCTCACCTCCCTGTTGTTTGTGTCCACTGGTTAGGCTTATATGCATGCATACAAATCCTTTGGTTGATCTTGCCCCCTTACTGCCACCCTCCACTACCTTCCCTCTGAAGTTTGACAATTTGATTCATACTTCCCTGTCTCTGGATCTGTTTTGTTCATCAGTTTATGTTGTTCATTATTTCTTGTAGATGCGTGAGATCATGTGATATTTATCTTTCTCTGAATGACTTATTTCACTTAACATAATTCCATCTATGTTGTTACAAATGGTAGGAATTCCTTCTTTTTAGCACAGCATAGTATCCCATTGTGTAGATGTACCACCTTTTTTTTTTAATCCACTCATCTGCTGATTGGCACTTATGCTATTTCCAAATCTTAGCTATGGTAAATTGTGCTGCTATGAACATAGGGTTGCATATAAACTTTCTGATTGATGTTTCTTGCTTCTTGAGATACATTCCTAGAGGTAGGATCACTGGGTCAAATGAAACTAATTTTAGTTTTTTACTCCATACTGTTCTCCACAGTGGCTCAACGAGTCTGCATTCCCATAAGCAGTGCACAAGGGTTCTTTTCCTCTGCATCCTGGCCAACACTTGTCATTTATTGATTTATGGATTATAGCCATTCTGACAGGTGTGAGATGGTACTGCATTGTCGGTTTGATTTGAATCTCTCAGATAATTAGTGACTTTGAGCATGTTTTCATATGTTTCTTGGGCTTTTTTCTAAAAGTTTCTATTTAGGTCCCTTGCCCATTTTTTGATTGGATTACTTATCTTCCTTTTATTAAGTTGTATGAGTTCCCCATAGATGTTGGAGATTAAACCCTTATTGGTGATAATATTGGCACATAAATTATCCCATGTAGTGGGACTTCTTGTTGTTTTGATGATGGCTTCTTTTGCTGTGCAAAAGCTTTTGATTTTCATGTAATCCCATTTGTTTATTTTCTCTTTAGTTTCCTTTGCCTTAGGAGCAGTATCAGTGAAGTAGTTACCTCCTTTGGCATGTGTCAGTGATTTTGCAGCCTGTGGATTCCTACAGTATTTTTAGGGGTTCCTGCCTTATGTTTAATTTCTTTATCTATTTTGAGTTTATTTTTGTGTATGGTATAAGTTGGTGGCCTAATTTCATTCCTTTTTTTTTTTTTTTGGCATGTATCTGTCCAATATTCCCAACACCATTTATTGAAGAAACTGTCGTAACTCCATTGTATGTTCATGCATGCTTTGTCGAATATTACTTGGGCATAGAAGTTTGGTTAGATTTATGGGTTCTCTATTCCATTACATTGATCTATATGTCTTTCTTGTGCCAGTAACAGGTTGTTTTGAGAACAGTGGCTTTGTAATGCAGCTTGATATCTGGTATTGAGATCCCACCTACTTTGTTCTTCTTTCTCAAGGTTGCTGTGGCTATTTGGGGTATTTTTTTATTCCAGATGAATTTTTGAAAAGTTGTTTCCAGAACTGTGAAATATGCCATTGCTATTTTAGTGGGGAGTGCATTGAATCTATAGATTGCTATGGGTAAAATGGACATTTTTATTATGTTGATTCTTTCAATCCATGAGCATGATATGCTCTTCCATCTTTTTAAGTCTTCCTCTATCTCTTTTGTCAGTGTCCTGTAGTTTTCTGCATATAGGTCTTTTACCTCCTTAGTTAGGTTTATTCCTAGGTATCCTATTTTTTTTTTGGTGTGATGGTAAATGGTATGGCTTTTTTAGTCTCTCTTTCTGTAAGTTCACTATTGGTGTATAGAAATGCCATATATTTCTTGGTGTTAATTTTGTATCATGTTACATTGCTGAATTCATTCATTAATAAGTCTAACAGATTTTTATGGAGTCTTTTGGGTTTTTTATGTACAATATGTCATCTGCAAATAAGGACAGCTTTACTTCTTCTTTTCTAATTTGGATGCCATTTATTTCTTCTTCTTGTGTAAGTGCAATGGCTAATTATTCCAGTACTATGTCGAACAGGAGTGGTGAGTGTGGGCATTCCTGCCTTGTTCCTGTTCTTATGTTCTTAGGGGAAATGTTTTTATTTTTTGCCCATTGAGTATGATGTTGTCTGTAGGTTTGTCATATATGGCTTTTATTATGTTGAGGTATGAACCTTCTTTTCCTACCTGGCTGAGAGTTTTTATTAAGAAAGGGTGTTGAATTTTGTCAAATGCTTTTACTGCATCAATTGATATGACTATTTGAGTCCCCCCCACCACTTTGTTTATGTGATGTATCTCGTTTATTGATTTACAGATATTGTACCATCCTTGCATCAAAATAAGTCCTATTTGGTTGTGGTAAATGATCTTTCTGATGTACTGTTGGATTTGATTTGCTAGAATTTTGTTGAGGATTTTGGCATCTATGTTCATGAGGGATATTGGCCTGTAATTCTCTTTCACTTTGTTGTCTTTATCTGGTTTTACTATTAGATTGATGCTGGCTTCATAGAATGATCTTGAGCATGTTACTTCCTCTTGAAATTTTTGGAATAGTGTGATGAGGATAGGTTTTAGTTATTCCTTGAATAATTGGTAAAACTCTCTGGTGAAGTCATCTGGCCCCAGGCTTTTGTTTGCTGGGAGCTTTTTGATGACTGCTTCAAATTCTTCCATGGTTATCAGTCTATTGAGATTTTTAGAATCTTCCTGATTGATTTTTGGAAGTTTGTATTTTTTGAGGAGTATGTCCATTTCCTCCAGGTAGTCCAGTTTGTGGGAGTAGAGTTGTTCATAATATTTTTTAACAATCTTTTGTGTTTCCGTGGGGTCTGTTTTTATTTCACTCCTATCATTTCTGATTTTGTTTATTCAGGTCCTCTCTCTTTGCTTCTTGGTAAGTCTGGCTAGAGGTTCATCAATGTTGGTTATCCTTTCAAAGAACCAGCTCTTGGTTTCATTATCTTTTGTATTTTTTCATCTGTATGTCATTTATTTATGCTCTAATCTTTATTATATTCTTTCTTGTGCTTACTCTGGGCTTTTCTTGTTGCTCTCTTTTTAATTGTTTGAGTTGTACAGTTAGACGTTTCACTATCATTTTTTCTTGCTTTTTGAGGTAGCCTTGTAGACCTATAAACTTCTCTCTCAAGTCTACTTTCATTGTGTCCCATAGTTTTTGGATTGTTGTGTTTTCATTGTCATTAGTTTCCCGGATGTTTTCAATTTTTTCTTTGATCTCATTGGTAATCCAATCAATATTTAATAACCTGCTATTCAGCTTCCAAGTATTTGCGTGTTTTGGATTGTTTTTATTGCAGTTTATTTCTAATATTATGTCATTGTGGTCTAAGAGGATGCTTGGTATGATTTCAATCTTCTTGAGTTAGAGGAAACTATGCTTATGATCCAAAATGTGGTATAATTTTGAAAATGTCCCATATATACTTGAGAAGAATATCTTGGAAATGAGAGACAATGAAAACACAGCATTCCAGAATCTATGGGACACAGTGAAAGCAGTTTTGAAAGGAAAGTTCATAGCTCTACAAGGCTACTGCAAAAAAAATAACAAGAAACGAAGGTAATAAATTAACTAACACTACAACTCAAAGAGTTAGAAAGAGAGCAACAAGAAAAGCCCAGTGTAAACAGAAGGAAGGTAATAATAAAGATCAGAGCAGAGATAAACAACATTGAGACAAAAAAAACAATACAAAAGATCAACAAAAGCAAGAACTGGTTCTTTGAAAGGATAGACAAGATTGATGAACCTCTATTCAAGCTCACCACGAAGCAAAGAGAGAGGGCCCAACTACACAAAATCAAAAATGAAAGAGGAGAAATAAGAACAAACCCTACAGAAATACAAAGGATTGTTAAAAAAATACTATGACCAACTCTATTCCCAAAAACTGGACAACCTGGAGGATGTGGACATATTCTTCAAACAATACAACCTTCCAAAAATCAATCAGGAAGAATCTAAACATCTCCATAAGCCAAAAACAATGGAAGAAACTGAAGCAGTCATTAAAAAGCTTCCAGCAAACAAAAGCCCTGGCCAGACAGCTTCATAGGGAGTTTTACCAAACATTTAAGGAAGAACTAAAACTTATCCTCCTGAGATTATTCCAAAAAATTCAAGAGGAAGGAACACTCCCAAGATAAATCTATGAAGCCAGCATCAATCTAATAGTAAAACCATATAAAGACAACACAATGAAAGAGAATTACAGGCCAATATCCCTCGTGAACATAGATGTCACAATCCTCAACAAAATTCCACCAAAATGGATTCGGCAGTATATTCAAAAGATCATACACCATGACCAACATGACTTATCCTGGGAATGCAAGGATGGTACAATATCCACAAATCAATAAATGTGATATATCACATAAAGTAAAAGGGGAAAATCACATAGTCATATCAATGGATGCAGAAAAAGCATTTGACAAAATCCAGCACACTTTGTTGATAAAAACTCTCAGCAAAGTGGGAATAGAAGGATCATAGCTCAATATAATAAAAACCATATATGACAAACACATGCCAACATTATATGCATTGGGCAAAAACTAAAACAATTTCCCATAACATCAGGAACAACACAGGGATGGCCACTCTCACCACTCCTGTTTGATATAGTACTGGAAGTATTAGCCATTGCACTTACACAAGAAGAAGAAATAAAAAGCATCCAAATTGGAAAAGAAGAAGTAAAGCTGTTCTTATTTGCAGATGACATGATATTGTATATAAAAAACCCAAAAGACTGCATAAAAAATATTAGACTTACTAAATGAATTTGGCAATGTAGCAGGATACAAAATTAATGCCAAGAAATCTATGGCATTTCTATACACCAATAGTGAACTTACAGAAAGTGAGACTAAAAATGCAACACCATTTACCATCACGCCAAAAAAATTAAGATACCTAGGAATAATTAAGGAGGTAAAAGACCTAAATTCAGAAAACTGAAGGACACTGAAAAAAGAGGTAGACATAAACAGATGGAAGAACATACCATGTTTATGGATTGGCAGAATCACCATCATTAAAATGTCCATAGTACCCATAGCAATCTATAGATTCAATGCAGTCCACAATAAAATACCAATGGCATATTTCACAGATCTAGAAAGAACTTTCCAAAAATTCATCTGAAATAAAATAAAAAATACCCCAAATAGCCATAACAATCCTGGGAAAGAAGAACAAAGTAGGTGGGATCTCAATACCAGATTTCAAGCTGTATTTCGAATCCACTGTTCTCATAAAAGCCTGGTTCTGGCAGAAGAACAGACATATTGATCAATGGAATAGAATAGAGAATCCAGATATGTACCCTAACCACTATGCTCAATTAATATTTGACAAAGGAGGCATGAACATACAGTGGAGTCAAGACAGTCTTTTCCATAAATGGTGTTGGGAAAATTGGACAGATACATGCAAAAAAAAAAAGAAAGAAAGAAAGAAAAGAAAAGAAACTAGACCACCAACTTACACCATACACAAAAATAAACTCAAAACAGATACAGGACTTAAACATAAGATGGGAACCCATAAAAATGCTAGAGGAATCCACTGGCAAAGAAATCTCAGACATAGGCCGATGCAATTTCTTCACCCATACAGCTCTAGGCCTATAAAAACTAAAGAGAAAATAAACAAATGGGACTACATCAAAATGAAAAGCTTTTGTACAGCAAAGTAAACCATCAATAAAACAATAAGAAAGCTCACTGCATTGGAGAACATATTTGCAAATATTATCATTGATAAAGGTTTAATCTCCAACATCTAAAGGGAACTTATACAACTTAATAAAAGGAAGATAAATGATCCAATTAAAAAAATGGGCAACTGACCTAAATTGAATCTTATTGAAAGAAAAGAGAAGGAAGGCCAAGAAACATATGAAAACATACTCAAAGTCAGTAATTATCCAAAAGATGCAAATCAAAATGACAATGTTGTACCATCTCATGGATTGTCAGAATGGCAATTATCAACAAATCAACAAATGACAAGTGCTAGCAAGGATGTGGAAAAAAGGAACCCTCGTGCACTGTTGATGAGAATGCATACTGGTGCAGCCACTGTGGAAAACAGTATGGAGTTTCATTAAAAAACTAAAAATGGAGTTCCCATTTAACCCAGTAATCCCTCCTCTAGGTATATATCCCCAAAAAACTAGAAACACCAATCAGAAAGTATATATGCACCACTATGTTCATAGAAGCATAATTCACCATAGATAAGATTTGGAAACAGCTTAAGTGCTCATGGGCAGAAGACTGGATTAGAAAACTATAGTATAATCTACAGAATGGAATACTATGCTGCTATAAAAAGGAAAGCATTGTTACCATTTGCAGCAGTGTGGATGGACCTGGAGAGCATTACGTTAAGTGAAATAAGCCAGGCAGTAAAAGAAAAATACCACATTATCTTACTCATTCATGAAAAATAAAGAACATTATAACCTGATGAATAAAAAGATAGATACAGAGGCAATAAAGCACTGAACAGACAGTCACTTTACAACAGAAAGGCTGGGGAGTGTTGGAGAGGAGTGGAATAGATCAATCAAAGGACTTGTATGCATGCATATAAACAAACCAATGGGCATAAGACACTGGGATTGAGTGGGATGAAGGCATGCATCAGGGGCTAGTGGAGGCTGGGGAAAGGTCAATGGGCAAAAACAAGAAGATATATGTACTAATATATGTAATACTTTAAACAATAAAAGTATGTAAAAATTGACATTTCATAAGGAATATATATGTGGAATTTCAAACTTTGTACCCCCAAATTTTGAAAATCAGTAAAATTAGTTTAACCATTATATGGAACTAATACAAACTGTGCATACAAAAAATATGAAGAACTCATAAAATCCAATACCAAACAAATAACCCAATTAAAAATGAGCAGAGGACTTAAAGAGACACATCTCATAAGAAGACATACAAATGGCCAACAGCTATATAAAAAACTGTTCAACATCACTAGTAATTAGGGAAATACACATCAAATCTACAATGAGATACCACCTCACATCTGTTAGAGTGGCCATTATCATTAAAACAGATAATAAGTGTTGGAGAGGTTATGGAGAAAAAGAAACTCTGATTCACTGCTGCAGGGAATGTAGAGCCACTATGGAAAACGGTCCAGTAATTTGTCAAAAAATTAAGATTAGAATTACCATATGACACAGAAATTCCCTTCCTGGGTATATACCCCCTAGAAAACAACTTAAAAGCATGTATTCACAAAGATGTATGCACTCCTATTTCATTGAAGCATTATTCACAGTGGTCAAGATATAGAGACAACTAAAGTGTCTGCAATAAAGGATGAATAAAGAAGATGTGGCACATGTAATACTACTCATCCTTAAGAAAGGAATGAATAGTGCCATTTTAATAATATAGATGGACCTTAAGAATATTATGCTAAGTGAAATAAGTCAGTCAGAAAAGGTAAGAACCAAAAATAAAAAATAAAATAAAATAGCTAAGAACCATGTAAGTTCAATCATATCATCATCATACCTAATAATAGACAAACATGTAATTTACTATACCTCCGCTATGCCCAAAGCCAGTAAGAGTCACTATGCAAATTACCCAACAAAGATGAGGATTAATTTGCATAAGTATGCACCCAGCAGCCTGGGTCTGGGAACTTTCTTAGCACCCAGATCATTCTGAGGTAAGCCCCCTTGGGTCCTCAGCAACCTGGGAAGGATCTGAGCCAGGGGGCTCCTGGGCAGGGGCAGAGCTGGGTGATCGGGTGATCCAAGGGAGCTGGGAGTCCCCTGTCCAGCCCCAAGCCCTGGCTAGAAGCTTGGGGTCAGGGCACGGGTGGAGCCGGGTGATCAGCGATCAGAGAGAGATGGGGATCCCCTATCCAGGACCCAAGGTCTGACCAGTGCCTTGTGGCCTGAGCAGGGGCAGAGACAGAGATCGCAGGGAGCTGGGGGTGCCCTACCCAGACCCTAAGCATGGCTCAGAAGCTAGGGGCCTGCACAGGGGCAGAGCCAAGAGATCAGAGGGAGCTGGGGTCCCCTGTCCAGGCCCCAAGCCTGGGGCCAGATGCTTGAGACCTGGGCAGAGGTGGAGCCGAAAGATCAGAAGGAGCTGAGGATCCCTAACTCAGGTCCCAAACCTCAGCCGGAGAGAAATGGCTTGGGGCCTGGGCAGAGGAGGAGTCGGGGGATCAGAGAGACCTGGAGGGCTCCTGCCCAGGCCCCAAGCCTGGGCAAGAAGCATGGGGCCTGGGCAGGGCCAGGGCCCGGAGATCAGAGGGAGCTGAGGGACCCTTGTCTAGGCCAAAGGCTTGGGGCCTCAGCAGAGGTGGAGCCGGGTAACTGGAAGGATTTGGGGGGTCCCCTTTCCAGGCCCCAAGATGGAGCCAAAGGCTTGGGATCTGGGCAGGGGCGGATTAGGGAGATTGGAGGGTGTTGGGGTTCTCTCCCAGGCCCCAAGCTCGGGCCAGAGGCTTGGGGCATGGGCAGGGGAAGAGCCTCTCAATCCGAGGGTTTTGGGGGTCCCCAGCCCAGGCCTAGCCCACGGTCAAAGGCTTTGGACCTGGACAGGGGTGGAGCCAAGCAATAGGACAATTGGAGGGAACTGGGGGTTCCAGTCCAGAGGTTTGGGATCTGAGCAGTGGCGGAGCCCGATATGGCAATGGGAGGGAGCTGGGGGGGTGGTCCCTGCCTAGGCCCTGAGGCTATAGGCCTACCAGGGGTGTAGCTGTTGATCAGAGGGAGCTGGGGGTGCACTGTCCAGGCCCCAAGCCCCTGCCAGAGGCTTGAGGCCTGGGCAGGGGTGGAGCCGGTAATCAGGAGATGGGAGGAAGCTGGGGGACCCCTGCTTTGTCCCCAAGGCTTTAGACCTTGGCAGAGGTGGAGCCAGAGATCAGAGGCTATTGGTATGAACTGACTGCTCATTGGCTAAACTCTCGGTTTGCCACAGGTAATATTCTTAGTAACTTGGGTATAATAATCCAAAAAGGTGATCTAGGGTTTTTCCACTATACTCCTGAAGAAAAAAAGGAAGGTCTGCTGCTGGAGGGCTAAGAAATGTCAGGTTTGCTGACTGCAGGGTCAGGTTCTATTCTGATCAAGGGCAAGCTCCTCCCTGGTTGGGGCCCAGATCAGAGCTCATACAGGAGGTAACCAATCAAAGTGTTCCTCTCACTTTGATTATCTATGTCTTTTCCTTTCTCTTCCACATTCTCTAAAAAATCTATGGAAACATATCCTCAGGTGAGGAAAAAAAAAGAAGGAAAGAAGGAAGGAAGGAAGGAAGGAAGGAAGGAAGGAAGGAAGGAAGGAAGGAAGGAAGGAAGAAAGGAAGGAAGGAAGGTCATATCCTATGAAAAAAACACAACTTGAAAATGCCTAAATAAAGTTGTCATTTTTTCATGGTGAAGGGACTGGAGTCCCTGTTGATGAAAACACCTTGGTGGCTGCGGTGACTGGCAGTGGCTGCAGCAGCGGGATGATGAGGCTGGTGCCTTCCCTTGATAGCCCTGTTGCTTCAGTAGGGGCTTGACAGGAGGGGAGGAGTTTCCAGGGATAGGTTTAGGGCTTAGGAGTACAGGTGATGAAAGTAGTAAACTGAGTCTCCAAATTCATTTTCTTGGAGTGAGCCTCTGAAGTATTAGCCATATAGTGAAATTGTTCTTGCTCTCAGCACTATTCCTAGTCTTGATACACAATGAGATAACAACAACAACAACAACAAAAGATATACTCATCTGTCATCCTGACAGTGTTGCTACTTCAGCTGCTGAATACAGGATTCCAGCATCAACCCTAGTGGACAGGCAATAGTGTATGTAGGTGAGACACTGACACTGTCTTTTCCCCAGTGGGACCTGCTAACTATTGTCAGGAAGGATTTCTATGACATGTGATGGAAGCTGCTCCTTTCTAATTTGTTCTGTCACCAATAATCTTCTAAGCTAGGAAAGGCTTGCAGTTGCAATTGAGGGTGATGCCTTTTGGAATCTCTCACAGAGACATTTCCTTGGACTTTGGTCTGCATGCAGGATGGCTGGCATAGGCAGGTGCAGAACTGGCATCAGTGTTCCTCTAAGACCTTATTTCAGAGTCCAGTCCTGACCCTATTTCCTAACATTCTCATCATAAATTATTTTTAGGAGTCCAATTGCCCTTTCAGAAACCTGCTCTTGGCTAAGATTCTCCAGTCTCTTTCTATGGTTATGATTTTCATTTAAATATGTCTCTCTTTCTGGCTTTACTATAGATCCACACAGCTGGCTGGCATTAGAGCCTGACATAGTAAGACTCTATTTTTTAAGTAACTAAATATTTGATCCCAAAATGTAATCTGCATGCTTTGAATCCAAATATAACTTCAGTTAATACTCATAAGTAGAAAAGGCAAAAGAAGTGAATTTGTCACCTTTCATTGTTAACTTCTTTATTGGAAAAG
The DNA here is from genome assembly GCA_011751065.1 of Lasiurus cinereus. Classification (NCBI taxonomy): domain Eukaryota; kingdom Metazoa; phylum Chordata; class Mammalia; order Chiroptera; family Vespertilionidae; genus Lasiurus; species Lasiurus cinereus. Next base: position 28,705,901 of record JAAGEH010000032.1, read on the forward strand.
GAAATTGGCCATAAGCTGGTAATATGCATTTAACTCTCTCTAAATTTTCTATCATAAATGCATACCAACTCTTTAATCTAACCGAATTGGGAGAGCTAATAACTGATTATTCTGTCTTCTGAAACTATATAAATCTAGTTTTCTGCTTCTTTACAAAGTCACATAAATGACATAGGATTTTCATTTCTAAAGAGATCTTTGAGACCAGTTGGTAGAGTCAAGTAAGTTTAAAAATGAGAAAAGAAAATGCATGTCCTGGAAAGGATTACTGAAGGTCATATTAGCTTTGAAGTTGAGTCTCTGTATTTGATGGCAAATATTTCCCCTAATTTACTAACTTTAAAAATACTTGGGCCGAGACAGGTTTGGCTCAGTGGATAGAGCGTTGGCCTGTGGACTGAAGGGTCCCAGGTTCGATTCCGGTCAGAGGCATGTACCTTGGTTGTGAGCGCATCCCCAGTGGGGGACGTGCAGGAGGCAGCTGATAGATGTCTCTCTCTCATTGATGTTTCTGACTTTCTATCCCTCTCCCTTCCTCTCTGTAGAAAAATCAATAAAATATATTTAAAAAAATACTTGGGCATATTTAATAATTGCACTATTGTGGACTATTTCTGATATGGCAAAGAATCATGTTGAATTTTAGGTGAAAGTTAATGTCAGTTCATTTCATGTGAAACTCAGAAAATTTTTGCTATAATACTTGATATGAAAATTTTACTTTTAAAAGAAAGATTATCATTTCCACATTTTAATGGAAACACTAACATTATACTAGTGTCTCAGTGCATGGATTTGTGCACATTGAAATGAAATTAATTAGAAGAAATATTTTGATATCACTATTTTTCCTTTTTCTATAATAAAAATGTCAGAGATGAAAGAAAATTAGTAAAATGTATATGACAATAATACATAAATATAGGTTAATAAATAAATAATAATATCATGGTGTAACAACAAAGACATGATATAAAAACAACAAAAACATGATACAAAAAACAACATTGATACAAACAATAACTGATAAATTGATTGAACTTATTCTAATATCTCCCTGTATACCACATTAAGAGTAAAAACACTTTGAGTGCTTGACTAATTTTGCTTGTAATGAAGTATTTACAACTTTAACTTTAATGTCACATGCTCTTCACACTCAAGAGAAAGCAACATATAACTGAAAAACGGGTTCAGGTAGCAATATTCTTACTCTGTCTAAAGTTTATCCTTATGATTTATTAATAGTAATCACAAATTCTGGCATCACAGAAAACTGTCTTCACATTAATTTAAATGGGAGGTGAGAGGAGAAACCAAGATGGTGGCATAGGTAAACACCTAAACTGCTGCCTTGCACAACAATTTCAAAACTACAACTAAAACAGGCATCATCCAGAACCACAGGAAAACTGGCGGAGTGGAAATTCTACAACTAGAAGGAAAGAGAGGAGCTCACAGAGACCCAGAGGAGCTGTAAAAAGCTGAGGTGGAGAGAGCGGGTGCCGGAGAACCTGGCTGGCTTTCTCTGGCTGAGGGAGATGGAGACTCTCAAAGGCATTGAACTCCTTATCCTATGACACTAGACCCCAGATCCCGTCAAAACTCATACAGAGGGAATTTAGACTGTGAAAAGGGAGAAGTGCACAGAAATTTAGAAGAGTTGCAAAAGATCAAAAGTCTGGTGGTGTGCACGGCACTGTGCGCAGAGGACCAACTTCTGATTGTGCTGCTGGCTTTCACGAGTGGGCAGGAGACAGACCCTCCCAACTGTGCCACTTCTAACTCCACTAAACCCCAGTTTCGGGCAAAACCCTGCGGACCCAGACTCGTGTGGTCCTGGAGCACAGGGGAGCCTGAGTGGCAGCAGACTAGAGCCACTGCCAGAGAGCACGTGCGGGCACAGGAACCGCTCCAGCGATTACCCAGTCACATGAGACTCAGGGGCTGTGGAGGGTGGGGCCGGCTGGAAGGCAAGGCGGTCCCTTAAGTCCTGAGACTCCACCCATCCCAAGATCAACAGAGAGGCTTTTGCCGTTTTTCAAGTTTGGTATCATAAGGCTGAATCCAATACAGAAGTTCTCCCAGCATAGTGAAAATGCTGAGACAAGGGAAGGGATCACAAACAAAAGAAATGCAGGAAAACAAACGACTAGATATAGAGTTCAAAACCACTCTTATAAGGTTTTTCAAGAATATCCTAGAAAAGTTGGATAAAGTTAGCAAGACCCAAGAGAAGATGAAAAAGGACCAACTAGAGATGAAAAAGGACCAACTAGAGATGGAAAAGGACCAACTAGAAATTAAACATACACTGACTGAAATAAAACATATTATACAGAGACCTAACAGCACACTAGAGGAAGGCAAGAATCAAGTCAAAAATTTGAAATATAAAGAATCAGAAAACATTCAACTGGAAAAGCAAGAAGAGAAAAGAATCCAAAAATGTGAAGACAATGTAAGGAGCCTCTGGGACAGCTTGAAGCACACCAACATCAGAATTGTGGTGGTGCCAGAAGAAGAGAGAGAGCAAGATACTGAAAACCTATTTAAAGAAATAATAACTGAAAACTTCCCACATTTGGAGAAAGAAATATACTTACAAGTCCAGGAAGCACACAGAACCCCATATAAAAGGAATCCAAAGAGGACTACACCAAGACACATCATAATTAAAATACCAAGAGCAAAAGACAAAGAGAGAATTTTAAAAGCAGCAAGAGAAAAACAGTTCATTACCTACAAGGGAGCACCCATACGACTGTCAGCTGATTTCTCAACAGAAATGATGCAGGCCAGATGGGAGTGGCAAGAAATATTCAATGTGATGAACAGCAAGAACCTACAACCACGAAATCTCTATCCAGCAAAGCTATCATTCAGAATTGAAAGGCAGATAAAGAGCTTCATAAATAAGAAAAAGCTAAAGGAGTTCATCAACTCCAAACCAGTATTATATGAAATGCTGAAAGATACTCTTTTAGAAGAGGAAGAAGAAAAAAGGTAAAAGACAAAAAATTATGAACAACAAATACATATCAATCAACAAGTGAATCTAAAAATTAAATGAATGAAAAATTTGATCAACAGAATAAACTGGTGAATATAATAGAATCAGGAGCACAGAAAGGAAGTGGACTGATAATTCTCAGTGGGATAGGGGTGAGGAGTGTACAGGGAGAGACTGGACAAAAATCATACACCTATGGATGAGGTCAATGGGAGGGAGGTAAGGGTAGAGTGGTGGGGAGCTATGGAGTGTCAGGAGCCAGGAAAATACAGCAGGGGTTGTGGAATTTCTCCTAAGGCCAGAACTGCAGACCTGAAACCTCCCCAACCATGAAAGTCGTAACCGCCACATCTGCAATCAGCAACCAGCATCTGGAACTAGCTTAGCCAACCAGCTTAGGCCACATACCTCCTCGCGCCTTTTTTCCTCCCCTTTCCCCTTCTGAGCATATATAAGAAGAGCCACCGGAAATAAAATTTTGAGGCTTGATCAGAACACCATTTGCCTTGCCTCCTTTCTTCATGTCCCTGTCTGTTTCTCATTCTCTTAGGTGCGTCGCCTCGCTGCCCCTGTTGAATGACCCCGCGGGCCGGGGCAATGGAGGGGGAAAAAAGAGAAACAAATGTAATAATCTGAATAATAAAGATTTAATTTAAAACAAATAAAATAAAAAAATAAATGGGAGGTGAGTGTCAGACAGAGACAAATATTAGACATGTGTGAGTCAATGTTTATTTTTAAATTACCAGTGTGCATCATATGTGCCAGCCAGTCAGTTGTTAGGACAGTCAGATGGATGGACAGTAGGTCATTTAGCTTTTTATATATATAGATAATTAAATTATATATATATTCATAATTTCCAAAATTAGTGGAGTTTCAAAGAAATAAACAGCAAATATTTTAATTGGCTGGGGAAGGCTCTTTACACATTATAACTTAAACTAGAGGCCTGGTTTATGTGATTCATGCACGGGGGGCAGTGTTCCTCAGCCTAGACTGCACCCTCCTCAATCTGGGACCCCTTAACTGACATTTAATGGGCAGTTGAACATTCCTCTCACAAACCAGGACTGTTGGCTCCCAACTGCTCACCTGCCTGCCTGCCTGATTGCTCCTAACCGCTTTTACCTGCCAGCCTGATCACTTTGTTACCACTCCCTTGCCAGTCTGATTAACACTTAACTGCTCCTCTGCTGGCCTTTTTGTCCCTAATGGCCCTCCCTAGCTGGCCTGGTCCCCCCCTAACTGCCATCCCTTGGCAGCCTGGTTGCCCCTAACTGCCCTCCCCTGCTGGCCTGGTTGCCCCCAAATCCCCTCCCTGCAAGCCTTATCTCTCCCAACTGCCTTGCCCTGCAGGCCTGGGTCCCTCCCCAACTGCCCTCCCCTGAAGGCTTGGTGGCCTCAATACTTCCCTTCCCTGCAAGTCTGGGCATGCTTAAATGTTCTCCCTACATTCCCAATCTTCCACAACTTCCCTTCCCTGCTGGCCATCTTGTGATGGCCGTCTTGTGTCCACATGGGGGCTGCCATCTTTGACCACATGGGCACGACCATCTTGTGTTTTGGAGTGATGGTTATTTTGCCTCTTACCTCTTTATTATATAGGGTTATTATGTAAGATAAATTAAAAGGTCTGTGGCCTTAATACAAATACTGTATCTCCTACACCAACTAGCCATATGTCATTATAAACAACTTAAGTTACTGCCCTCAGAAAGCTTCTGTTAAATACAATCTTTCTACCCCAAACATATATAATGTGTTTTATTATCTAATTCTTATTATCAACCAACATTATATTAGCACAACAGGTCACCAAGAAAAGGGAACACAAAAGTCTATATTATTATAGGAAAATAAAAGTGAGAGTATCAATGTGGGATAGCTGGATGGGAGGGAGACCAATTAGAATGTTGCCTCCAGGGAGGGACCAATGACAAGTTGACACTGAGCATGACAGAAGGAGGAATATTGAAAGGGACACGAAAATCAAACTGCTATACAGATTTGCCAATGGCACACCATTAAAACAACAGCACAATAATTGAAAATAGTGAATGGAAAGGCATCTATTTAAGAATTATGAAGTTATTCAAAACATTCTTATAGGAAACATGACAACAATTGTTAACACTGTCTCTACTATCAGAGTGAAGTTTTATCAGAATACCAAGCTCCACCATGATTATTAACAGAGCACAGAGTCAGATGTTTCAAGAAGCCAACTGATTCTTAAGCACTAATAATTAATTGTTAATCAGACTTCTTAATTGAGTGCCAGATCTCAGTCAAATTTGGCCTAGCAGGAAAGTGAAGAATACAAATAGGCTGTGGGACACATTTACTTTGAGGAGCACCACATTATAATATTTATGTGGTAAAAGCTCCATTATTTCTCAAAAAAATTACACATATAAATAGCTGATTATTCACCAAGTTTTGGAAAAAGTACCTAATCATATAAACATGTTTCAAAATTGATGACTTTATGGTTGATTAAAATATACCATATAATTAATATTTGGATCAAAATTATATTTATGTAACTCTAAATATGTTTAGTCAGTTATTCCTTAAAAATACTGCAGAACTTCACATTTTTCTAACATGAAAATATATTATTCTGGGTCTTTATTTCTTGAAGATTATATAGTGGAATGATATTTTTGTTCTTATTGATTAAATTTCCCGTACTCTGTATTAGGATGCCAGTTTATATAAAATACATTAATAAAGGCATTCAAAATCATGAAAGGGGGATAGAGGAGAAAGTGTATATTGACATTAAGCATTATGCTTTTTCTAGGTTTAGCTTAGGTCTTAACTCATGTTGGGTTAGTGGCTTCAGGGGAGAATGTGTCCTTGGGCAGATCAGGAATACCCTGAAAGCAAGCTTACAACCTTAGAAGTCTAGTAACTATTCTCACTTAGTTCTAACAAAGGTCAACATAGAACAGACAAAAGGTTAAGTAAAGTTTCTTTATGCCAGAACATTAAATAATTTCCCAAAGTGAAAACTTCCTGTTTGTTTCTTTACCTTTTTCTTCCACTTATAGAGGAAATGACTGTAAAACAGAGAACTCCTCGACTGAGAGGGGGTTTATTCTTGATTCCCCCTTAGAATGTGACTTCCTCAGTTCACTGCAACTTCAAAGAAAAGTAACTTTGCTATTTTCCAAAGTAATTTATTTTATATACTATAAATCATTAATGTATTTTAGTGTAGATACATTTTCCTAAAATTTAAGACATCTTAAATTGCAAATCCTCTTTTTTATTTTTTTATTGGACAAGTCAGATATTTACTGACATATTTCAATCTCTCCTACTTTCTGAAGAAGGATTAACAGAATTGTGCAGAGTTATGTATTGTGGCATTATCAAACTGAATTGATCTGAACATAAGAAAGGAGGAAAAATTCTTGTAGGATGCAATTTGCAATTCGGAGCACAGAATAAAATAGCAGTTTCATCAGGATGGTCTTCCAGGAGCCATTGTGCTGATCAGCCACAGTGAAAACCCCTATCTGAGCATTATTCAGAGTATTAGCATATTCCAACATTAGCACACTTCCACTCTTCCTCAGCTCATTACCACAGCTGAAGGTCATGGGCACTTTTTTATTTCACTTTTTTTTCTTCTAAATTTTCTCTTTAATCAGGTTAATACTGAAGTTTCAAGCTTTCTCTGGTAATTGTAGTCAGAAACATGGCTGTGCAAATTTACTAAGAAAATACCAAGGGTATTAAGTGATAAAAGAAAATTGCCTTGCATTAGTCAATTACTTGAATATATCTAATATTCTTCTTCTTCTTCTTCTTCTTCTTCTTCTTCTTCTTCTTCTTCTT
>JAAGEH010000032.1:28712775-28806074 GCA_011751065.1 Lasiurus cinereus
TTCTTCTTCTTCTTCTTCTTCTTCTTCTTCTTCTTCTTCTTCTTCTTCTTCTTCTTCTTCTTCTTCTTCTTCCTTAAGGTCTTCTTATAAATGTGTTTCTTTGACTGTTATACAGGTTACTATAGCCACCAGATTTATGTATTTCTTATATATTACCACAAATGTGTAGGAACAAAGTTTAACTCATTCATATGACTAATTTGACAGATGTAAATGTAATTTTACTGATATGAATGAATATATCAATTCAGGATAACACATTTTTTCTGTATTTTTAACATACATATTATTTTTAATTGGGAAAAGTCAAGAGATTTCTTTAAAAAATAAGAAAATACCATCTTGATTGAATATAATTAGAAAACCACTATCATGCAAGCTCTGAGGAAAATTGAATTAGAAATAATTAATTCAACCTAATAAACAAAAAACACTAAATCACTGGGTGGGAGGAAAGAAGAAAGACAAGAGTTGTGGAGAGGAAGGAATGAAGGAAGGAAAGAAAGATGGAAGGAAGGAAGAAGGGAAGGAGAAAAGGAGGAAAGGAGAGGGAGGAATAAAAAAGAAAAGGAAAGAGGTTGGAAGAAGGAAAGGAAAGCTAACCAGGCATTAATATACAATTTGGGGGAAGAATATATAAACCTCAAATGGAATAAGTCAAGATACTTACCTGAGCTAGAAACTGAGAAGGAAAATATGTAGGTGTAAGCTAATTATTAATTGATTATAATTTTAAATTTCTAGAGATCAAGTTCAGTGCCTACTTCATCTTTAAAGCCTTAGGATTTGGTTTAGATAATCAATAAATATTAGAATAAAAATATTATAAAATAATATAAAACCCACCTTAGACAGATTAAATAAACAATAGGGACAAGAAAAAAAATTAAAATACTTAGATGTACTTAAAATAGATTTATCCTCAGATTTCACAGATGCTTTGAAAACAGGGGGGAAAGGGAGGCACTGAAGTATTACCAAGCATTTAGGAGACCCCAAGTGCAACTGCCATCAGCTCTCATCATTCACAGGAAATTGTAAAGTTTGTTAACCCTGTGTTTTTTTTTCTAATATCATTTTTTTCTAATATCATTGTTTTTTTAATATCATTTTTATAATGCCTATGATATTCTCTATAGTTCCCATTAACACATTCTTTGTTACTGATCGGGGTTACCAACTAGGACATTGGTTCTCCTTACCAACATAAAAAAAAGATTTTAAGATCAATGAAAATGAAAGTAAAGATTTATGCATCTTGAAAGGAACTGTGGGCCACAAGGCTGCCATGGGCACAGTGGTGGGTCTTAGCCCATCCTATGTTCCACCACCCAGCTCCTCTGGCCATGGCTCCCAGTCCCTGTCTGCTGGCAGCCCCGCTCCTGCCACCATGGCTTCCTCACTTTGATGGTGTTAGCCCCAGTCACACCTGCTGATGGCAAGGAGCAATTGGGGCCAGCTCCAGCAGCAGGTGCGAGCAGAGGCAGTTGCCCCAATCACCCTTCAGGAGCAGAGGGAGGTGGAGAAGCTCTAAGGGACAGAGTTGGCAGCCTTGCACTCACTGATGGTGCCAAGTGATTGGGGACTGGCATAGGGCATAGGCAGCAGGTGCGAGTGGGGCTATTGCCAGCATTGGGTACAAGTGGGATCATCGCTGGCATTAAGTGTGAGCTATGTCTGCCGGCCTGATCACCCCACAGGAGCAGGGACAGGTGGAGAAGCCTTGAGGGGTAATCTGGGCCAGCAGCTGCCACTCGCATCTGCTGAAGGTGCTGGCTGAGTGGTCGAGGCTGGCGCTGGGCACTGGCAGCACATGTGAGCAGGGCCGGTGCTGGCAGCAAGTGCAAGAATCTGGTGGACTCCCAGTGCATGGGAACAAAGAATTTTCAGTTACCACCAGAGGCTCACCCAATTACAGTGACTAGCACCTCACCTTGATCTAGCTCCCCGTGCATCTGCTCCATCATCTCACCATGGCCAATGCCTGCCATGTTCTGTGTGTGTCCCCTGGTTGTCAGTTCACAACATAGCAACTCTTTGTTTGCTTGTTCCACTGTTCAGTTTATTTGCATGTTAGGCTTTTATATATATAGATTATGTTTGGAACCAGATGGTAGGATAACCAATTTAGTAATATATGTGAGATCTTACTTTTTGGAAGCCCTTAAAAGGTATTTGTTGATTTCACTTATTTTTTCCTCTCCAAACATGCTTTACATTTATGCACTTACTGATTTAAAGGGGACAGAATTTGCATGGGACCAGATTTCTGAGTTGTTGGGTATTTAATTTATAGGAAAGATGAAATGCCTATGGTGAATAGGGTTGTGTATTAGTGGAGATAGGGTGCTATTATGGGCTGAATTTGCCCCTCCTACTCAAATAATATTTTGAAGTCCTAAAGCCTAGTACTTCTGATGGTAATTGTATTTAGAGATAGAGTATTTAAAGAGATAATTAAGGTTAAATGGAATCATTGTAGTGGGCCCTAATCTAATTTGACTGCTGTGCTATAAAAAGAGGATAATACCGCAGTAACATGCACAGGGATGTGAAGACACAGCAAGAAAATGGCCATCTATAAGCAGATACATTCTGTTGTTAGAGCCATCTTGTCTATGCTACTTTGTTTGAGAATTCCTAGTTAACTAAGTATTGGAACTAAGTATTATAATATAATTAGAAGTATTCCTTTTTTTTCCCTCTTAGTTTATCTTTATTATTGAAAGTATTACAGGTGTATCCATTTTCCCTGTCTTGGCCCCCTAACCATCCTGCCCCTACCACCTCCAGGTCTAACACACTATTATCTATGTCCATGGGCTATGCATATCCCATATAATAAAAGGCTAATATTCAAACCAACTGAACTGCAGAACTACCAATCACTATGATGTGCACTGACCACCAGGGGATAGATGCTCAATGCAAGAGCTGACTCCTGGTGGTCAGTGACTTCCACAGGGGAGTGCCACAGCTGGTGAGTGGAGCGGCAGTGGTGGGAACCTCTCCTACTTTCACAGCAGCGCTAAGGATGTCTGACTGATGGCTTAGGCCTATTCCCTGAGGGCTCCCAGACTGCAAGAGGGTGCAGGCCAGGTTGAGGGACAATCCCCAACCCCCCAGGATACAAATTTCATGCACCAGGCCTCTAGTGTGTAGTGTGTATATAAGGTGTTTGGTTAATCTCTTCTTGCCCCCTCTCCCCACTTCCCTCTGAGATTCCACAATCTAATTTTCCACGCTTCCCATGTCTCTGAATATATTTTTTTCCTCAGTTTTATTTTGTTCATTATATTCTACATATAAGTGCAATCATGTGATACTTGTCTTTTTCTGACTGGCTTGTTTTGCTTAGCATAATACTCTCCAGATGTATCCCTTTATAAAGAGGTAGTTTATGATTCAAATAAACTGCTGCTTATATGCACAATAAGTACACAGTTGGTGAGCCTTGGTTTGAAATAGAAAATAAAGTGGCCAGAAAAGGAAGCATAGATAAACATTTAGATGTCTCACACATAAAATCTTTTCAATGCGATTCAGTGATTTTCTTCAGCCTAATATTGTGCCTGCTTTTCCATTTGCTGGCCTTGAAAATGTCGAACCTCACCAATAAAAGTCATGGAGTGATATTACTATCCTTTCTGTTGACACTGAGGACACATGAAATCCAAACACCAATACGTATTGTGTCTCTTGTTCACCCTTTGTCTCCAATCATAAATCTTCATTCAATAAACATTTAGCATACAATCAATGAAGCACTATGTAGATTTTATTATGTATTAATAATGGTTCTTGGTAGGTGATGGGAGTTGATGTTTTGTAATTCCCTAGGTACATATTGCATATCCTGCAAGTTTCCCAGGATTTCATTTAATCTTTATATTAAATAACAAAAATAACAATGGCAACAACCCAATAAAAGGAGCTTCTTAAGACATATGGAAATGATGATTAAAAGATAAACTGACATAGAAGTGCTTTGAAGACTTGTCAGTTTTTGTATTTATCATATCAAGTGTGTGGCATTGAATGTATTTGTGACTTTCCATAACAAGACATACAGTCTCCAGTATAACAGTAATACTTTGTGAGTGTGTGGTAAGAACACTTAACATAAGATCTATACTCTCAACCAATTTTCAAGTGCACAATACAGTATTATAAGCTATTATAAGCTACTATGTTTCTATGAGTTAGACTATTTTAGATAACTCATATAAGTGGCATCATGTAGTACTTGTCCTTCTGTGATGGCTTATTTCACTTAACTTAAAGTCCTCCACGTCTATCCATATGGCAGCATATTTCTCTTTTCTAAGGCTAATATTCCAATATGTCACATTTTCTTTGTATATTCAACCACTGATGGCTATTGTGCCTCTCAATTCTCAAAAATTAATACCTGTTTCCTGGCCAGGTAGCTCAGATGGTTGGAGCATTGTTTGGTAAACCAAAAGATTGCAAGTTCAATTCTTGGTCAGGGCATATATCTGAGTTTCAGGTTTGATCCCTGGTTGGGGTGCATACAAGAGGCAACTGACTGATGTTTCTCTCTCACATCCTTGTTTCTCTCTCTCTTTCACTGCTTCCCTTCCTCTTTCTCTGAAAATTAAATAATAAAAAACATATTCTTGAGTGAGGATTAAAAAATTAATACTTATACTTTGTGATGCTCCCAATCATTTTTTATTTATTTTTATTTTTTATAATTAAAAATTTACAGACCCTTTTATTAAAGGCTGACTTTCAATAGATCACAGCAAGAAAGAATGTCTGCTATATATGAAACCCCCACCAGAAGCAGGTTCTCAAGAATGGTTTAGCATCAGGTTTCCCACAAATAGGCATTGTGTGACGGGCAGGGTTTTCCACTCTGGGTTTTCCAGGACAAGGTGCGCTTTGTACATACTGATTCTCATAGCAGTGGGGTACACCAAGCCATGTGGTCCAACCAATTTAAGAGATCCAGAACTTTTGTTTTAATTAACATTACAACGTATTTGGATGGCACAGTATACACTGCTTAAATATACAGATTGCCCTAGAGCCAGTTTGCCTTTGTTCAAAGTCTGTTCTATCACTTAGTAATTAGGCAAGATATTAAATACATTTTTAAAATTCTGACTGTTTTTATTGACTTCAGAGAGAGGAACGAAGAGAGAGAAAGAAACAATAATAGTGAGAGAGAACCATTTATAGGCTGCCCCTTGCATCTCCCTGTTTAAGATTGAGCCCAAATCTGGGAATTGAACCTTGACCTTCTGGTTCATGGGTCGATGTTCAACCACTGTACCACATTGGCCAGGTTGACTACTTTTATGCCTTAAATCCTTACCTGTAAATGTTGCTGAAAATACTTTCTGTCATAAGAGTGTTGGGCGAATTTAGTGAGATATATAAAAAAGCATTTAGAAAAGTGGCATATATATATATATATATATATATATATATATATATATCTCACTCTTATTTTATTGATATGTTTCACTTCAATGGTAAAGATATACCATCAATAAGTTAGCTATTTCTATAGTCTTTTGTTGTGTTTGTTCTTTTGTTTGTTTTTTAAATTCCACACATAAGTGAGATTATATTGTTTTTGTCTTTCTCTGAATTATTAACTATTTTCTAGTCTTTCTATGCTGTCATACATATTAGATTTTATTCATTTTTATTACTGAGTAATAATTTATCTATTGATATACACCTAGGTTGCTTCCATATTTTGGTCATTGAATATAATGCTACCATGAATGTAGGGGGGTGCATATATCTTTCTGAAATAGTGTTGTTGTTTTCTTTGACTAAATATCCAAAACCAAAATTGCTGTGTCATATGGTAGTTTCATTTTTAATTTATTGTGAAATCTCTATACTGTTTTCAAAAGTGGCTGCACCAATTTTGAATCCCAAAACAATGCACAAAGGTTTCCTTTTCTCCACATCTTTACCAACATTCATTATTTTATTATAGCCACAAGTGTAAGGTGGTATCTCATTGTGATTTTGATTTACATTTCTCTGATGATTAGTGATGTTGAGTATCTTTTTCATATATTCTTGTCCATCTGTTTGTTTTCTTTGTAAAAATGCCCATTCCTGTCCTCAGATGGTTGCCATCAGAGTGAGGGAGCATAGAAAAGGTGAAGGTGAATGAAATGTACCAACTTCTTTTTATAAAATAAGTAAACCAAGGAGATACAGTATACAGAGCAGAATTTAATGTCAATAATATTGTAATAACTGCATGGTGCCAGATAGTTACTAGACTTAGTGGGTAGATCACATCATAAGTTATACAAATGTTGTATCGTTATCCTGTACAATCCAAATTAATATACTATTGTATGTCAATTACAATCATATTTTATTTTATTAATGCATTACATGTGTACATACCTTTCCATGCTCCCCCCTGCCCCCATGCATGCCCTTACTCCCCAGTGTCTTGTATCCATTGGTTATGCTTATATGCATGCATACAAGTCCTTCAGTTTCTTTCTTATCTACCCTACCTCTCCCTAACCTTTCCACTATAATTTGACAGTCTGTTTGATGTTTTACTGCCTCTGTATCTATCTTTTTGTTCATCATTTATAATGTTCTTTATTATCCATAAATGAGTGAGATCATGTGGTATTTTTCTTTCATTGACTGGCTTATTTCACTTAGTATAATGCTCTCCAGTTCCATCCAGGTTGCTGCAAATGGTAAGAAATCCTTTTTATGGCAGCATAGTAGTATTTCATTATATAGATGTACCATCGTTTTCTGATCCAGTAATCTGATGACAGGCACCTAGGCTGTTTCCAAATCATAGCTACCGTAAATTGTGCTGCTATGAACATAGGGGTGCATATATCCTTTCTGATTGGTGTTTCTAGTTTATTAGGATATATTTCTAGGAGTGGAATTACTGAGTCAAATAGGATTTCCATTTTTAGTTTTTTCAGGAAACTCCATACTGTTCTCCACAGTGGCTGCATCAGTCTGCATTCCCTCAAGCAGTGCACAAGGTTTCATTTTGTCCACATCCTCACCAACACTTGTCATTTGTTGATTTCTTGATGATTGTCATTCTGACAGGTGTAAGATGGTAAAGCATTGTCATTTTTATTTGCATCTCTTGGATAATTACTGATTTTGAGTATGTTTTCATATGTTTCTTGACCTTACTTCTGTTTTCTTTCAATAAGATTATATTTAGGCCGTTGCCCATTTTTTTTATTGGATCATTTGTCTTCCTTTTATTAAGTTGTATAAGTGGCCTGTAGATGTTGGAGATTAAACTTTTCTCAGTGATAACATTTGTATATATGTTTTACCATACAGTGAGCTTTCTTGTTGTTTTGTTGATGGTTTCTTTTGCTGTGCAAAAGCTTTTTATTTTGATGTAGTCCCATTTGTTTATTTTCTCTCTAGATTCTATTGACCTAGGAGCAGTATCGGTGAAGAAGTTCTTTTGGCATATTTCTGAGATTTTGCTGCCTGTGGATTCCTCCAGTATTTTTATGGTTTCCCATCTATGATTAAGTCCTGTATTCATTTGGATATTATTTTTGTGTAAGATGGAAGATGGTGGTCTGGTTTCATTTTTTTGCATGTATCTGTCCAATTTTCCTAACACCATTTAATGAAGACACTGTCTTGACTCCATTGTATGTTTATGCTTCCTTTGTAAAATATTAATTTAGCATAGTAGTTTGGTTCACTATCTGGATTCGCTATTCTATTCCATTGGTCTATATGTCTGTTCTTCTGCCAGAACCAGGCTGTTTTGAGAACAGTAGCTTCATAATACAGCTTGAAGTCTGGTATTGAGATCCCACCTACTTTATTTTTATTTCTCAGGATTGCTGTGGCTATTCAGAGTTATTTTTTGTTCCAGATGAATCTTTGGAGAGTTCTTTCCTAGGTCTGTGAAACATGCCATTGGTATTTTAATGGGGAGTGCATTGTATCTTTAGATTGCTTTGGGTGGTATGGACATTTTAATGATGTTGATTCTCCCAATTCATGAGCATGGTATGCTCTTCCATCTCTTTAAGTCTTCCTTTATCTCTTTTTTCAGTGTTCTATAGTTTTCTGAGTACATGTCTTTTGCCTCCTTAGTTAAGTTTATTCCTAGGTATCTTAAATTTTTTGGTGCGATGGTAAATGGGAATGCTTTTTTAGTCTCTCTTTCTGTAAGTTCACTAATAGTGTATAGAATGACTTAGATCTCTTGGGATTAATTTCGTATCCTGCTACATTGCAGAATTCATTTATTAAGTCTATTTGATGGAGTTTTTTGATGGAATCTTTCAGGTTTTTTTGTTTTTATTTTTGTTTTTAGTATCATGTCATCTGTAAATTAAAAAAAAAAAGAAGCTTCACTTCTTCTTTTCCAGTTTGGATATCTTTGATTTCTTCTTATTGTCTAATTCAATGGCTAATATTTCCAGTACTATGTTGGACAGGAGTGGTGAGAGTGGGGATCCCCGTCTTGTTCCTGTTTTTATGGGAAATGGTTTTAGTTTTTGCCCATTGAGTATGATGTTAGCTTTGGGTTTATCATATATGGCTTTTATGATGTTGAGGTATGATCCTACTATTCCCAACTTGATGAGAGTTTTTATCAAGAAAGGGTTTTGTCAAATGCTTTTTCTGCATCAATTGATATGACTATGTGATTCTTATCTCTCAATTTTTTTATCTGATGTATCACATTTATTGATTTGTAGATATTGTACCATCCTTGCATTAATGGGATAAATCCTACTTGGTCATGGTGTATGATCTTTCTAATGTACTGCTGGATCTGATTTGCTAGAATTTTGTTGAGGATTTTGGCATCTATGTTCATGAGGAATATAGGCCTATAATTCCCTTTCATTGTGTTGTCTTTATCTGGTTTTGGTATTAGGGTGATGCTGGCTTCATAGAAGATGCTTGGAAGTATTACTACTGCTTGAATTTTTTGGAAAAGTCTGAGGAGGATAGGTTTTATTTCTTCCTTGAATATTTGGTAAAACTCTGCTGTAGCCTTCTGGACCCAGGCTTTTGTTTTCTGGAAGCTTTTTGATGACTGCTTCAATTTCTTCCATAGTTATTGGCCTATTGAGATGTTTAGATTCTTCCTGATTGAGTTTTGGAAGGTTACAGTATTTCAGGAATATGTCCATTTCTTGCAGGTTGTCCAGTTTGTTGGAATAGAGTTGTTCATAGTACTTTTTAACAATCCTTTGTATTTTGGTGGGTTCTATTGTTATTTCTCCTCTTTCATTCCTGATTTTGTTTATTTGAAACCTCTCTCTTTACTTCTTGGTGAGCTTACCTAGAGGTTCATCAATCTTGTTTATCCTTTCAAAGAACCAGCTCTTGGTTTTGTTGATCTTTTGAATTGTTTCTTTGATCTCTACGTTGTTTATCTCTGCTCTGATCTTTACTATTTCCTTCCTTCTACTTACACTGGGCTTTTCTTATTGCTCTTTTTCGAGTTCTTTGAGTTGTAAGGTTAGGTAATTTATTAATATTATTTCTTGGTTTTTTTTTTTTGTTTTTTTGTTTTGTAATAGGCATGTAGAGCTAAGAATTTCCCTCTCAAGACTGCTTTCACTGTGTCCCATAGATTTTGGAATATTGTGTTTTCATTGTCATTTGTTGCCATGATGTTTTTTTTTATTTCTTCCTTGATTTCTCTGGTTACCCAATCATTGTTTAATAGCATGCTGTTTAGGCTCCATGTGTTTGATTTCTTTGGATTGTTTTTCTTGTACTTGATTTCCAGTTTTATGTCACTGTGATCTGAGAAAATGCTTGATATGATTTCTATCTTCTTGAATTTGAAGAGACTTTGTCTATGACCCAACATATAGTCTATTTTTGAAAATGACCATGTGCAATTCAAAAGAATACATATTCTGTGGCTTTGGGGTAAAATGTTCTGAAGATGTCAATTAATTCCATCTGGTCTATTGAGGCACTTAGGATTGATATTTCTTTGCTGATTTTTTGTTTAGAGGATTTGTCCAGTGGTGATAGTGGGATATTAAAGTCTCCTACTATGAATGTATCGTTATCAATCTCTCCATTGATATCTTCCAGGTTTTTTTTTTATGTATTTGGGTGCTCCTATATTAGGTGTGTATATATTTACCAGAGTTATTTTTTCTTGCTGTATTGCTCCCTTTAATATTATGAAGTGACCTTCCTTATCTCTTGTTATGTTCTTCACTTTGAGTTCTAATTTGTGAGATATAAGTATTGCTACCCCAGCTTTTTTGTTTTTTCACTTCCGCTTTCCTGAAAAACTGTTTTCCATCCCTTCACCCTTGGTCTGTGTGCATCTTTTTTTCTGAGGTGGGTTTCTTGTAGACAGCAGGTATATGGGTCATGTTTTCTTATCCAATCTGTTACCTTATGTGTTTTTATTGAAGCATTTAATCCATTTATATTTAAAGTTATTATTGATAGGCACTTATTTGTCACCATTTTTATTCTTTACCATTTTTGTTCTTTCTTTGCTTCCTATTTCTTTCTTTCTTTCTTTCTTTCTTTTTTTTCAGTAGACCCTTTAGCATTTCTTGCATTGCTGGTTTGGTGGTAATAAATCCCCTCAATCCTTTTTTGTCTTGAAGCTCCTGATTTTACCTTCTATTTTGATTGAAAGCCTTGCTGGGTACAGTATTCTTTTTTAAAATATATTTTTTTTACTTTTACAGTGAGGAAGGGAGATAGATAGAGAGTTAGAAACATCGATGAGAGAGAGACATTGATCACCTACCTCCTACATACCCTACATCAGAGATGTGCCTGTGACCAAGGTACATGCTCTTGACTGGAATTGAACCTGGGACCATTCAGTCCCACAGGCTGATGCTCTATCCACTGAGTCAAACTGGTTTAGGCTGGGTAAAATATTCTTTTTTAAAAATATATTTTATTGATCTTTCACAGAGAGGAAGGGAGAGAGATAGGAAGCTAGAAACATTGATGAGAGAGAAACATTGATCAGCCCCCTCCTGCACGCCCCCTACTGAGGATGTGCTCTCAACCAAGGTACATGCCATTGACCAGAATTGAACCTGGGACCCTTCAGTCCATAGATCAATGCTCTATCCACTGAGCCAAACTGGTTTCGGCAATATTCTTGAATTCAGACCCTTCCTTTGAATGACTTAGTATATTTCATTCCATTCCCTTCTTGCCTGATGAGTTTCTGTTGAGAAATAAATCGCTAGTCTGATGGAGGTTCCTTTGTAGGTAACTTTCTGTCTCTCTCTGGCCACTTTTAAGATTCTTACTTTGTTGTTGGTGTTTGCCAATTTAATTATGATATGCCTTGGTGTCTATCTTTTGGGGTTCATTTTGCTTGGGACTCTGTGAGCTTCTTGGATTTGTGTGGATTTTTTTCTTCTCTATATCAGGGAAGTTTTCTCTCATTATTTCTTCAAACAGGTTTTCTATTCCTGGGTCAGTTTCCTCTTCTTCTGTAACTCCTATTATGCGGATGTTGTTTTCTTTCATATTGTACCAAAATTCCCTTAGGCTCTCCTCCTGCTTTTTAATATTTTTTTCTAGAAGCTTCTCTACTTGAGATTTTTTCCTACTTTGTCTTTTAGCTCACTGATGTGGTCCTCTGCTTCTTCTAGTCTACTTTTGAAGTTTTCTGTTGAATTCTTTTCAGCAGCGATGTCATTTTTAACTTTTTCTCGGTTCTTCTTTATTTCCTCTTGATTCTTACTCATATTGTTGAATTTGTCTTCCACTCTTTTTATTCACCTTATGACCATTTCTCTGAATTCTTTTTCTGTTAGGTTTCTTGCCTCCATTTCAATTACTTTCTTTTCTGGTGATGCTTGTTTTCTTTCATATGCGGGCTTTTTCTTTGTCTGCTTATGGTCTCTCTTCTCTGGGAGTTTGGTTATGCAGTTTTTTCTCTCTTTGTCCCAGGCTAAATATGACTTTTCCATGTGGCATGTAGAGCTCCTCTGAATCTGAGGGTTTGTGCCAATGGGGACTGGTGTTCTGGGACTCGCAGCTATTCGGTGAATTTCCCAACTGTAGATTTTCAGGCTTCCATAAATATCCACTTTCCCCTTCAAGATGGCATGGTCTCTGCGTCTGAGCTTGTGGCTCCGGGAGAAAAAAACCAGCAGCCATGATGGCTGTGCAGTCAGGGGTGCCCCATCCAGCATTCCCCCATATTCTCCTGGAGGATAACTGTCCCTTAAGTTGCCTACAAACACTTCCAGTGCAACCCTCAGGTATTCTCTCTGTCTGATTAGGGACAAGCCTTGGGATACATCTGTCTATTCTGCTACCATTTTTTCCCCCTACAATAATATTTTAAATAAATATATAAAACACAATACCATATGTGAATTCATTATCAATTAATAACCTTTGCAAATTATAAATGCTATTAAGGAGCATTGCAATTTTTAACTGATATGCCACAAGAATTTTTAAAACATGCAATACTTGACTATTTAGAAAGGGGCACTGACCTTTTTTTCGTTAATTCTCAAATAAAAAAAAATGACAACAGCCAGTGCAACAATAGCTATCCAGTGTGAAATAAAAATTGTACCTATTTTTGTTACATTGGCAAAAAAATATATTTCTTTGTGTGTCACATAATTTTAGTAATTAGTGTTCATGTGCCATGAAATGAAAAATGTTGAAACTTGCTGCATAGCTACTTTGATAAAGACACGATCCAAAGCAGTTAGATTCATATTGATCTGAGATAAAGCTCATTCGTACTTATTGCTGGGACCTACACCAAGTTACAAGCCTGAAATTGATGTACCTGTCATAAGAAAGCAATAGTCCCACCAGAATTAAGCAGCTAAGGTTCTATTGTTCAGAAAACTAAGTTATTGAGAAGCTCAAATTATTTGTAATTTAGATGCTTGATTAACTTACTTTTAAAATGAATTAAAAAATAATGCAATAAATAATTTCCAATGAGATCAATAATGAAACTAGTATTGGCAAGATAAGTGTTTCTTCTAAGAAACTTTGTCTTTTTCCATCTCTGAGTCTTTTAAATATTTTTTTAACTGAATAGAATAAATTTTAAAATGTTGTACAGTAATAGAGAAATGTTCTCTTGCCACTCACTTGCTGAGGAAATGAATATGTTCTGATAAATGTATATAGTCTGTATTGGGGATGTCTGGCTTCAGAGACCTGAAAGTAGCATACTCTAATTTGTAGGTTTCAAATTATTTCTTCTTGTGAAAGTATGCATGCATACTCACACACAAACCTACACACACCAGTTGCTATATATAGAGAACAAGGCAGGCCACTCAGTAGCTTATGCTGACTGATGACAGTAAAGAAATGAATAAAAGGATAGTAAATGTCTGCTTAATTTATTCTACAAAATTAGTCATTAGATTTTGTAATCTACTTGATCATTTTTAGAAAATCTATGAGAAACCTAGAAATAAGGGATAAAGGTGGTGGCACTTCTTTATGATGTCATTATGGGGGCCTAGAATGAGTCAGTCCACAATGTGCCTCTGTGATATGCAGATTGTTTAGAACTAAAGGAAATACTAGCCTCCAGTTGAAGAGAAAGTTTTTCCCCTCCTTAACCACTTAGAACAGGGGTGGGGAACCTTTTTCCTGCCAAGAACCATTGGACATTTATAACATCATTTGTAGGCCATACAAAATTATCAACCTAAAAATTAGCCTGCTATATTTGGTCAAACATTTAATTAACTCATCCCTAATGCCTTGGCAGGGCCAGACCAAATGATTCCATGGGGCTCATATGGGCTGCAGGCCAGAAGTTCACCCCTGACTTAGAAGAACTTGAATTAAAGGCATTGACCAGAATAAGCCATTGTCAGAGATAATCTCTTTTTGACCTATATATATGGCAGGAAAAACTTTTACTTACTGAGATCTGCAATGAACCTTTGAGCCCCTGAGGCAATTTAAGTAATCTCCAGCTCAACCTGTCTTATATATGCACTAGAGGCCTGGTGCACATATTCCTGCACCGGTGGGGTCCCTTGGCAGGGCCGTTTCACCTAGTCCAGATCGGGCCGTTCTTGCCCAGTCCGGATCAGGTTGATTGGGTTGGCCAGATTGGGGGAGGAACCGTGGGAGGTTATCTTTCTACTTCTTAACCTCTCATGCCTATTGGATCTCTGAGTCTCTTATGTATGTGGGATTCCCATACATATGTATGTATTAAATTTGGTTATTATTTATTGCTAATCTTTCTCATGTCTATTTAATGATTAGAACAGCAGAAGTACATTGAGAATAGAGGAAAATGTGTTGCACCCTCACATCATACAAGGACAGAGATTTGATTAAAGTTCTCAGACTTAGTGAAACTACAACTCAGCTAGCAGAATTTTATCAAGAGGAAATGCAAATAACTTCTATCTAATAGAATACATAAAACCAAAAATTATATAGTTTATAGGCCTATTTGACATAAAAGAGTTGCACTTAACTCAGCTATCTTATCCAAACATTAATTTGTTAAATTATACATACCTCTACCTCTATCTCTACATGTTAGCCACCCTTCTTTCCCCCTGTCCTCCCACCTTCCCTCCCTCCCTTTCTTCCTTCCTTCCTTCCTTCCTTCCTTCCTTCCTTCCTTCCTTCCTTCCACTTTCTTCTTCTCTCAATCATCTATGCTTCTATGTATTTATCTATGTATCTATCTATCTAAACTTGTTGAATGCTCTTTTGACCAGTTTTAATATATTCTTAATGGTTCACCTCATTAATTAAAGAGTTAAAAATATGTGAAAATGTTCTTTTTATATTTACATGAAAATCATGTTATTGAATCTTTTGAAAATTAGAGTTTAGCAGTTTTGTAGGTCAGCCACTAAAACATGCAACTGAGCGTACCTGATGGGACCAAGTACACTACCATGTAGAAAAGTGTATGTATTTCCTGGGCTATTTAATCTTCAGCACATCTTTATTTAGTTTGATGACTCTGGGAATATCAAAGTTTTGTGTGTGTTTTTAACTTATGATTTTTGTTTGTTTCTGATTCATGCAGCCTGAAAATTTATTTTGTATCTGTGGGAACCATAGATGGACACTGGGTATTATGGTTGACCATTTGATGATCTTTGTCAATAAAAATAAAGATCAATCCTCTGTCACATGAAAGATGACAGAGAATCTAGTCTGTATTTATTATTCTTTGGATATTTGTTTGTTAACTAGAAAGAAGAGCCAATTTTTGAGGTCTTGACTAGATTTACCTTTTATTTGTGGTTAAAGCTGCAGCTCTGAAGTCAAGGGATCACTACACTATTCTGGGTGTGTCATTGAGGAAAGTGTTTACCTTTCTTTAGGTGAGTATGAATAATTTTGCTATATCTGAATAGTATTAATAAATTAGATTATTATATATTTTAAATTAAAAGAGCTCTATTTATACTGATATATAAAGGGTATGTATTTTCAAATTCACAAGAATTAAGAAAACATAATCTTTAATATTATAAAATGATTGACTAAAAAATAAAACTTTCTTACTGAAACTACTTGCTCAAAAACATTCTATGTTGGTAGTTCCAAAATAGTCATGAGAATATAAAGTACAGCATAAGAAATACAGTCAACTAAAGGCTCGGTGCACAATGTTCGTGCACTAGGGAAGGGTGACCCTCAACCTGGCCTGTGCCCTCTCATAGTCTTGGACTCTGGGGAATGTCTGACAGCCAGCTTAGGGGAACGGGAATAAGCCAGCAGGTGTACATTCCCTAGGGGTCCTTAACGCTGTTGGAGGCAGGACTCCTGCCACCACCACTGTGCTTTCCATGAGTCCAACTTCTGGCTGAGCAGCGATCCCCTTGTGGGAGTGCACTGACCATCAGGGGACAGCTCCTGCATTAAGCGTCTGCCCCCTGGCAGTCAGTGTGTGTCATAGAGACTGGTCTTTCTGTCATTCAGTCGAGTTGCATATTATGGTTTCATTACACAGGATAATATTATAATAACTATATATGGTGCCACTTGCATATTAGAAATATCAGGGGGAATACTTTGCAAACCTGACACTAATGTAAAAAATAATGATTGTAAACTGTAATTAAAAAATAATTAAGAAAGCTAACATGTTATGAATTCAGATTAACATAATTAAAATATATCTTTGGACAAATCAGAATTGTTTAATAATTTTGGTCTAGCCGAAACCAGTTTGGCTCAGTGGATAGAGCATCGGCCTGCAGACTGAAAGGTCCCGGGTTCGATTCCAGGCAAGGGCATGTGCATTAGTTGCGGGCACATGCCCAGGGGGGGGCGTGCAGGAGGCAGCTGATCGATGGCTCTCTCTCATTGATGTTTCTGGCTTTCTATCCCTCTCCCTTCTTCTCTGTGAAAAATTAATAAAATATATTAAAAAAATAAAAATAATAATTTTGGCCTAAGTAAATAAAAAAAGTAGCATATTTTTATCATCTTGATTATTAATAGAGTATAACATTAGTTTTTATATTCATAAGATTTGCTTGTTTTATCATAAAATGTTCTCTTTAGACTGAATGTCAAGAATGTTTTATATGGGTTTATTGATCAAATAAACTGATAATTATTTACATAATTTTTGAGAATTTGAAAAAGTAAATCAGTGTTTTACAAAATTAAATAACAATTCTAATAACATTTTATAGCATTAATTATATTTGTTATGTATTAGCTTAAACATTATTTCTAATATTTAAAATAACCTGAAATATGAGTAAATGTTAAAATAAGGTTAATATGTAAATATTCTTTGGATATCTGCTTAATTTCTCAGTAATGGTAGATACTAAAATATTAATTACTAAGTATAATTGTAAACATAAATTTTGCTTTTTATTTTTATGTGTTTCAAGAAACTATCCCTTTGGGCCACCTAAATAAAGATGATGCTTATTTTCTACTTTAAAAAGACATATAAAAAAATGTATGTAGTAGTAGAAAATTGTGTTATCCATATTCATGAATTTTGATAGTCTAATAGGATGCATGAATATGATAAACATTTTGTATCAAACTATCTCTAAGCATTTTCTCTGAAATTGATATTTCTTTTGGTTAAAAGTTATAATTAACATGAATATTTGAGATTATCCTAGGGATAATGATGATCCAGAGGCATAAATGTGGACAAAAGTAATAAAATGTGTTTTTTAATCAATTCATATAAAAAGAGTAGTCTAATGTGTTTGTTTATTTCATAATTTGAAAGAAGATAGTGAAAAGCAAAAGCTGAATGGTTATAAAAATGTTTCCAATACTCACAGAATGGGATTTTTACTTGTCATAGTTTAAAATATCTGGATCTGTAAAGACATAAGGGTTGTGTAAATAGTTTTGCCATAGTTGACTCAGTTTTATGTGCTTATTTTTTAAATGACATGAAGAGTTTACTGCCAAATATCGATGCCAAACTGGAATTTGACTTTCACACTGTTAAAATGATAAATGATCCTCTTTTACCTTCTGTTCAATCTGCTCAGAAATAGTAGAGATTCCATGGCCTACCAAAATGATTTTCTTTTTGAGATTACTTTATCATTCCCTTCATTTTAAAAAATAGAAAAAGTTTCCTAACATATAAAAGAGATGTTTCCTTCTAACTTGTTCCCCAGGTATCCATGTTCTATCTTAATCTAATGGCCAAATATTTTATGTAAATATTTTTTTAAATTTACCTTTATTGTTGAAAGTATTATATATCTTCCCTCCTCTCCCCCCATTGACTCCTTCTAGCCTGCATCTGCTCCCCAACCGAGGCCTCCACCATACTATTGTCTGTGTCCATGAGTATGCATATATGCATATAAGTTCTTGGGTTAATCTCTTCCCACTTACCCACCCCCACCTCCCTTTGAGATTCCTCAGTGTGTTCTATGTTCTGATTTTATTGTCAGAAGAGCAGGCCCTCCACTTCAGAAAAAAATAAAAATTTTAAGTAAAATGTTTTACACCAAAATATATCTTATGTTTCCCAAAAAAACCCCATGAAGTGATATAGGATTGCTTTTTCATTTTCTAAAAGTTATATTAGAAAAAGATTTGTTTGCTGTCTTCCATGGTTTCCAATTAGCAAAATACAATTTAAGACCTGCATAGGAATTGCCAAATCTGCAAAGATGCTGGGGCTACCAAAGCTAAGTTTGAAGAGTTATAATATTATTAAAAAACATTTCTATAAAAATACCTTAGAGATTTGTCAATGACTTTGCAATCCATGGTTTGTTCTTAATTTCATTGGAAAAATGGATCAAATTCTTATGACATAGCTGTTATGCCCAGAGTTCGGGGTCCCCAATAATCCACCACTAAGGAGCCTTTTTCAATGCAAAAGCAAAAACTCTTTATTCAAACCCGGGTTTGGCTCTCAACCTCTTTCTGGCACAGCAGTGAGGCGAGAGAGCCAGCCGGGGGGGGCGGGAATTAGTTTTATGGGGTAGGATAATTAGGGGGCTTAGGAAAGTGACAAGGGTTACAGAGATCGGTCACTTGAATTAGGGTCTTTCTGTGGTTTACCCTTATTAGGACCCTCGCTGTGTTCCTGGAGCTTCATTGGTCCATTCGGGTGGGGGTCGGGGAAGTTAAGACATTGCTGGCACACCTGTGGCCACTCCCAGAAAAGGGAGGGGGTTTAGGCAGGGGTCCCAGCGCTATAGGACAAGATGGAGGGGAGTTCATTTCCTTTCAATAGCTATATACTGCATCCCAGTAAAAAATTTTACTCTTCTATGTTTTTATATTGTTGGCAAGAAATTGACCACAGTCATTTATTATCATTATCAAACAGGTTTTTGCTTCCTTCTGATGGTAGCCTGGAGGCTCTGCTATAAGCTGCATCTAGAATTTGTATATTAAACAACAAAAAGACAATCACATTGCATTATGGAAAGAACAGTATTAGATACTTGGAACTACTGATACTGCAAAGAGTAGGCTGTTGAATACAGGTTTCCAAGCTGACATGACTTAGACAACTTTCACACTATACCAGTTGAGTGAAACATTATATAGAAATTTCTTTATTGTCCAGAAACAAATGTAAACACACTGCTGATCCCCAATCCAATAGAATTAATTACCCAGGATTAAATAACTCACAAAGTGCAATTTAGCCGCCATTACTTGTGTGGAATATTATTGATGATATTTTCAATATTCTATTTTTTTGATAGATGAAGTCACTATCTCTAAGCCTCGATTTAGTGGACTATTTAAAAAAAAAATGGAAATAAAAATGTTTTAATTGCTTTCAATCAGTATCTGGTTGTCACTGAACCCCACCTCCTCTTATCCTTGCCCAGAATTCAGAAACAAGCAACCTTTTTTGAGTTTCCTTACATTTTAGAGCAATATAGTCATTTGCATCCATTCAGTGAAACCTGTCTTCCTGTTTACTGTTATGGGGTGACTCACAAGAGATGACCACCAGAGACAGAGATCAAAATTTATGAGCCTCTATTAAGCTAGCCAGCGACTACAATTGCAGCACTTTACAGTGGCAAAGACCAAACTGTAAAGTGTTACAGCAAATTTATATTTGGAAACCACAAGAGGGAGTTAGGACAGTTACAATGACAATCCAAAGGTTACAAAAGCTATTTCAGCCGTTTCCAAGAAAGTCAGGGCACAGGTGCAACGCCTGGGCATGCTTGGCGGGAGCGTGAACCACCACCTCCCTCCAAACTCCCACTGACCCATTGTTTGGTGACCTACTCCACCTCCCTCTGTCTTAAGGCATCCTGCCTCCAGGCAACGGAGGAGCTGTGCAATGTTTGCAGCCCAAAACATTTATCAGTATACAACTGGATAAATTGTATAGCCAAGGCCTCACTTTATTGTCACATTCGAGAATGATTCTAATTTAATCAGGCATGGCAACCCCACTATTAAGAAATGCATTGACTTTATATGTGAATCTGGTGCTTTGAACCCCTACTCACCAAGGATATTGTGAAATATTTTGCCACATAGTATATGAAAATGTCACTAAATCTCTCAGATAGTTCTCACCTAATACCTGGTTTGCAGAGTGCCATTCTCAGGAGCAGTAAGGAAGTTGTCTTCTGGCAAAAAGGAGTGGGTAGTATCTGAAGAAGAGAGGGGCGTGGCCGGCCACAGGGAAGGGGCTGGGCGTTGGAAGATGACAGAGCAACTGGTGGGACAGGGAGGCAGTTATGTGCTTCTGGACATGCCCAGCTCAAATGGGGAGGGCCAGGCCAAGAGTTTAGGGAAGAGCTGCGCCTTTGCCCCAACCGAAGTGACCTCAGAGTAGGATGTGCAAGCAGCTCTGGCTTTAGCAAAGGAAAAGTTTGGCCCTGTCAATGTGTTCTGTGGCCTTCAATTGTACAGGCATCTGGGTGGCCTTCAAGACCTACAACCTGAAGAGGAGCCAGGCCCATCCCTTGGAGGACTTCCAATGAGTTATCAACGTGAATCCCATTAGCACCTTCAACGTGATCTGCCTCGTGGCTGGGGAGATGGGACAGGACGCACCAGACCAGAAGGGCCAGTGCAGGGTCATCATCAACTCGGCCAGCATGGCTGAATTTGAGGGCCAGGTAGGGCAAGCCGCATATTCTGTTTCCAAGGGGGGCATGGTGGGTATGACACTGCCCATTGCTCAGAGCCTGGCTTCCCTGGGCATCCAGTTGATAACCGTCGCTCCAGGTCTGTTTGGCACCCCGCTGCTGACCACCCTCCCAGAGTAAGTGTGCAACTTCCTGGGCAGCCAGATGCCCTTCCCTTGCCGCCTGGGCCACCCTGCTGAGTATGTGCACCTAGTACAGTCCATCATCAAGAACACGTTCATCAATGGGGAGGTCATCCGCATGCAGCCTTGAAAGGAGTGGGCAGAAGAAACACACACTCTCCACCTGTCCTTGGCATCCTGTGCTCTGCAGCTTGGGAGAAAGCCTGATAGTGATTTTGTAATTCTGACCACTAATCACTTTCTGTGCCTAATAAAGTCTATTTCTTAGAGGGGAAAAAATGAAAAGAAAAATTTACCCAAATTCACAAGGACCACACATGAAATCTGACAGAGAAAATGTCTTGTAGTTAGTTTTCTAGCTTTGGAATAGGTGATCAAATAAGAGAAACTTTTCCAAACCCAACCTGACATTCAGTATCAGAATTTTGGGACAGTAGTTAGTCCTCTGACATTTGTACTTGTCCAATATGGAATGGCTCTAGCTTTACAAAGCAAACTCAAGAAGACACGTATGGTTAGTGAATACTCTTATAACATTCATTTGTATATTAAACAGTAAAAGAACAATCACAATGCATTGTGGAGGTATTAAGCACATGGAACTAATCAGGTCAAAATTTACACCCAGAAACATTTTTTGTGAACAAAAATAACCTTTGAAGATTACTTATTATCTCAAGGTGATAAAAAGTAAAAAACAAACAAACAAACAAAAAACACACAAAAAACAAAAACAAAACGACAACAGACAACAACTCTGAAACTTAAAGGAAAAAAGTTATCTTTCTTGATGTTTTATATTGAAAGGTAACTGAAGAATTATCTAAGGAAATAACTTGTGCATGACATTGTTTACTACTGATTAGTAGACCCAGACTTGATAGGAAATATCCTCAGTAAAGGAATTCATTCCTATCAGGTGGAACACGTAACCCAAATTATTATAGATTATGGCCCATTGGACTTCATCTAGTTTTGTATCTAATGGTGCAATTATATAGTAATAGCTCTTCAATAATTTATTCAATGCATATCTCACATTCTCCATCATTTAATTAGTTCAATAGGTTTTCATGAATCAATTTGTAGGAGATATGTTTCTTAATATTTTAAAAATTATACTTTAATAAATATCATTAGTATACATATATGGAACTAAAAAGAGGGAAACATCATTAAAACATCCCAAATTATGCCAACTTCCCACCACCAGCTATCAATGGAATATGATTTTAGACATCTATTCAGCTGTATGTCTCTACTGGATATATACTGAAGGCATTCATGGCAAGGATACATACATCTATAAATTTTCCTACTAAAACTCTTTTACGGAGGATAATTTTGACGGAAATTTTTTTAACTAAACATTATAATTTATAATTATATGAATTAATATATTTCTAGATGATTTTTGTTTAACAAATTCTTTCTCTTCCATGCTTTAGAAGTTTATATTTACTCTAGAATTTTAGGTTTCTGGAAATATTTGGGGTAATATTTGATACTAGAAAACTCACATACAAATGTAAATTATTTTTAATTCATCTTATCAAATTGGTAACTGAATCTTTTTTTTTTTTGTATCAACATGCTCTATTTTTTTGTTACCTTACTGATGTATGGTAAGGTATGCTCATATTTCAGTTCCTTTGATGGCCTGCCATCTATTTCCAGATACTCAAGGAAAAATTGCCAACTAATCCCCAAAGACTTTCATTTTAAAAATTAAGTGAATTCATTCTATCTTCAGTCCTTGAAGCCTTTTGAAGAATTGCCATAAAAAGATAATTATTTCCTCTTATACTACTTTTAGTTTTTGTCCCTGTTCTTTTTAATATTGCATTATAAATTTTTACTTTGTATTATCTTAAATGCCAAAAATATGCATTTGAAGATAGTCATTTTTATCTTAGTAATATGCTAAATATATTCATATTGACATTGGGCAATGGCAAAAACATTATCAGTATACTCAATATTCACTAACTCAGTAATTACATAATTTTTATAATGAAATAAAGTAAAGGGTTTCTTTTAAAACCACAAGATAAGAATTATTATCTATTTAGCATAACCTTGAGTCTATTTTCTATTCATAAAAATGAATCCTTTGAATACCATAATTCTAGCATATTTCTTTTCTACAGTTTGTGAAAACACGGACTTTTATTTTAATAGTATTTCAATACAATTATTAATATTTCAAATTGAGTCATCCATCAAATTTTTTAAAAAGGTCATAAATTCTTTTCACTAATGTTGACAATGGCTTGCCCTCAAAATGATCATAAAATTATAACTATATTTTCACTTCATTAATTTAATCTAAGTTGTTTATTAGAATGAAAAATGTTATTGGAAAAATGTGTATTTTTTTCAAGGTTCCTCTAACTAAGCTGTATCTCTTACTGATAGTAAGCACCTTCATCATTACAAGAAGACAACAGTACTTCCTTTACATTTTACAAAGACATTTATTTATCTGAATGACATTATACTTAATTCCCAGAACAATTAAATAAATAATTTTATTTATAAAGTTTTCAGCACCATATTTTAATAAGACGTAGTATTTGAATTGAACCAACCTGTTGGTAATCAGTGAAGACAGGAAACTATGTTGATACAAATGATTGTTCTAACTTAAGTGGTTGCCATCCTTTAACACTTGTGCCAGATGGTGGCACACTGGGACATTGGGACTGGCAACCCTTTTGACCTTTACTATTTGGAGTTATTGTTTCATTCCTGTCCACTGACATAGGCACAATCATTACCAATCTTGAATTTCACAATATTTTCCTGCCCTTCAGATCACTAACCCATCTGTTTTAACTCTATAATACAAATAAAGGGAAGGGAAATATTTTAAAACCTTGAAAATGGTGATTTTATTAAGTATTTTATACTACTGTAGATTATCATAATATTTGAGATGTAAGAACTTCAGTGTTTCATCAAATGATATCCTCATCAAGTGATCATCCTGCTTTAGTGTGACAACCACAATTATGGGAAACTCACTATGTTTTGAAGAGAAGAGTCTATCTTTTTATAGTTGAAGGCATAAGCAAGTAAAAGAATTGAAGTATGACTTTAGGTCTACACCATATTGGCTATGGTGATATAAATGAAAACATTTGTAGATGTGAAAATTCTATAAAATTACTCATTGTTAAAATTAAATAGAATAAAAAGAGAAAAACAATTTTTGTATTATTTCAGCTCATTTCTAATAGTTTTTTGCATTTATTAATCTATAAAAATGTATAAAATAGGTAATGAATGGTAGAATTAAAGTTCCACTACATACCCTTTAATGTCTGCCTTGTCAGCACATTCATTTTTTTCCATTACTACTTTTCCAAACCAGCCCAAACGATTCCAAGTGCTTTGCCTGTACAATTTATAATTACACATCTACTTGTTGATGGATTTCTCTTTCTATTGTTAAACAATTAAACAAAATTTTTCATGAACAAGTAATTATTTCACACTAAAGAGTTATTCTTAAAAAGAAAAAAATTCAGTCTCCCACGCAGAAACAGCCAATAGAGCCAATAGTACATAAACCTCTAGTTATTTCAAGACAGCCATTATTATTATTAAACACCATTTGGATCAGTTTTTGATTCTAAAGAAAAAGATCTCATGTTCAATTAAAAAATAGAGGAATATTCTTATTTTTCCTGCTCTTTTGGACTTATTTGTAATTTAAGAGACCTTTTGGAATATTCTACTATTCTAGGTTTATCTTGAAATGTAGGCTTACTAGAAATATAAAAGTTTCCACTGTACATAATGCTGCTATGAACATAGGGGAGCATATATCTTTGCAAATAAATGTTTTAAAAATTTTCAGGTAGTTACCCAGAAAAGGGGTTGCTGTTCATATGGTATCTATGTTCTTATTTTTTTGAGGAACCTACATACTCTTTTCTATAGTGGTTGTACCAGTTTACATACCCACCAACAGTGAATGAGGGTTCCTTTTTCTCCTCAACTTCTACATTTGTTATTACATATCTACAATGGATTACTATTCTGCCATAGGGAAAGATGAAATACCTTCATTTGTGACAAGGATAATCCTTGAAAAATCATGTTAAGCAAAATAAGTCAGTAAGAAAAAGTTAAGAATCATATGATTTCACTCATATGTGGTATGTAAAAATGAAAGCAACAAATGAACAGAAGAGAAAATAAACAAACAGAAGCCATCTTAGACACAGACAACAATATGATGGTTACCAGAAGGAAGTGGGTAGTGGGTAGTAAAGGGGGCTGAATATATGGTGATGGAAGATGGTTTGACTTTGGATGGTAGACATACAGATGATGTATCATAAAAGCATTCATTTATAAGCCATATACTCTTATTAACTAATGTTACCCCAATAAATTTATTTTAAAAAAGAAAAAGAAATTCAAAACGTTTTTTTTAGAAATATGGAACTTATAGGTTGAGAAATTTAATATGTTCAATCCAATGTACAACTAGACTTAAGAACAAAATGTCACACTTGTTTTTATTTGTTTGTTTTTCACTCTGATTAAATCTTTACCCAAAAGCTAGAATAATAATTCTAGAGTATAAACAAGTTCATTATTCTCATTACAACACAACAATGATGTCTTCATGGCCTGGACATGTATTTCACCATGCTCTATGGGGTATTATATAGATTTTGGCATTTTACTTTTCCAACCTTAACTCATAGTAATAATTGAAACTATTATAAATAATTATGTGATTAATTATAATGATAATAGACAGAGGAGTTAAAAAGACAAAAAATGAAGACTGGCCTCATAACCATAATTACACCATCCAGGGAATTATTTCCAAGTAAGAAAAATAGCTTTCTGTTTCAAAAATTTCTAAAATGGAATAACAGGTTCCTCAAATTGCCCTCATCACATTAAGGCTCCTCTGTAAAGTGATAGATCACTCAACTATGTTTATCAAACAACTATTTATTCTTTAAGGATCATTTTAAATGCTCAACTCTGTTTTTATCAACCCTAAAATTGTATATAAATAACTTTTTTCATGATCATAATCCCCCAACATTGAAAGTTTTGCCTTAAATCAGAACACAACAGTATCAGAAATATATTGCCCTTAACTTAGACCTTCAGAAGTGGTACAAAGAGTTTATCAAGGTGTCTCTCTTTATGAAATAATTAATCAACAAGGTGTGGCTTTGTCAACAGGTTATTTTGGTGTTCTTTAAGGAAGTTGCTCTTTAAGCAGCATAGTATCCTTTTTCATCTCTGCCCCTTTTCTCTGGCTTTTTATTTGTTTGGATTATTCTCTTTTCGGAGAAATCCATTTAAAATTTATTTCTTTGAGGGGTTTCCCTCTCCCACCATCTACCTAAGACCTACATTTTCTCTATTACAATGCTCTGTCCATTATCTTTATAATTACTTATAATTTTAAATATATTTTATTGATTTCTTACAGAGAGGAAGGAAGAGGGATAGAGAATTAGAAATATCCACTAGAGACATTGATCAGCCGCCTCCTGCACACTCCATACTGGGGATGTGCCCACAACCAAGGTACATGCCCTTAACCGGAATCAAACCTGGGACCTTTCAGTCCACAGACCGATGCTTTATCCCCTGAGCCAAACCGGTTTCAGCTATTTATAATTTAAAATGATGTATTTGCTTACCCAATTGTTTATTACTTATTTTTCTATATTAGATTGAGGAACTCAGAGATGTACCGGCTGTTCTCAAATATGTTCTGAATGATTGTGAAATGTATGCTAACTTATCTGGTTCCTGCATTAGTTTGCAGGGAGGATTTCCTAGGGAGAGCCACATGACAGTATTTCTTTTACTTCGGATATTTAGATCCTAAGAAAAATGTTTACAATAAACCACAGGATGTTTTTCTGTTAATTTCTTCCTGTTCAAATTATTTACCAATTATCTGTAACCTCAGCTGATGATCATATCATTGATATTATTGTTATTGTTTATCTTTCATTTCTGGCATTTCTGTTTGAGTCTTTCTTTTACTTTCCTTCTATATGTTCTTAAACATGCTTTTTTTACTCAATCCATTAATATATTAATAATAGTTATTTTAAATTTCTCCTAAGGCTGTTACAACATCTGAATCAGCTTCAACAACACCATAGATTTATCTCTTAATAATAATTTTTGTTCTCATTCTTGTTTTATGTGTATCCCATAATTTTTATTTTATGAGAGACATTGAGCATAAAACAGTAGAAACTGAGATAAATAGTATTTATATATTATCTTCTGTTGGGTTGTTTGTGCAGGAATTTGTGTCAATCTAAATAGAAGATGATCTGAGTTTTGGTATCATTATTGCTATCATCACCTTCAGTGCACTACAGTTTCCATACTCTTCTAGTTTAGGGTGGGAGCTGGGTTTCAACCTTATGTTTAGGATGGGAGCTGGGTTTCAGAAAGATTTTCCTTGTGTTCATGTTCCATTCTCTACTTTCAGTGACCTATCTGCCAGAGAGAGCTCTATCCCCATGCTCTTGCCAGTCCCTAGTGGAGCAATGTTGATGTTTGCTACTTGGTGCTAGGCATGTGAAAGACAGAGTAATTATCTGATGCCCTAGTCCAGTCTCAGTCTAAGGCATACTCTGTTTACCACATATATGTCCTATCTAATAAAATAGTAAAATCAAATTAACCATCATTCTGCTACACACACAACCTATGCCCATAAGCCAATCAGGAGTAAGTATGCAAATTAACCCAACTAGGATGGCTGTGGCCATGGAGTGAGGGGGAGGCTTGGGTTTCCCCAGAAATGGAAGAAGCCAAGCTTTCTGCATATTATGGCCAGCCTAGGCCTCTACTCAAGGCTACACAGTTTCAATTATAGAAAATAAATAAATCCCAGATACCAAGGCCTCAGCTTGAGTTTCTGGGGGTCATGGCTGTCCTGAAAACCACCACAGTTCCCTCACCCAGGCTTCCCCATGCCCCAAGAGAACCCTCACCCTGATCTGGGACACCCTTCAGGGAAAACAAGCTAGTCCCAGCCCATCCTATCCTATCTAATAAAAGCATGATATGCAAATTGACCATCACTCCAACGCACAACATGGCTGGCCCCTTGTGGACACAAGATGGCCACCACAAGATGGCCAGCAGGGGAGGGCAGAGGGGAGGGACTAGGCCTGCAGGGGAGGCCAATTAGGGGCTATCAAGCCTGCATGGGAAGGCAATTAGGGGTGACCAGGCTGGCAGGGGAGCAGTTAGGCATTAATCAGGCTGATAGGGGAGTAATTAGGGAGTGATCATGCTGGTAGGCAGAAGCAGTTAGAGACAATCAGGAAGGCAGGCAGGCAAGTAGTTGTGAGCCAGCACTCCCTGATTATGAGATGGGTTGGGTCTAAACAGGCAGTCGGACATCCCTCTCACAATCCAGGTCTTCTGGATCCCAACTGCTTGCTTGCCTGCCAGTCCAATCACCCCCTAATCACTCTCTTGTCAGCTGGTCACTCCTAAGTGCCTTTTTCTGCTGGCCTTGTCACTCCTAACTGTCTTCCTTCCCCACCTGGTCATCCCCAATTTCCCTCTCCTACTGGACTGGTAACCCCCAAATGCCCTCCTCTGCAGGCCTGGTATCCCCCAACTGCCCTTCTCTGCAGGCCTGGTCACTCTCAACTGCTCTCTCCTGCAGACCTGGTTCCCGCCAACTGCCCTCCTCTGTAGACCTGGTCACCTCTAACTGTCCTCCCCTGCAGGTCTGATCCACTCAACTGCCCTCCCCTGGCAAGCCTGGTCCCTCCCAACTTCCCTCCTCTGCTGGCCATCTTGTGGCAGCCATTTTGTGTCCACATGGGGGCAGCCATCTTTGACCACATGGGGCAGCCATCTTGTCTGTTGGAGTAATGGTCAATTTGCATATTAGTCTTTTACTAAATATTAATTTATGCACTAGAGGCCTGGTGCATAAAGTCGTGCATGGGTTGCATCTCTCAGCCTGGCCAGCAATCAGGGCTGATTAGATCCTGCTGGCTGGGGGAGGGACTGTGGGAGGTTGGCAGGCAGTGGGAGGTTGGCTGTGGGATTGCATTGAGCATCTGCCCCCTGGTGGTCAGTGCGCATCATACATAGCTACCGGCTGGTTGCCCAGTCATTCAATCATAACAATTGTTGAGGCATCCTATCTAATAACGAGAGAATATTCAAATTGACTGTCACACCATCACAAAGATGGTGGCACCTGCTGCCACAAGATGGTAGTGCCAGTCTCCTCAGCCCACCACAGTCTCTTAGTCCCAGGGAGCTTCAGGTGTGCTGCAAGGCCAGACCTGCCTGAAGGTGGGTTCGGCTGTACCACTTGCCTTCCGCTGGAGTCCCTCAGTCTTTTCAGCCCTGATGAGGGAAGGGAGGGTGGTAGGTGCCAGAGTCCCCTACTCCTTTCAGCTCTTCCAGAGGGTGGCAGGTGCATAGAGTGGCCTGACCTGCCCTCAGGAGGCTCCAACCACACCACACACCTGCCACAGGAGTTCCC
This sequence comes from Lasiurus cinereus, assembly GCA_011751065.1. Classification (NCBI taxonomy): domain Eukaryota; kingdom Metazoa; phylum Chordata; class Mammalia; order Chiroptera; family Vespertilionidae; genus Lasiurus; species Lasiurus cinereus. The sequence goes on from JAAGEH010000032.1 coordinate 28,742,037, forward strand.
AGGCTTTTCACAGAAATGGGTTGCCTCAAAAGTTGGTTAAGCTTCTTAGGACAAAATAAATGCATTCAAAATCTTTGAAAAGTGAATTTAATATTTATAAAAGTTTGGACTAGACAATTCAAGGTTATTTCCACTATAAACTTCTATGATTTTATGATATTAACATTCTGAATTCACATAGTACCAGTTGTATTGTACGTAAGCAGATCTTTAAAAGAATGGCCATTATTATTAAAACAACTCATAAAACTACACTGTTTGTATGTCAAGGACATTTTGTTTGATTTTCCTAATGGCTGGAGTTAATGCCCCTAAACTGGCAGTCAGGCATCCCTGAAGAGTTCCAGATTGGAGAGGCTGCAGGCCAGGCTGAGGAACATCCCCTCCCCAGGCACGAATTTCATGCACCAGGCCCCTAGTGTGTGTGTATATATATTATAAAGAGGTAATATGCAAATTTCCAGGGATGCCTTGATAATCATGACTGGCTCTAAGCCTTAACAGTCACAACTGTTATGGCTCAAAGCATGCCCCCACCCCAGCACCACCCCAGTGCACATACACAAGAGTGGGGGCATGCTCCCAGCAGCCATGATGCATGTTGGACACATACAGGGAGGGCCTCTGCACCTTTTCTGATTGCTCATTGGCTAAGGTCTCTGTACACTGCCACTGGCAGTGTTCTTGGTAACTTGGTTAATAAGAATCCAAGGAGGTGATCTAGGGTTTTTCCACCTCATTCCTGGAGGAAAAAATGAAGGTCCACTGCTGGAGGGGCTGTGTGGGACTTTCTCAGCATTTGTTCTCTTTGCCCTGTGGCAGCTATACACTGTTCAACTGAAATTAGTTTGGGGCAAGATTTTTCCATTTTACAGAGTTCAACAGAATACCTCTGCTTGTATCAATATAGATCCTGATCCCAAGGTGTTTCCTAACACCTATCTGTAGGAGAGAGATGAAAAGTATTTGTCTGGTTGATAGATAAAACCATTGCTGGTCCTCCCTCAATAGTTCACTGTTTTTGCTTCTTTAGAAGTTAAAAGGAAATATATACACCTTTTTTTTTTTTCTTATCTTTTTTTTTTATTAATTTTTTATACATATCTTCCCATTGCCCCCCTCCCTCCCAGGCATACCCCAACCCCCCAGTGTCTATGTTCATTGGTTATGATTATATGCATAGATACAAGTCCTTTGATTGATCTCTTATTTACCTTACCTAACTTTAATCATCCTGCTGTAATTTCACAGTCTGTTTGAAGCTTTACTGTCTCTGTATCTATCCTTTTGTTCATCAGTTTATAATGTTCTTTATTATCCTCCAATGAGTGCGATCATGTGATGCTTCTCCTTCATTGACTGGCTTATTTCACTAAGCATAAGGCTCTCCAGTTCCAACCAGGTTGCTGCAAATGGTAAGAATTCCTTCTTTTTAATGGCAGCATAGAATTCCATTGTGTAGATGTACCACAATTTTCTGATCCACTCATCTGCTGATGGGCACCTAGGCTGTTTCCAAATTGTAGCTATTGTAAATTGTGGGCAGCCCCATTTCTGCTACCACCTTATAATTGCTGATCAATTCTTACAGGCAGTTCCAAGAGGAGCTTTCATCTGCATTTGTCCTTCCCTCAAACGTTTTCATGAACTTCCATTCCAGGATCATGGAAAAGTGTGAACTACTCTTATCTCTGGAGCCAAAACTACTCATCTTTGAATTTTCAGTTCATGTTTGGCCTTAAAAATGTTAAAATATTAGCGGGTTTATTTTTTTTCCCTACTTGTCTTATAATCAGCATTTCCTTTTATGATCTGCATAAGTGAAAAATTCATGGATTTCATGTATCATGGATGATCTTATGAATTGGATATTATCACCAAAAATAAATGTTTACCGGAAAAATCCTAACTCCTAGTACATGTACATATGACCTTATTTGGGAATTGGTATTTCTAAGATGTAATGTAGATAAGGTCATGCTCTAGTACAGTGGGCCCTTAATCCAAAGTAGCTGGTTTCCTTATAAGAGAGAAGAGACAGACATAGAAGTAAGATGGTCATGAAAAAACAGACAGAAATTGAGTTAATATTTAATCCAAGCAACAAAATATATATTTTTTCTTTATTGATTAAGGTATTACATATGTATCCATATTGCCCTCACTCATGACCTCACCCTCTTGTTGTTTGTGTCCATTGGTTGGGCTTATATGCATTCATGCAAGTCCTTTGGTTGTTATCTCCCCCTTAATCCCACCCTCCCCCTATCTTCTCTCTGAGATTTGATGGTCTGATCAATGCTTCTCTGTTTCTAGATCTGTTTTTGTTCATCAATTTATGTTGTTAATTATATTTCATAAATGAGTGAGATCATGTGATATTTATCTTTCTTTGACTGGCTTAATTCACTTAGCATAATGCTCTCCAGTTTCATCCAAGCTGTTGCAAATGGTAAGAATTCCTTATTTTTTATGGCAGTTTAGTATTCCATTGTGTAGATATACCACAGTTTTTTAATCCACTCATCTGCTGATGAACACTGAGGCTGTTTCCAAATCTTACCTATGGTAAATTGTGCCACTATGAACATAGGGGTACATATGTCCTTTCTCATTGATATTTCTAGTTTCTTGGGTCAAATGGGAGTTCCATTTTTAGTTTTTTGAGGAAACTCCATACTATTCCCCACAGTGACTGCAGCAGTCTACACTCCCACCAGCAGTGTACAAGGGCTCTTTTACTCTGCATACTTGCCAGCACTTGTTTTATGATTGAAATATAATTACCAAATCAAGCAAAATTATATAAGGAAAATATTTATAATCAGAGGCCTGTGTACACAAATTCATGCATAAGTAGAGTTCCTAGGCTGGCTGGCAATCAAGGCCTATTGGGACCTTCAAACTGCTGGCTGGCACCTCCCTTCCCCAGCGCCAAGGCCTTCCTTTGTTCTCTGCACCCCCTCTGGTGGTCAGCATACATCATAGTAAGCAATTGAACTTCTGGGGACAATATGCACATTGGGCTTTTATACATATAGATGGGGTAAGAAAGTCTTTTCAAAAATTATTTTATGTATCCATGATTTAGTATCATAATATATAAAAACCCTGGGTCATAATGACATGTAATGACCGAGGCTCGACCAATTGGAAGTCAGTGGCACCCCAGCACTGCCTGCTTCTGCTGCAGGAGCAGGACTCCAGCATTGACTGCTGAGGGAGTTGCGAATCAGGTCCTGAGAGAGGCCTGAAGAGAGAAGCAGAGAGTGATCCATTTCCTCTGAGGCAGACTTTGATCAGCACTTTTCTCTCTTTCTCTCCCAGTCTGGGCAGCAGCCTCCACTGGGCTGCTGATCAGCTCTGCCTTTCTGATCAGGCCCTGGTGATAGACCCAGAATCACTGACTGGCATTGGAACAAACCAATTAGAACCAAGTGTGAGTGCTGTGAAGAACCAATGGCTCCCTAGGAGGCGGAGCTTCTGACATTGACTGGCATAGACATGACCAATCAGAACCAAATGTGGGTGTTGTGGGGAGCCAATAGCTTCCTGGGATGCAAAGCTTCTGATGTTATCTGGCATAAAAACTGACCAATCAGAACCAAATCTGGGTGATTTGGGGAGCTAAAGGCTGCCTAGAAGGTGGAGCTTTTCATGCTGACTGGCATAGAGACTGACCAATCAGAACCAAATCTGGGTGATCTGGGGAGCTAAAGGCTGCCTAGAAAGTGGAGCTTTTGATGCTGACTGGCAGAGAAACTGACCAATCAGAACCAAATTGGCCAGCAGAAGAAGGCAGTTGGGGATGAGATTAGACCTGCAGGGGAAGGCTGTTGGGGGTGTGATCAGGCCATCAGGGAAGGATAGTTGGGGACAACCAGGCCAGTAGGGGAGGGCAATGGGGGTGATCAGGCTGGCAGGCAGAGGCAGTTAGGGATGATAGGGCAGGCAGGCAGGTGAGCAGTTAGGAGCCAGCAGTCCCTGTTGTGAGAGGTCCACAGGGATCGGGCCTAAACTGGCAGTTGGATATCCCCCAAGGGGTCCCCAATTGGAGAGGGTGCAGTCTAGGCTGAGGGAACTTCCACCTCCATTCACAAATTTCATGCACCAGGCCCCTTGTTTTCAATGTTAGAATAAAAGTGTATTTAATAATCTTTAATAACAAAATGAAAACAAGGTGTGGGTATTATTATGAATGGGGCTTGGTGGATGTTAAATCAATGACTGTACTAAGTATATCATTTCAGTAGAACCCATAATTAGTGGAACCTTAACATATCCCTATTATAGACTCAATAAATGCATGGTGTGAATGAATAAATAGGAGAAGCAATAAGTCTAGGAATAGCAATAGTAAATAGTCTATTCTAAAAAGTTCTGAAAATGTGCCTTCTATGACTCAAAAAAAAAAGTTAAGAAACTATAGGTACAAATAAATGGTTCTTGAGAATTTCATGCTAAGTCAAATAAGGCAGGCAGAAAAAGAACCATATAATTTCACTCATGTGTGGTATATAAAACTGTAAACAACAAAAAAACAAATTTAAAAAATGAATGAACAAAATCTCCTAGACACTGACAACAGTATAGTGGTTGCCAGAGGAAGTGGGGTAGGGGAGTTTTAAGGGTAAAAGAGCATCAAATATATGGTTACAGAAGAAGCTTTGACTTTGATGGGTGGGCACACAATGCAATATACAGATGAAGTATCATATAATTTTACAGCTAAAACCTATATAATATCAACTAATGTTATCTAAAAATTTTATTTAAAAATAACATATTTACAATAAAATATGTATTTGCAAATAAAGTTATAATACTTTGGTTATAAATATTGATTTTAAAACAATCTCTTTCTTGCAATATATAATGGAAATGAGATGAATAAAAGCATTCACCAAACTTTTTCTCATTATCCAGAATAATTAAAATATGTTAGCAGTTTGTTATTTGGCAGCATGCTGTTATTTTCAAATTTTGGATTAACAGATAAAAAGGAGAGATACTCTCTAAATCATCATCATGCATTTGCTATCTGATTGGCATAATTTGAAGACACTGCAATTTTATTTGATACAGTCATTGCTTTTTGTCATAGAAATAATATATTGTTTTATAACACAGAATTGAACAGAGATGAGACTTTCACTAACATTAAAAAAAAAAAAAGGCTGAAACCAGTTTGGCTCAATGGATAGAGCGTCACCCTATGGACTGCAAGGTCCCAGGTTTGATTCTGGTCAAGGTCTTGTTCCTTGGTTGCAGGCAAATCCCCAGTAGCGGGTGTGCAGGAGGTGGCTAATTGATGTCTCTTTCTCATTGATGTTTTTAACTCTATTTCCCTCTCCCTTCCTCTCTGTAAAAAAATTAATAAAATATATATATATATATATATTTTTTTGATTTTGAGTTGATGGTTTTACTTTAAAATAATTTTTTTTAAATTAATTTTTATTAATTTTTTATACATATCTCCCCATTGCCCCCCCTCCCTCCCAGGCATACCCCGACCCCCCAGTGTCTGTGATCATTGGTTATGTTTATAAGCATGCATACAAGTCCTTTGATTGATCACTTATTTACCTCACCTAACTTTAATCTTTCTGCTATAATTTCACAGTCTGTTTGATGCTTTATGATTTTTGTCCTCCTGAGAATTATCAGTCTACTCCCTTTCTGTGCTCCTGATTCTATTATATTCACCAGTTTATTCTGTTGATCAGATTTTTAATTCAATTAATTTTTAGATTCACTTGTTGACAGATGTGTATTTGTTGTTCATAATTTTTTGTCTTTTACCTTTTTCTTCTTCCTCTTCTAAAAGGGTACCTTTCAGCATTTCATATAATACTGGTTTGGAGTTGATGAACTCCTTTAGCTTTTTCTTCTCTGTGAAGCTCTTTATCTGCCCTTCATATATATATTTTTTAAAAAGTATCTTCCTGTCAAGGCCAGAGAGAATGGAAGAATGTTTGAAAAATAAGTATATGAATTTATGCAGATATTAACAGTAAATCCCTTTTTATTTTATGATTTACTGTCATATTCCACCTCAGGAAACATTTGTAAAAAATAAGAGTAGATTGATACATTCTTCTCAAATTAAATTATTTTAAAGGAAAATAATCTCATTAAGTACATTTTTAATCAGAGAATAATGAGTATAAAATTTTAATGTACTATTTAACTCAAGAAAATCACTAGATAAAATTGGATTTTGTTTTTGTACTAGGATTAGCTGTCAGTTTCCAGGTTACTTCAGGAAATACTTATCTCTAGAGTACAATATTTTTAATACTTTGATCATTCTATAATATGAGCACAAAATTTAATTCAGATATCACAGAAATAATACTTTTTGATACAGATATAAAATCTTCTTTCTATTTATAAGTCCACTGCTATTTTGGGTATAAAAGCAAATATATTTCAGTTCTATAGACTTTTATTCTTAAAAATGGATTTTCAAAACCTGTAGCAGCTGAAAGCTTCATTGTGCAGCCTCCTATATAATCACATAATCCATTGGTAAAGACATTGGAAACGGAATTGAAATAGAGTTTTGTAGATTTAATTTGTTTTCTAGTAAAATGCTGAAAATTATAACCGGTTTTCTTTCATGACTATTTTGAGAATACAATTCTATGTGATAGAAACAAATTCTTCACTCTTATACAATAAAAATACCTTCGTATCCTAATGAAAAAGATGATCACATCTTCTTTATTTAGAATAATAAATTCATTTTTTATCCATATTCCTAATGGATTATAGTGTCTGTATAAATCACACATAATCAATACCTCAGTTTGTTCCCTAGAGTCAGAAAGAAGTTATTGTCACCTACTGCTTTAGTTGTCTGTCTTTCTGTTTTTCTCTCATATCTGTTTTTGTCTCAGTACCTTCTTCTTCTCTCTCTCTCTCTCTGCCCTCATAGTTTCTTATATGATTTATAGCAAATTATATTTGCCCAAATTTTAAAATGGTACTAGTGAAAAACATGATTATGGCATATAAAAACTAAAAAATATAAAAAGTACGTGTTACAAAATGTCTGTTGATACTAGACTAAAATTTGAATCTACCCCAGGAAGTAACCATTGGCAAACACTTGTTATATGAAGTTCCAAAAGTTTTATTTTATAATATTTAAAATTTACATGTAGTAAATATACATGTGTATTTATTGTTATTATTTTAGTATATATAATTGGTTTATTCCACTCATCAAAACATCATTAAATGTTTAACATCAGCATACATATATATTTTATTAATATACTTTATGCTTGTATAGAATTTTATTACTCTTATGAATGTTTAAATTATTTCATAATGTTTATGAAAATGCGGAAAAATGTTGTGTATATGTGTCTTGGCACACATATGAAAGTACAGACATCTTTGCTTAATGATGGCGATATGATCTGAGAAATGCACCATTAGGCAATTATGTCATTGTGCAAACATAGAATGCATTTCCACAAACCAACTGGTAATTAGAAAGGTATACATTAAGGCTGATTGTTACTATACTGAATGTTGTAAGCAATTGTAACATAATAGTAAGTATTTGTATATAAAAATATAGAAAAGATACAGTAAAAATATGTTGTATTATAAAAAATTATATACCTGTATAAGGTAGTTACCAAGAATAGAGCTGGAAGTTGCTCTGAATGAGTCAGTAAGTAGTGAGTGAATGTGAAGGCCTAGGGCATTACCATACATTCTTGTAGGCTTCATGGACACTGTACACTTAAGCTACACTAAATTTTCCTTCAAAAATAAATTAAGCTTAACTTACTGCAACTTTTTCTTTTATAAACATTTCAATCTTTTAATTTACTATTTTCAAATAACAATTAGATTAAAACATAAACACATTGTACAGCTGTACAAAAAAAAGTATTTTCTTTTTCTACATCCTTATTTTAAAAGCCTTTTTTCTATTTTTTAATAATTTTTAAACATTTTGGTTAATAACTGAGAAACAAAAACATATTAGACTTACACAGGGTCAGGATCAACATAAACACTGTCTTTCATCTCCACATTTTTTCCAACTGAAAAGTCTACAAGTGCAATTACATGCACAGAACTCTAATCCTCCATGATACCAATGCTTTCTTTTGTAATACTTTCTGAAGGACCTGCAGTTAAGGCTGTGTCACTCTTCATAAATATGTCCATGGTGGTTTGCTTCTTTTTTCCAACATAGATTCCCAGATAATTCACCATGATATTTCTCCCTATTAATTAAAACATTTGGTGTTGGGACCAATGTCTTCAAACATTTTAAGAAGTTTCTTAAGGTTTGCAAAAGCTGCTGCTAACTTCCTTCTGTGAATTTTCTGGGGGTTCTTCTTTTTCTCCACCTTCATTTCTTTTTCTCCTGCCTCTTCTTCAGGTATGTGGTATGATGACAAATAACCATATAGTTTTATATTTTTGCGTGTGTCTTTCCAATTTTGTCAGTCTTTAAATTCTGTCATACTCTCTTCAAATCCTGCCAGTATCACACAGAGCACACAATTATTCTACTGATTTTCGTAATTCTCCAATGTTTTCTTGTTGTTTTTGAGTGCTAAGTGTATGTAATTACTTTCTGCCCTTAATTACCTTTTCTGGGCTTGCCCGTTAAACTATTTAATTTAATGTATCCATTATACTCTTTTATATTTGGCCTACTTCCCAGCTCCAGTTTCTGTTGCCTAGTACTATACATCACCACTCAGAGTCTGCATGTGATCATGAATAACTTCTATGTTTCCATGAAAGTCTGTTAGTAATATTGGATAAAATAAAAAGTATTTAATATAACTTTCAAATTTATTATGCTTATCAGAATAAAGGTTTTATAAAATTATAATCTCATGTTTAGAAGGCATATTGAATTCTTAATAATGACTTCTAGATAGTATTATTTAGGGACCCATATATAGTTACAGATGGCTTAAAGTTTTCAGGATACATATTTCAACTAACTAGCAAAATATTAAGTACTTTTAAAAATTCCTACTATTATATCATTCCTCATATATTTTTATTTTAGTTGAATGAGGCTATTTTATTTTTAAGTAAAAAGTTATTGTTTCATTTAATATTATTAACCTTTCACTAACATAAATGACATTATTGCTTTTCAAATACAATTAATTTAATTTTGTTTTAAAGCATATTTTATGACATTTAAGGATACTAACTGTGTGCATGAATTTTGTTTATAATTATATTGCAACAAAGAAACTTGAATTTTGATAAGTATTTCAAATTGAATACTAGTGGATTTCAATACTTGCATATCATCCTTAAAGCATTTCTTCCAGTTGCAAGAAATCATAAATGTCTATACTATATTTCTATTACTCCAATACATAATTATCCTTGAATAAATATAATAAGATATATTTATTAACATATTACATTAAATAATGGAAACCTACTATAATAACAGTTTATCAAAAGAAAACTCATTGTGAACCTTAAAGACTCATTTATTCTATATTGATATGACTTTGAAGATTCTTCATGGTAGCAAAATTTTGAAACAAAACGCATAAATACTTTTCTTTCAAATAACTTAAAATTTAGAAGTTAGGTAGCATGAGAGAGAGAACGAATATTGATATCTAAAACACATGTTACATTGTTATTAACTTAAACCTGTGAATTTAATATAAGTAAATTAAAATGAAATAATGTAAAATTATAAGGACTCTTATGGGCCATTAATATGGTGTAGCATAAATAACAGTCTGTAATAAGTGCTATATAAACAGTTAATTAAATTCATCAGAGAATAAATCTTCTGGAATCACACTTATTAGGTAAAGTTTGGGGGTTAGAGAAAAAAATATATATCCTATGTAATAAAAGAGTAATATGCAAATTGACCATACCTCTGCTACACCAACAAGCCACGCCCACCATCCAATCAAAGCGAGTATGCAAATTAACCCAACCAAGATGGCTATGGCCACAGAGAGAGCAGGAGAGAGGCTTGAGTTGCCTTAGCAATAGGTGAAGCCAAGCTTTCTGCACACTCTCCCCAGCAGGCCTCTGCTTAAGGCAACAAAGTTTCAATGGCTGTATGAGCAGAAGCCTTGGCTCTGTTTCAGTTGTAGAAGATAAATAAATCTCAGATACCAGGGCCTCCTCGTGAGTCACCAGGGGATGTGGCTGGCCTGAAAACCACCACAGTTCCCTCACCCAGGCCACTCCACACCCCAAGGGAACACACACCCTGATCCAGGACACCCTTCAGGCAAACAAGCTGGCCCCAGCCCGTGTACCATGCCTCTATCCTATCTAATAAAAGCATAATATACAAATTGACCATCACTCCAATACACAAGATGACTGCCTCTATGTGGACACAGGATAGCCACCACAAGATGGCCAGCAGGGGAGGGCAGTTGGCAGGGACTAGGCCTGCAAGGGAGGGAAGTTGGGGGTGATCAGGCCAGCAGGGAGAGCAGTTAGGGCTGACCAGGCTGGCAGAGGAGGGAAGTTGAGGTGATCAGGCCTATAGCGGAGGGCAGTTAGGGGTGACAAGGCCCACAGGATAGGGAAGTTAGTGGCAAACAGGCTGGCAGGGGAGTATTTAGGCATCAATCAGGCTGGCAGGGGAATGGTTATGGGGTGATCAGGCTGGTAGACAGAAGCAGTTACGGACAATCAGGAAGGCAGGCAGGTGAGCAGTTGGGAGCCAGTAGTCCTGGATTGTGAAAGGGATGTCAGACTGCCCATTTAGGCCTGATCCTATCTGGATTTGGTCTAAACACTGTCAGACATCCCTTAAAGGGTCCTAGATTTGAGAGGGAGTAGGCTAGGATGAAGAATGCCCCCCTTCCCATGCATGAATTTCATGCACCTGGACTCTAGTGTCTGTGTGTGTGTGTGTGTGTGTGTGTGTGTGTGTGATATGCCTAAGCATATATATATGCATAAGCAACCAAACAACTGTTCAACTATTTGATCAGTGGTTATAATGTGCACTGACCATCAAGAGGCAGACACTCAACACACAGGCATAGAAACATAGAAAAGACTGATGAATCTCACAGGGAAAGGGGGAAAGGGAGAAAAGGAAGAGATTAATCAAAGATCTTATATGCATACTAGAGGCCTGATGCATGGATTCGTGCACTGCTGGGGTCCCTCAGCCTGGCTTGAGAGGATCAGGCTGAATCCTTGCACAGGTCCTCCAACATCCCCTGAGGGGTACCAGATTGCAATAGGGCACAGGCCAGGCTGAGGGACCCACCAGTGCATGAATCTGTGTACTAGACCTCTAGTCCTATCATACAAAAGAGTAATATGCAAATTGACCATACCTCCGCAATAACCACAAGCCATGCCCACCAGCCAATCAGAGTGAGTATTCAAATTAACCAAAACAAGATGGCTATGGCAACAGAGAGAGCAGGAGGGAGGCTTGGGTTGCCCCTAGTGATGGAGGAAGCCAAGCTTTCTACACACCCTGACCAGCACTTAAGGCAACAAAGTTTCAATGGCTGTGCCAGCAGAAGTCTTGGCTCTGCTTCATTTGTAGAAGATAAATAAATCCCAGATACCAGGGCCTCCTCTTGGGTCACTGAGGGGCATGGCAAGCCTGCAAACCACCACAGTTCCCTCACCCAGGCCACCCCACGCCCCAAGATAACCCCCACCCTGATCTGGGACACCCTTCAGGGCAAACCAGCTGGCCCCCACCCATTCACCAGGCCTCTATCCTATCTAATAAAAGAGTAATGTGAGGATTGACCATGACTCCAACACACAAGATGACTGCTCCCATGTGGTCAAAAGATTCTGCCTCCAAGTAGACACAAAATGGCCACCACAGATGGCCTGCAGGGGAGGGCAGTTGAGAGGGACCAGGACTGTAAGGGAGGGCAGTTGGGGTTGATCAAGCCTGCAAGAGAGGGCAATTAGGGGTGACCAGACTGGCAGAAGAGGGAAGTTGGGGGTGACTGGGCCTTCAGGGAAGGGCAGTTGGGGGGGACCCAGGCCTGTGGGGGAGGACTGCTAAGGGTCACCAGGCCTGCAGGGGAGGGCAGTTAGTGGTGACTAGGTCCACAAGGGAGGGCAGTTAGGGGCAAACCGGCTGGCAGGGGAGCAGTTAGGCATCAATCAGGCTGGCAGGGGAATGGTTAGAGGATGATCAGGCTGGCATGTAGAAGTGGTTAAGGGTAATCAGGAAGGCAGGCAGGTGAGCAGTTGGGAGCCAGCAGTCCTGGATTGTGAGAGGGCAGTCGGACATCTCTCAAGGGGCCCCAAATTGGAGAGGGAGCAGGCTGGGCTGAAGGACAACACCCGCCCCACCCCCCACCCCCCCGCCATGCATGGATTGTGTGCACCGGGCCTCAAGTATTGATATAAACAGAAATGTGAACATAGCAAGTAAAATTTAGGAGAAACAAGTATATATTAAAATAGATTTTAATATATATATATATATATATATATATATATATATATAATTTATTTTTTACAGGAAGGAAGGGAAAGGGATAGAGAGTTACAAACATCAATGAGAGAGAAACAGCGATAAGCTGTCTCCTGTACACCCCCTACTGGGGATTTGCCCACAACCAAGGTTCATCCCCTTGACTGGAATCGAACCTGGGAACCTTCTGTCTGCAGGCCTATGCTCTATCCACCGAGCCAAACCAATTAGGGTTAAAATAGACAGATTTTTTAAATTGTTGGATAAAAGAAAATAAAGCAAGAAAAACAATGTTTAAACATATTGGGATGGACAATTCAAATGATACCTAAAGTTTGTTGGAAAGTGGAGAATCAACCACATAGTATTTCTGAATTTGTGAAATAAACACAACCAAAAAGTGATACTTTGGGTAAAGTTCACTGAAGCACGTGAGAGTGAAAAATAAAGGAAATCTCAGTGAGAGTAACTTAATAATCAATACATTCATTACAGATATAGCCTTCCAAAAAAGTGAATGTCCGCAAACCAAAGGTATGTCTGAGTGCCATTGAAACAAAATCCCTATGGCATTGAATAAATTTCTTCTATCCATTACCTGATACCTGAACTAATCCAAAATATTATTTTTAGAGATATAGGAATATGTATTTTCTAAATTTTTTGAAAGGATTAATGAGGTTTATAGCACCATAAAATGAATTATAAACATATTATGAACATATTTAAATATATATTTTATACCAGTAGTCAGCAAATCGCAGCTCTTAAGCCACCTGCAGCTCTTTGGCTCTTTCACAAAATACTATGGCCTGGATGAGTCTATTTTGAAGAAATGGAGTTAGAAGAAGTTTAAGTTTAAAAAATTTGGCTCTCAAAAGAAATTTCAATTGTTGTACTATTGATATTTGGCTCTGTTGACTAATGAGTTTGCTGACCACTGTCTTATACTATAGGAAACAAAAAAATATTTGTCAATTTTTTTCAATAAGATATTAGGGAGTATTTAAAAAAAAGATAAAAACACAATCATGTATGCTGCATGATTAGGCAAATTACATATTCATCTTTGAGGAGACTGAGCTTTGACTGCTGTGGTCACTAACTTTTTTCCATTCATCATTATTACCAAAAGACTCCCCATTGGATTCTCCAAGTGTTAAACATAATCTTTCCTGCCCCTACTAGCAGAAATTATATCTCCTCATAATTATGAGACTACAATAATCCTACCAGTATAACTTCTTCTTGAACCCAGTTAGTTAAAATCCTCAGGTTCAAACTCATGTTCTCTGATAATGTTGCTCTGTTAAGAATCAAGACCCCAACCATCAGGGTTCAGTTCTAGAGAAACAGGGCAAAATTTTTAAAGGTGGATTCATACAAGTGATAGATAAGAAAGCCAATCTTAATTCCATCATTTGAATCTCAGACCATGTCTTCTAAGTATAGAGAACATAATGCTATATTGGATGTTGCCTTAAGCATATAGGATGGATCCCCAAGTTACAGCCCTAATTGAATGCCAGTCTTAGCCCAGATATTTCCTTATATTTTGATATGTGCTAGAAAGAATTGATCATTTAGACCTCTGTCCATTATAGCACATACTTTACAACTCATTTATTTTCAGGCTGAATTATTTTGAATGTCATATTAGAATATCTGTCATTTTCTAGTCCTTGCATATTGGTGACTGATGAAACATTTGGAGTAGAAGAGTAAGTTCATGTTTGTAGTGAGGCATCAGTTTCAACAAGGACATTTGCTACCCATGCAAGAGTAGACGGGATCCAGTATATTCAACTTTCTACTAAATACCTCATTGTTCTCTTTCAGGGCTCACTTCTGATTAAATATCTAATACAATAGTAGTTAAATTAGTATTGATGAGAGGAAGGACATGCTGTCGACTATCTGTATAGTCTCCATCTTTATAAATATGTCCACTGTATTCATGAGTCCATTTTATAATTAATGGTATAGCTGGGTACAAAGTATGTCCAGCATCTACTGAATATGCCATAAACCCACCATACTGTCAAGTACCCTTCTGCGCTGGATTCTCTCTACTAGGTCATCACATGCCCTATTCTAGAATCACTTTTCTTTTACCATTTAGTTTTGTTCTTCAGTGTTCTGACCAGCCAAACATTTGTACTACCTCATAGCACATGCATATTTTTATAGCAGGCGATATCTAATCTCTGTGAATCAGGCCTGGGTTTTTTTCCCATGAGGCCATAGGTTTAAGTTATGGAAGAGATATCATAGCAGCAAAGACAATGGAGTTCTGAACCATTTGTTTATGTAATTTTCTGGCCCCTCTGGAGTCCCAGAAAAGTGCTTGAGACCATTTCTAATAGCACAATTTTCATCATACAATGTATTGTTGATGCTTCTGCACAAAACTGATGAACCTGATAATATCTATTTTGTGATGAGTAACTCTGGGCACATGGCCACTTATGTCTCATGGCCAGGCTTTCAGGCTCAATTTATGCTCAGTAGTATGACCGAAAGTGGGTTTCAAATAGTGAGTGGTTTTCTCTTGAACAAGTCATTTTCTAGAACTTAGAAGGTCTCTGTTGTGACCCTCCACTTGGGTTTTGTCAAAGACTACACAGAGAATATTTATTAAACATAAATATTTCTTATAAGATTGATTGTCATTTTGCACCACAGTTTAAATCTAACTGCTTAAGCCTCCCTTTATTAATGTTATGGCCAAAATTTTCACGCTTTCAATTCACCTAAAATATGCTTTTCAAAATCCATAGAAGCTCACATACTGCTTTGTCTTTTGATAGTTCAAAGTGCAATAATTTGGGGATTTTTTAATTTAAAATTCCCTCTATGTTTAGAATAAGAGATATTATTGTAGAAAGGATCAAGTGGAAGTCTTTGTAACTGCCCCTTCTGCTAAGCTATTAAATTAAATGTTACATAAATATTTCAAGGAAAAAAACATTTTTCAAAGGGTTATCATTGTGTCTGCATTATAAGGATTCATACAATAAATATTAGTACCATGTCCCAGTTTCTTGCTAAGACATTACATTATTATATCTTAAGTAAAGGATCTTTTTTAAATTTTATTTTATTGTTTAAAGTATTACAAATATTAGTACATATGTTATATACGTTTACCAATCATAACTGAACTTCTGGTATTATTTTAGAAAATATACAAACTAACATACAAGCAAAAAATGTCAAATAGAAACATAAGCAAATATCTATGATGTAATATATGCATTCATTCATATAAAATTTATGTAGTATAAAATGCAAATTTGGATAAAGTTAAAGAAAATATGCCAGAAGAAGTTCAAGATGGTGGTATAGGAATATCCTGAGATCATTTGCTCTTACAGTCACAAGAAATCTACACCTATATATGGAATCATTTCCTCTAAAAAGAAACTGGAAATCTAATAAGCAGAACTCCACAATAAAAGAACAGTACTGAGAAGAATAGGAAAGGCAGAAATCAGGTCCCCCTAGGAAGAGAAGCAAACATCTCAGTTATGGCATTTCATTGTCAGGAGATATTTAAATGTCCAGAACTCTTCTCTGCACAAGGGATTCAAGCTCCACAGAAGACCCTTAGGACCCTAGAACAGGTGAGATGAGTGCCTAAAACATCCTGGCTTTGAAAGTCGAAGTAAAATATGCCCATGGAAACTTTATCACTACAGGGAAAATAAAACTCACTCTTAAAGAGTTTACACACTGACTCACTAGACTTCAATAATAGAAATACCTATATATACATAAAGCAAATATTAACACATATAAACAAATTGACAGTTTAATAATAAAAGTAAAGGATCCCCCTACCTTATTGGCTGGATCATCCAAACTAATCAATAAATGAACATTAAAGCAGATGTACTTAATAGATCTATATAGAACATGCCATAAAAGCAGCAGAATATACATTTTCTCAAGTGTACATGAAAGATTCTCCAAGATAGATAAGCTATTAGGCCACAAAATAAGTCTTAATAAATTTAAGGAGACTAAAATCATACCAAGCATCTTTATGTCCACAGTAGTATAAAACTAAAAATTGATCACACAAAGAAAATTGGAAGAAATACAAACACATGTAAGCTAAACAACATGCTGAGCAGCCAATGGGTCAATGGAAAAATCAAAGAGGAAAATAGAATTACCTTGATACAAATGAAAATGAAAACACAATGTTCCAATATCTATGGGAATGTGGCAAAAGCAGTCCTAAGAAGAATGTTTCTAGCAATACAGTACAGACCTATCATAAAACACGAAAAATATCAAAATAATTTTTATAACACTTCATAGGATTAGGGAAAAACAACGCATACAATGTCCAAAGTTAGAAGAAAGAAAATAAAATTCAGAGTAGAAATAAATAAAATAGAGACTAAAAAAACAAAGGAAATGATCAATTAAACTATACTGGTTATTTCAAAAGTTAACAGAATTGATACACTGTTATCAAGATTAAAAAAGAAAAAATATGCAATCAAATATACAAAATCAGAAGTATAAGAGACAACACCAAAAAAATACAAGGAATCAGTAGAAATTACTATGAACAATTATATGCCAAAAGACTGGGCAACTTAAAAGAAATGTGTAAATTCCTAAAAACATGTAGTCAATCAGAAACAAAACAACAACAACAACAACAAAAACAACACAGAAAATCTAAGAGACTAATTTTTTAGTAATAAAATTAAATCAGTAATTTAAAAACCACCAAATAACAGAAGTCTAAGAATAGACAGCTTTACAAGTGAATTCTGCCAAACATTTAAAGAAGGCCTTTTAACTATACTTTTAGAATTAGTCCAAAAATTGAAAAGGAAGGAATTATTCTAAACTTATTCTAGGAAGCCCTAATACCAAAACCAGACAACACTACAAAAAAATTATAGACATGGATGACATACATGGATGACAAATCCTCAGCAAAATATAAGCAAACCAAATTCAACAATACATTTAAAAGATCATACAACATAATGAAGTAGGATTTATTTCTGGGATGTAAGGATGTTTCAATATTGACAAAACAAAAGTAAAAAAAATATGATTATCTCAATAGATACAGAAAAAGACATTTAACAAAATTCAACATCTGTTTATGATAAAAAATATCAACAAAGTATATATAGAGGAAATATACTTCGACATAATGCAAGATCTATATGACAAATCCACAGCTAACATCAGATTTAACAACAACAAAAAAGCTTAGGAACAAGATAAGGCTGCCCATTCTCGCCACTTTTCAAGAAAGTATTAGAAGTTCTAGCCACATAAACCAGATAAGAAACTTTAAAAAGGCATCCAAATTGGAAAAGAAGAAGTAAAACTGTCACTATTTGCAGATGGCATATTACAATATATAGAAGACCCTAAAGACACCACCAAAATCAAGTGGGTGATGAGGAAAGGTGATGGGTAAGGAAGGATAAAGGGAAGGGGGAGGGGAACATCTGTAATACTGTCAGAATACACATTTAATATGTGGAAATCTTTTGCATTTCTGAACACTAATAAAGAACTAGCTCAAAGAGACATTAAGAAAACATTACCTTTTAAACTACATCAAACAAATAAAATAACTGGAAATAAATATATTAATGCAAGTGAAAGACTTGTATTTTTAAACTATAAGACATTGCTGAAAGAAACTAAAGATTCACAAGTAAATGTACAGATATACCATGCTCATATTTTGGAAGAATTAATATTGTTAAAATATCTATGCTACCCAAAGGAATCTACAGATTCAGTACATTTCCTATTAAAATACCAGTGGTATTTCACACAGAACTAAAACAAATAATAACATTTATATGAAATCACAAATGACCTTGAATAGCCAAAACAATCTTGAAAAAGAGAAAACAGAGGTATTACACTTTCTTGTTTTCATACTATACTACAAAGCTATCCTAACTAAAATATATAGTACTGACATAATAACAGACACATAGATCAATGGAATGAAACAGAGAGCCCAGAAATAAACCCCTTTTATGGTCAAATAATCTATGACAAAAGAGGCAAAAATATATAATAGGTAAAAGGTAGTCTCTTCAATAAATAGTGCTGGAAAAACTGGATAGCTACATGCAAAATAATAAATCTGGAGAGAAACCAAGATGGCAGTATAGGTGAACACCTATACTGCTGCCTCACACAACAATTTTAAAACTACAATTAGAAAACAGAATGGACATCATCCAGAACCACAGAAAAGCTGGCTGAGTGAAATTTCTACAACTAGAAGAAAAGACAGGGGCTTACAGAGACTCAGAAGAGCTGCAAAAAGCTGAGGTACAGAGGTGCGCGCATGGAGAGAACAGGCTGCAGAGAGCGGGCAGCAGAGTGCCTGGCTGTCTTCCTCTGGTGGGAGGGACACACAGAGACTCCCAAATGCACTGAACCCTTAATCCTACTGCACTGAACCCCAGTTCCAGGTGAGACTCATATGGGGGGAGTCTGGACAGTCATGAAAAGGGAGGAGTGAATGGAGATTTGGGGGAGCCATGAAAGGGCAGAGGTCTGGGGGCGTGCACACCACTGAGTGCAGAGAGGACAGGCTGCTGATTTTGCCACTGGCTTTATCTAGTGGGCAGGAGACAGAGCCTCCCAACTGCACTGAACTCTACTTCTTACTACACTGAACCCCTGTTTCAGGCGAGACTCTGGGGACCCAGACTTATATGGGTCCAGAGCTCAAGGGAACTGGAAAGGCAGAGGTCTAGAGGCATGTGTATGTGCACACAGAGAGGGCTGCAGCAATTACCAAGAGACACTTGAGACCCAGGGGCTCTGTAGGGAGGGGCTGACTGGAAGCCAAGGCTGTCTGCTCAGTCCTGAGACTCCACCCCATCCAAGATAAAAGCTCCCAACTGCACTGAAATCGAGGTCAGATTGCACTGAATCCCAGTTTCAGATGAGACCATGGGGACCCAGACTCATACAGGTCCCTGGAGCACACGGAAAGGCAGAGATCTGGAGGCACGAATGCCTGTGCACAGAAAGGGCTGCAGTGATTACCAAGGGACATTGAGATCAGGGGCTGACAGGAAACCAAGGCTGTCTGCTCAGTCCTGAGACTCCACCAAATCCAGGCCTAGCACAGAGGCTTTTGCAGTCTTGCAAATCTTAAGGGAGAGTCCAGCACAGAAGTTCTCCTGGTGTTGACCCAGCTAATCCTGACAATCAATGGGCTTGGAGGTCAATTCTCCCCAGTGATACTAACAACAATCAAGATTTAACTACAACAGTCCACAAATAGGTGCACCAAGAGAGTCCACCTCAGGTAACTGGAGAGGCCATATAGGATACATAGCATGCAAAGCTACTCTATAAACTCAGGGAAGCAGTGAAAATGCAGAGACAAAGAAGCAGATCACAAACAAAAGAAATGGAGGAAAACAAATGACTGCATATAAAGTTCAAAACTATGGTTATAAGGTTTTTCAAGAATTTCCTAGAAAAGATGGATAAATTTAGCGAGACCCAAGAGGAGATGAAAAAGAAACAACTAGAAATTAAACATACATTGACTGAAATAATAAAATGAAACAGAGACCTGACAGCAGACTAGAGGAACACAAGAATCAAGTCAAAGATTTTAAATACAAAGGAGCAGAAAACACTCTACTGGAAAAAAAAAAGAAAGAAGAATCCAAAAATGTGAAGATAGTGTAAGGAGCCTCTGGGACAACTTCAAGCATACCAACATCAGAATTATGGGGGTGCCAGAGAAGAGATAGAGCAAGATACTGAAAACCTATTTGAAGAAATAATGACTTAAACTTCCCCCACCTGGTGAAAGAAATAGACTTACAAATCCAGAAAGTGCACAGAACCCCAAATTAAAGGTATCCAAAGAGGACCACACCAAGACACATCATAATTAAAATACCAAGAGCAAAAGACAAAGAGAGAATATTAAAAGCAGCAGGAGAAAAACAGTTAATTACCTATAAGGGAACCTCCATACGATTGTCAGCTGATTTCTCAACAGAAACTATGCAGGCCAGATGTGAGTGGCAAGAAATATTCAAAGTGATGCATAGCAAGAACCTACAAGCAAGAATACTCTACCCAGCAAAGCTATCATTCAGAATTTAAGGGCAGATAAAGAGCTTCACAGATAAGAAAAAGCTAAAGGAGTTCATCAACACCAAACCAATATTATATGAAATGCTGAAAGGTACTCTTTAAGAAGAGAAAGAAGAAGAAAAAGGTAAAGATAAAATTGTGAACAACAAATACATATCAATCAATTATCTTGGATTGTGAATCTAAAAATGAAGTGAATTAAAAATGAGATCAACAGAATAAACTGGTGAATATAATAGAATCAGGAGCATAGAAAGGGAGTGGACTGACAATTAAAGGGGGGATAAGGGTGAGGGAGGTGCACGGAGAGACTGGACAAAAATCATACACCTATGGATGAGGACAATGGGGGGAAGTAAGGGAAGATGGTGGGGTGGGAGCTGGGTGAGGGGAGTTATGGGGAGAAAAAAGAGAAACAACTATAATAATCTGAACAATAAAGATTTATTAAAAAAAACACAAAGAAATGAAAACAAAATAATAAACTTGGGCCACTTTCTTATACTATATATAAATTAAAGACTTAATTGGAACTGTCTCAGTAGACAATGGCAACAGAAGAAACACAAACAAGTGGGAGTATATCAAACTAAAATTCTTGTTCACGGCAAAGAAAACAATCTGAAAAAACATAAAGGCTCTACTAAATGGAAGAAAAAAATACAAATCATGTATTTATCAAGGGGTCTATTTTCAAATATATAAAGAATGCATGCAACTCAACAGCACTAAAATAAAACAAACAAACAAACAAATAACAAAACAAAACAAAACCTCAAATCCTTCATAAACACAGACTTCAGTTTGATTACTAGAGGGAAAGTAAGGCGAGGGTAGGTAGAAGAGGTAAAGGGGAGAATAAATGGTGATAGAAGGAGACTTGACTTGGAGTGGTGAATTCAATACAATAGGCAGATGATGTGTTATAGTTGTACACCTGAAACCTATATAATTTTCTGAATCAATGCCACCCCAATAAATTGAATAAAACACACACACAAAACAAAACAAAACAAAACAAAAACATCCTTCTTTGTTCCTCTTTTTACTCCTCATAGCTTCCTTCATCCAGCTCCCACCCCCACCGTCTGCCCTCATCTGGGAAATTCAAATCAAAACGGTGATATATGACCTCACACCTGTCAAACTGGCTATTATCATAAAGCCAACAAATAACAAGTGTTGACCATGATGCACAATGGTGGGATTCTAAATTGGTGGAGCCACTTTAGAAAACAGTAAGGAGATGCCTCAAAAAATTAAAATAGAACTCCCATATGCTCCAGCAATTCAACTTCTGTGTATTTTTCCAAAGATTTAAAACACTAATTGGAAAAAATATATACATCCCTATGTTCATTGCAGTGTTATTTACAATAGCTAAGATATGGAAGAAACTGAAATATCTATCGATAGGCAAATATATAAAGAAGATGTGGTACATATATACAATGAAATATCACTCAGCCATAATAAAAGAACAAAATCTTGCAATTAGCAACAACAGCAGTGGTTCTAAACCTTTCTAATGCTGTGACACTTTAATACATTTCCTCATGTTGACCCCTAACCATAAAATTATTTTTTGTTGCTACTTTATAGCTATAATTTTGCTACTGTTTTGAATTGTAATGTAAATATCTGTGTTTTCTGGTGGTCTTAGGCTCTTCTCAACCTGTAGAGCCTAAGAATTAAGGTTGAGAAACGCTAGCAGGGTCACCAAGACCTTCAGAAAACACAAATATCTACATTATGATTCATAACAGTAGCAAAATTACAGTTATGAGATAACAACGAAAATAATGTTATAATTGGGGATCACCACAACATGAGGAACTGTATTAAAGGATTGTGGCATTAGAAGGTTGAGAACCACTAACCTAGAGGGTATTATAATGAGTGAAATAAGTCAGGCAGAGAAAGACAAATATTGTATGATTTCACCTGTAAATCCAAAATGAAAATAAAAAAACAACAACAAATAACTGAACAAACAGATTATAAAAACACTCATAAATACAGAGATCAAGTGTATGGTTGCCAGATGGGAGGATAGGGAGACAGGCAAAAAATGTTAAAAGGATTAAGTATAAATTTCCATTTATACAAACTGTCAAGGGGCTTTAAAGTGAAGCATAGGGAATATAATCGATAATGGTATAATAACTATGTATGGTGCCAGGTAAATTTATCATGGTGATCACTTTGTAGGTATATAAATGACTAACCCCTATGTCATAAACCTGAAATTAATATAATATTACCATCAATTGCAATACAAAATTAATTTTAAAAGAACACAGTTAAAAATTAAGTAAATAGACATTTTTCAAATGCAGACAAAGAGATGTACAAAAGACACATGAAAAGAAGCTTACCATCACTAGTCATCAGGAAAACGGAAATTAAAACCACAATGAAATATCAACTCACACCAATCAGAATGGTTATTTTCAAAAAAACAACTAATGACAAGTATTGGTGAGAATATGGATAAAATAAAAACCTTGGACACAGTTGGTAATGTAAATTGGGGTAGCCATTATGAAAAATAATATGGAGGTTTATTAAAAAAACATTAAAAATAAAGGAACCATATGACTCCAAAAAAAAACCACTTCTGTGTATTTAACCCCTAAAAAACTAAAACACTAATTTGAAAAGATATATATGTACCCCTATGTTCATTGCACTATTGTAGAGCACAACCAAGATACAGAAACACTATAACTTGTTCACTGATAGATGAATATTTACATAAGTGAGATGGATTGATGATAGATAGATAGATGATAGATGATAGATAGATAGATAGATAGATAGATGCAATGAAATGTTACTTGGGAGTCGGTGAAATGGCGGTGGAATAGAGGGACGCGTCTGGAGCTTAGTCGCTGGGCAGAGGGAGAGAGAGCAGCTGAGAGTCACACTGGGAGTGTTTGTTGGCAAGTTAAGAGTCAGTTATCCTCCAGGAGAAGGCGGGGAACTGCCGGACAGGGCTCTCCTGGCCAGGCAGCCCCACTGCCATGGGGTTTTTGTAGGCAGGAGCTGCCAGAGCGAACACGGAGACCACACCATCTTGCAGAGGAAGGTGGATGTCTGTGGCAGTCTGAAGGCTGCAGATGAGGAAACCACCGAACAGTCAGGGACCCAGAGCACCACTCTCCAAATGGCACAGACACGTAGGCGGCAGATTCAGCGATCCACACGGCACACAGAAAGGTCAGATTTCACCTGGGATAAGGTGAGGTCTCCTGCCCCGCAGAACAGAGATGCGCACACTGTGGGAGCCGGGCTGTGGGAAAGCTGCCTCTGGAGAGGTTCACGGAGGTGGGGCAGGTCGTGATCCATAAGTGTGGAGGCAAACTCTCCGAACTGTTAACAGAGGGGAGCCCTTGAAAATGACTCGTTTTTATCTGGGGTAGAGGGACAGCCTGGGAGTTATTACAGTGACCTGTCTGCAAAATCCCCACAAACCGGTTTTGAGAACCACAGAGTAACAGGATCTGAGCACAGCCTAGAGATTAATTCTGAAACACTGCCACCCAGTGGATGATGCACAAATTGACTCTCCCATAACCACAAAAGAATAAAGAGATTAAAACACCAAGAGGGGAACACAGGGAACTGCAATACCTCCCCTACTGGGAAACAGGAGTGCCAAGCAGAATAATAGTGGAAGTGAATGACCATTCTATTTTATTTTCTTTTTCTATTTTTAAATTTATTTTTATTTTTCATTTTTACATATTTTAATTAAAAGACTATTTTTTTTCTTTCTGCCTCAATTGATTTTACCTTTTTAATTATTACATTTTTGTTTTCAACTAGTATTATTACTACTAGTATTTTACCTTTTTTGGAGAAAAACAAGTGTCATTTTGTTTTCTCTTTATTTTACTTCGGGATTAGAGTTCTACATTCTATTTTCATCTTTCCTTTAGCGTAATTTTACTCCAACTCAACTCTACTTTTATGCCAACACTTTCCTCCAAACTTTCCCCATTTTGTTGTCTTGTTTCTCTTTCCCTTTTCCAAATTTAGATTCTCCCTATTCTTTGTCTTTAACTGGTTAAAGTTACACCCCACTTATATATCTAATTTCAAATCCCCTACTACAAGTCCATACAAACCTCTTTCTTCTTGTCTTCACTAGCAAAAAAGTTGTTTTTTCTCTATGTCCTTTTGTTGCTATTTGCCTGAACAGTAATTTTATCGATTTTTTGAACTTTTTTGAGATTGTTTTAGCTTATGCTACTTGTTTTATTTTGCTTTTTGCTTGCTTTGTTTTTTACCTCTTTTCCTTCACCGCCCTTGATCCCAGTTGTTATTTGCAGTTTGTATTAATCTCTAAATACTGGTTACTGGCCTTTATTGGGATTAGTGGCTGTTCTATTGGAGTTTTCTCCTGACATCTATATTTTGTTCCCCTTTTCTCTCTTTGTTTATCTTTCTCTTTTCTTTTTCTGCTTCTTCTTATTTTATTTTATTTTTTGTTCATTTATTTACTTATTTTTTTCTCCCTCTATCAATTAGATTTTGGCACTTCTTTCCTTTCTTTTTACCTAATTTTCCTCTTCTTCTTTCTCTACTCACGCCTAATTTGTCTTTCATTGGTTGTCACCTTTTTGGTGATTATTAACATCATGAATACATTGCTGTTCAGTGCCTTGTGTGCTTACCTGGTCGTGTTGTAGTTTGTGCCTTTGAATCAGCGTAGGAGAGAGAACTACATAACCAGACACGCAGAGACAAAAAACCATGGGCAGAAGAAGAAACAGCCCACATACAACAGATAGGCAGGTATCACCAGAAAAGGAAGTAAACGAAATAGAAGCAGAAATAAGCCTGCCAGAAAAAGAGTTCAGAGAAATGATCATAAGGTAGATTAAAAGAATGGAAGATAAATTTGACAATATGAGTAACAGCCAAAAGGAAATGAAGAAGCAAGAAGAAATGCATAAAGAAATAAAAAATGACATCACTGCTTTAAAGAATTCAATAGAAAGCATCAAACATAGACTAGAAGAAGCAGAGGACAGCATCAGTGAGATAGAAGACACTATAGGAAAAAATACCCAAGTACAGCATCTTCTAGAAAAAAAAAATATTAATAAGCAAGAGGAGAGGCTAAGGGA
Source organism: Lasiurus cinereus (assembly GCA_011751065.1). NCBI lineage: Eukaryota > Metazoa > Chordata > Mammalia > Chiroptera > Vespertilionidae > Lasiurus > Lasiurus cinereus. The sequence goes on from JAAGEH010000032.1 coordinate 28,767,774, forward strand.
ACTTTAGGATAACACATACACACACACACACACAAAAAAAAAAAACAACATCCGCATAATTGAGGTTCCAGAAAGAGGTTCAGTGGAAACTGAACAAGGATTAGAGAACCTGTTTGAAGAAATAATGACAGAAAATTTCCCCAATATAGGAAAGAAAAAACCCATACAAATCCAAGAAGCTCACAGAGTCCCAAGCAAAATGAACCCCAACAAACTGACACCAAGGCACATTATAAATAAATTGGCAAACACCAACGACAAAGTAAGAATCTTAAAAGCAGCCAGAGAGAAAGAGAAAGTTAACTACAAAGGAACACCCATAAGACTAGCTACTGATTTCTCAACAGAAACTCATCAGGCCAGAAGGGAATGGAATGAGATATACAAATCATGTAAAGGAAGGGTCTGAATCCAAGAATACAGCACCCTGCAAGACTCTCAATCAAAACTGAAGGTGAAATCAGAAGCTTCACAGACAAAAAAGCACTAAGGGAATATGTTACCACCAAACCAGCAATGCAAGAAATGTTAAAGGGTCTGCTGTAATAAAAAGAAAGAGGAAGCAAAGAAGGAACTTGGGGGTAAGGACTAAAAATGGCAACAGTTAAGTACTTATCAATAATAACTTTAAATGTAAACGGATTAAATGCTCCAATCAAAAGACATAGAGTAACTGATTGGATAAAAAAACATGATCCATATATCTGCTGTCTGCAAGAAACCCACCTCAGGAAAAGAGATGCACACAGATTGAGGGTGAAGAGATGGATGATGGTATTTCCGGCAAATGGAAAGGAAAAAAGCTGGGGTTGCAATACTTATATTGACAAATTAGACCTCAAAGTGAAGGACATAACAAGAGATAAAGTAGGCCACTTCATAATATTAAAGGGGAAAATCCAACAAGAAGAAATAACTCTGGTAAACATATGCGCACCCAATATAGGAGCACCTAAATACATAAAAAAAACTCTTGGGGGTATTAAGGGAGAGATTGACAACAATACAATCCATAGTAGGAGACTTTAATACCCCCATGTCACCACTGGACAAATCCTCTAAACAAAAAATCAGCAAAGAAACATCAGTCCTAAATGATTCACTAGACCAGATGGAATTAAGTGACATCTTCAGAACATTTCACCCCAAAGCCACAGAATATACATTCTTCTCCAGTGCACATGGGTCATTTTTAAAGATAAATCATATGTGGGGTGATAGGCAAAGTCTATTCAAATAAAAGAATATAGAAATCATATGAAGCATTTTCTCAGACCACAGTGGCATAAAACTGGAAATCCATTATAAGAAAAACAATAGAAAGAAATCAAACCCATGGAGACTAAACAACATGCTATTAAATAACTACTGGGTAATCAGAGAGATCAAGGAAGAAATAAAACACATCGTGGCAACAAAAGACAATGACAACACAACAATACAAAATTTATGGGACACAGTGAAAGCAGTCTTGAGAGGGAAGGTCATAGCTCTACAAGCATACTGCAAAAAAACGGAAACAATGGTATTAAATTACCTACCCCTACAAATCAAAGAGCTAGAACGCGAGCAAGAAGAAAAGCCCAATGTATGCAGAAGGAAGGAAATAGTGAAGGTTAGAGCAGAGAAAAACAACTTGGAGACCAAAGAAACAATTCAAAAGATCAACAAAACAAAGAGCTGGTTCCTTGAAAGGATAAAAGAGATTGATGGACCCCTAGCCAGGCTCACCAAGAAGCAAAGAGAGAACACCCAAATAAACAAAATCAGAAATGAAAGAGCAGAAATAACAACGACCCTGTGGACATACAAAGGATTGTTAAAAAATACTATGAACAACTCTATTCCAACAAATTGGACAACCTGCGAGAAATGGACATTCTCCTAGAAAAATATAACCTTCCAAAACTCAACGAGGAGGAATCTAAACATCTCAATAGTCCAATAACTATGAAAGAAATTGAAGCAGTCATCAAACAGCTTCCAGTAAACAAAAGCCCAGGACCAGATGGCTACACAGGAGAGTTTTACCAAACATTCAAGGAAGAATTAAAACCTATCCTCCTCAGACTATTCAAAAACATTCCAGAAGAAGGAACCCTTCTAAACACCTTCTATGAAGCCAGCATCACCCTAATACCAAAACCAGATAAAGACAACACAATGAAAGAGAATTATAGGCCAATATCTCTCATGAATATAGATGCCAAAATCCTCAACAAAATTCTAGCAAATCAGAACCAGCTGTACATCAGAAAGATCATACACCATGACCAAGGAGGATTTATCCCAGGAATGCAAGGATGGTACAATATCCGCAAATCAATAAACGTGATACATCACATAAACAAATTGAGAGATAAAAATCACATAGTCATGTCAATTGATGCAGAAAAAGCATTTGACAAAATCCAACATCCTTTCTTAATAAAAACTCTGAGCAAAGTGGGAATGGAAAGATCATACTTCAATATCATAAAAACCATATATGATAAACCCACAGCTAACATCATACTCAATGGGAAAAAACTAAAACCATTTCCCCTAAGAACAGGAATAAGACAGGGATGTCCACTCTCACCTCTTCTGTTCGACATAGTACTGGAAGTATTAATCATTGCAATTAGACAAGAAGACAAAATAAAAGGCATCAAATTAGAAACTGAGAATTAAAGCTGTCCCTATTTGCAGATGACATGATATTGTACATAAAAAACTCAAAGGACTCCATTCCAAAACTAATTGACTTAATTAATGAATTCGGCAATGTAGTAGGTTACAAAATTAATTCTAAGAAGTCTGTGGCCTTTCTATACACTAATAGTGAAATTACAGAAAGAGAGACTAAAAAAGCAATCCCATTTACCACAGCACCAAAAAAATTAAGATACCTAGAAATAAACCTAACTAAAGAGTTAAAAGACTATATGCAGAAAACTGCAGGACACTGAAAAAAGAGATAGAGGAAGATATTAACAGATGTAAGAGCATACCATGCTCATGGATTGGGAGAATCAACATCATTAAAATGTCCATACTACCCAAAGCAATCTACAGATTCAACGCACTACCCATTATAATACCAACGACATACTTCACAGACCTAGAAAGAATTTTTCATAGATTCATCTGGAACAAAAAAAGACCACAAATAGCTACAGCAATTCTGAGAAAGAAGAATACAGTAGGTGGGATCTCAATACCAGATTTGAAGCTATATTACAAAGCAACTGTTCTCAAAATAGCCTGGTACTGGCACAAGGACAGACATATAGACCAATGGAATAGAATAGAGAACCCAGATATCCACCCAAACCACTATGCTCAACTAATATTTGATAAAGGAGGCATGAACATTCAATGGAGCCAAGATAGCCTCTTCAATAAATGGTGTTGGGAAAATTGGAGAGATACATGCAAAAAATGAAACTGGACCACCAACTTACACCAAATACAAAAATAAACTCAAAATGGATACAGGACTTAAACATTAAAAGGAAACCATATAAATACTAGAGGAATCCACAGGCAGCACAATCTCAGATATATGCCGAAAGAACTTCTACACTGATACTGCTCCAAAAGCAATTGAAGCTAAAGAAAAAATAAACAGATGGGCTACACTAAAATAAAAAGCTCTTGCACAGCAAAACAAACAATGAACAAAATAACAAGAAAGATCACTGTATGGTAGAACTTATTTGCAAATATTGTCACTGATAAAGGTTTAATCTCCAAAATCTACATCCAACTTATACAAGTTAATAAAAGGAAGATAAACAATCCAATAAAAAAATGGGCAACGGACCTAACTAGAACCTTTTCGAAAGATGACAGAAGGAAGGCCAAGAGACAGATGAAAACATGCTCAAAGTCACTAATCATCCCAGAGATGCAAATCAAAACGACCATATGATACCATCTTACACCTGTCAGAATGGCAATCATCAGCAAATCAACAAAGGACAAGTGTTGGCAAGGATGCAGAGAAAAAGGAACCCTTGTGCACTGTTGGTGGGAATGCAGAATGGTGCAGCCACTGTGGAGAACATTATGGAGTTTCATCAAAGAACTAAAAATGGATCTCCCATTTGACCCTGTAATCCCACTCTTAGGAATTTATCCTAAGAAATCAAACACCAAACAGAAAGGATTTATGCACCCCTATGTTCATAGCAGCACAATTTACAATAGCTACAATTTGGAAACAGCCTAGGTGCCCATCAGCAGATGAGTGGATCAGAAAACTGTGGTACATCTACACAATGGAATTCTATGCTGCTGTTAAAAAGAAGGAATTCTTACCATATGCAGCAACCTGGTTGGAACTGGAGAACCTTATGCTTAGTGAAATAAGCCAGTCAATGAAGGAGAAGTATCTCATGATCTCACTCATTTGTGGATAATAAACAACATTATAAACTGATGAACAAAAGGATAGATACAGAGGCAGTAAAGCATCAAACAGACTGTGAAATTACAGCAGGAAGATTAAAGTTAGGTGAGGTAGATAAGAGATCAATCAAAGGACTTGTATTCATGCATATAAGCATAACCAATGAACATAGACACTGGGGGGTTGGGGTATGCCTGGGAAGGAGGGGTGGCAATGGGGAGATATGTATAAAAAATTAATAAAAAAATATTAAAAAAAGAAATGTTACTTAGACATAAAAAAGAATAAGATCTTGTCATCAACATGGATAAACTTATGCTAATTGTAATAATTCAGGCAGAAAAAGATAAGTACCAGATGATTTCATTTATATGTGGAATCTTAAAAACAAGTATAATTAAAAAATGAACAGACAAAACAAAACAAAAATAGACTCATAGATAATAGAAAATAGATTGATAGATGCCACAGTAAGGGACATGGGGGAATAGGCAACATAGAAGAAGGGGATTAAAAAGTAAAAAATTCTGCTACATGTATCATACATGATGAAAAGGAGGCCCACACCAAGATACATCATTTTTAAGATGGAAAAGATTAAAGGAAAAAGAAAGCCTAATACAAGCAAGAGAGAGACAGTTACTTAAAAAGAAGCTTCTGTACAACTGTCACCTGATTTCTCAATAGAAACTTTGTAGGCCAGAAGAAAATGGCATGAAATGTTCAAAGTGATGAAAAGTTCCTTTAGGAGCTATAACCAAGTTACTATACACAACAAGGATACCATTGAGAACTGAATGACAGATAAAGAGCTTACCCAGAAAGACTGCTCTGCTTCTGTATCTATTTTTGTTCATCTAGGTAATAGAAGAGTCATATGAAAATTAACCATCACTCTGTTACATCCACAAGCCATGTCCACATGCTCCACCCACCAGCCAATCAGAAGCGAGTATTCAAATTAACCCAACCAAGATGGCTGCAGCCATGAGGAGAGCAGGAAGGAGGATTGGGTTTCCCTGGCGATGGAGGAAGCCAAGCTGTTTGCATACCCTGGCTGGCTCAGGCCTCCCATCCAGGCTACAAAGTTTCCCAACAAAATTATCTGCAGCTATGGAGCTGGCGAGAACAGGAGTCTAGGGCTGCCCCAGCAATGGAGGAAGCCAAGCTTCTGAAGCCCTGGCCTGCCTTGTCCTCCCCTTAAGGCTATAAAGATTTAATTATAGAAGATAAATGTCGGAAACCAAACATTGTTCTCACTAAATGGATGTAAATAGGAGACTAGAAGGCTGGTCAACCTTGAAGCTCTGAAAGGTCAAAACCAGCCACTCCCTATCTAATTGAGACAATGAACTTCCCCATCACATAATCATGTCAATCCTGACTGATAAGATAATCTACTTGTTACTGGAATTGCCTGCTTCAGGGCAAAGGGTGTATCCCAAACCTAAATAAAAGGCATGGCAAGACTAAAGGAAGGTGGCAGTCCTTTCCACTAGAAGAAGGCTCCCGCCTGACCCCCCAATATCGCCAAATTAATGTTTTTAGTCTCTCATCTCGTTTGCGTGTGGCCTCCTTCAGAACCCGAGCCCTGACCTGGGAACCCTGAACCACGCAGGACGTGGAAAGAGGTTCCCACAGATAAATAAAATCCAATAGAAATGGAGGCCACCATGGAGCAAGCAGAAGGCTTGGCTCTTCTCTAAGCTACAAAGTTTCAATTGTAGAATATAAATAAATCCCAGATACCAGGGCCTCCACTTAGGTTGAAAGGGGTGGCCAGCCTGAAAACCATCACAGGCCCCTCACCCAGGCTGCCCCAAGCCCCAAGGAATCCCCACCCTGATCTAGGACATCCTTCAGGGCAAACCAGCTGGTCCCCACCCATGGATCAGGCCTCTATCCTATCTAATAAAAGAGTAATATGCAGATTGACCATCACTGCAACACACAAGATGCCTGCCCCCATGTGCTCAAAGATCCTGCCTCTATGTGGACACAAGATAGTCACCACAAATGGCCAGGAGGGGAGGGAGTTTGGAGGAATCAGTCCTGCAAGAGACAGCAGTTAGGAACAATCAAACCTGTAGGGGAGGGCAGTTAGGGGTGAACAGGCTGGCAGGGGAGAGCATTTGGGGCGGGACCAGGCCTACAGGGGAGAACAGTTAGAGGTGACCAGGCCTGAAAGAGATGGCAGTTAGGGGCAAACAGGCTGGCAGGGGAGCAGTTAGGCATCAACCAGGCTGGCAGGGGAGTGATTAGGGGTGATCAGGCTGACAGGCAGAAGCAGTTATGGGCAATCAGGAAGGCATGCAGGTGAGCAGTTGGGAGCCAGAAGTCCTGGATTGTGAGAGGGAGTCCAACTGCCAGTTTAAGCCCAATCCCTGTGGGGTCACAGATTGGAGAGGGTGCAGGTTGGGCTGAGGGACACCCCTCCCCCGTGCATGAATTTTGGGTATAGGGGCAACTTGTTAGTTTATAACTATACTAGAGGCCCTGTCAAACTACAGTGGGAAGGCTGGGGAGGGAGCAGGGGAGGTAAGAGATAAACTGAAGGATTTGCATGCATGCATATAAGCATAACTAATGGACGCTAGACACTGGGAGGGGAATGAAGGCATATGCTGGGGGGTAGGGGAGGCTGGGGAAAGAAGGAAACATATGTACTACTGTTTGTAAAACTTATATATATATATGTATGTATATGTATATATATGTATATATGTGTGTGTATACACACACACACACACAATATATATATATATATATATATATATTTAAGAGCTTCTCAGAGAAAAAAAGCTAAAGGAGTTTATCACCACCAAACCACTATTATAGGAACTATTAGAAGAACTTTGTTAAGAAGATGGAAAAATATTTAAAATACAAATAATAAAAATGATAATAACTACATATCTCTCAGTAATTAGTTTCAATGTAAATGGATCAAATGCTTCAATTAAATGACATAGGTGAATTGAATGGATAAGAAAACAAGATCCATACACTTTCTGCCTACAAGAGACCCATTTCAGATCAAAAGACACACACATACTGAAAATAAGGGGATGGAAAAGTATATTTCATGCATATGGAAATAAAACATAAATCTGAGGTAGCAATACATATGAAACAAAGTAGACTTTGAAACTAAAGCTATCACAAGGGCCAAAGAAGGACCAACCAATTACACTTCTGGGTACTTATCCAAAGCAACCCAAAACATTAATTCAAAAAGACATATGAACCCCTATGTTCACTGCAGCATAAATTACAAGATAGGGAAGACCCTAAGTGTCTATCAATAGACAAATGGTAGAAAAAGATCCATATATGCATAACCCATGGACACAGACAATAATGCAGCAACGGCTTGGGGAAGATGTGGGAGGGTTAGAGGGGTCCAATGGGGGAAAAGGGGAAAATTTATAATACTTTCAACAATAAAGATTAAAACAGAAAATGTTGCCATAAAAAATAATGAAATCTTGCCATTTGTGACAACATGGATGGACCTAGAGGGTATTGTGCTGAATAAAATCAATTGAACAGAGAAATATAAATACCAGATGATTTCACTTATATGTGGAATAAAAAAATAAATAAAAAAAGGAACCCAGAGAACATTTTGATAGCTGTCAGATGGGAGGAAATTTGAGGGGATATGTGCAAAAGATTATTAAAGATGTACCAATTTCTAGTTATAAAATCAGTGACAGGTTCTAAAGAATAGCATAAAGAATAGCCTCTATAATAAAGAGGTAATATGCAAAGTGACTATCACATCCTTACACAAGATGGCCATCCCATGTTGTCACAAGATGGCCTTCAGGGGAGGGTAGTTGTGAGTCATTAGGCCAGCAGAAGAGGACAATTAGGGGCAACCAGGCCTGCAGGGGAGGGCAGTTAGGGGCAACTGGGTCATCAGGGGAGAAAGTTGGGGGTGATTGGGCTGGCAGGGGAAGGCAGTTGGGGGGAATCAGGCTGGTAGGGCAGGATTTAGGTGTCAATCAGGCTGTCAGTGGAGTGGTTTGGGGTGATCAGGCTGGCAGGCAAAAGTGGTTAGGGGCAATCAGGAAGGCAGATAGGTGAGAAGTTGGAAGCCAGCAGTCCTGGATTGTAAGAGAGATGTCCAACTGCTGGTTTAGACCCCATCCAAATCAGCAGTTGAACATCTCCTGATGGATCCCAGATTGGAGAGGGTGCAGAATGGCTGTGGGCCAACCCCTCTTAGTGAATAAATTTCCTGCACTAGGCCTTTAGGGGTCAATAATATTATAATAATTATGTATAATATCAGATTGGGTATTAGATTTATCAGGATGATCCCTTCATAAGTTATACAAATGTCTAATCACTATGTTGCACATCTGAGATTAATATAATATTGTATGTCAACTGTAATAAAATTTTTTAAATTATTAAAATATAAAAACTTCAAGCCTGGCTGGTGTGGCTCACTTGGTTGAAGTGTCATCCACACGGAAAGGAAGCTGGTTCAATTCCAGGTCAGAGCACATATCTAGGTTGCAAGTTTGATCCCCCATGGAGGCACATATAGAGGCAATCTCTGATTCATGGATGTTTATCTCTTTCTACCTCCTCTCTTTCTTAAAAATATAAAATAAAATAAATAAATAATAAAATAATACAATACAATACAATAAATAAAAATAGTTAAAAGTAATTAAAATTTGTTTTTTAATTAAGAAAAAAGGATAAACATCTGTTATAAAATAATAAATCATTAGAATGCAATATACACCATACACAATATAGTCACTAATATTGCAATACGTTTGCTTAGTGATAAATAGCTATTTGACTTATTAGTATGGTGGAGATCATTTCATAAGGTATATAAATTCCAAATAACTATGTTGTACACAAAAAAGTAACATAATACTACATGTCAACTATGCTTCATAAGGGAAATAAAATACAGAATTGAGAGCTAGGAGAAACAAGAGTAATGGTTATGAATGCAGATGGTGGCATCTGACAACAGGCTTGAATCCCAGATCCATTACTCATCAGCTGTGCATAGATAGACTAGTTCTTTAATCTTAACAAGGTTTACATAAATGAGCTGTCTGTGTATCACATTTAGTTCAATGTTAAAAAATATATATAAAAAAATGCCTCAGATCTTTTAATTTATACAAAACATTAATCATGTAGGACAATTTAAAATGCAAAATACATAGGTGTATAAACAACCTAATATGAATTAAATAAAATTTATATTTATAGAGTAATGTCTCAAAAGACAAATGTCAAAATATAAATGATGTTATTTTTAAGTACTTAGATTATCATTTCTGTGAACCATTGGCTTTTCTCAATTCTGGTCATAAAATATTTTTAGGAAAAAGTTAAATATATTAGTATATAAAGTGAAATTTTTTAATTTAATTTAATTTTTTTAATTAATTAATTTATTTTTTCCTCTATTGCCCTCTGCACCCTCCAGTACATGCCCTCATCCATCTCTCCTCCCCTCTTCCATTGCCCTGTAGTTTTACTCAAATATAATGCACTATGCTTCAAGGGGCCAAGCCTAAGTTATTTTTGGTTAAAATATGTCACATGCAAAAAGTGTTCAAAGTACATCTTAAATAATTTTATTTTAAGAGGATGTATTAGCAAACAAATGAACAAACTAGATTGAAGAACTTTTGAAAATACCAAAAAATGCTGTTTAATTTTTCTGATTAAAAAAAAAAATGATTCAACATTTGGTTTCAATACAAACTGATTTATATCCAGTTATCATCCACTAATTTTATTTATACTTACTGACTTCAATATGTTCTTTTAGATATTATTTGATAGAAAAATTACATATCCTAAGGCAGCTTGCATGAAGAAATGTAACTCAATCAGAAGAAAGTGTAAAAGGTGCAGTACTATTTATTTTTAAAAAGCTTTCAATAAAAATTCAATAGAGCATTAAGTTAATCAGTAATTGAATTAAATATTAAAAACTTTAAGATAATGAACTCATTATTTTTGGAAGTGTCTAGCATAAGATATCATTAGATAATCCACCCTACAAAAAAAAAGACAACCAACTCCCAGCATTCCCCTAGTAATAGAGAAGCAATTATTCCCAAGTGTTAATGACGGTTAGACTTCACTGCTTTCAATATGCTTATTGAAGGAATTTACTCTTATGACTATCCTCTCGGTTATATTAGGTATGTGACAGTAATTTGAAAAGATAAAGTGAATATCTTATTAAATTTAACATAGAGCTGTAACTGTTAAATTGACTTTATATAGTGGTCAGATAACAGAATTTTCTTAGAGTGATAGGTAATGGAATACTCATAAAAATGAATGGAAGTGATGTCATGCATGATAAAATGAGTCAGACTGATTATGAAGAGTCAAGGTCATTTGTGCTGTAATATGCCACAAATACAGGTACAATCAATGAGGGCCTTTGGAGATGAGTAAACATTTTGATAAAACAAAAGAAGCTAGCTTTGAGGCTTCAATGGGTTTCCATAAAGTGTGGCAATGGCCGAAACCGGTTTGGCTCAGTGACAGAGCATCAGCCTGTGGACTGAAAGTCCCAGGTTCGATTCCGGTCAAGGGCATGTATCCTGGTTGTCCCCCAGTGGGAGGCGTGCAGGAAGCAGCTGATCGATGTCTCTCTCATTGATGTTTCTAATTCTCTATCCCTCTCCCTTCCTCCGTAAAAAATCAATAAAATAGATTTTAAAAAATAAAAAAAAAAGAAGATGTGGAAATGTTCCCGTCGGTGTGGCTCAGTGGTAGAGGGTCGACATATGAACCAGAAGGGCATGATTTGATTCCCAGTCAGGGCACATGCCTGGGTTGCAGGCTTGATCGTTAATAGGGAGTGTAAGGGAGGCAGCTGATCAATAATTCTCATCATTAGTATTTCTATATCTCTGAAATAAAAACATATTTAAAATAAAAGATATAGCATCCCTGATAATCTTGGTCTGGTGGCTCAGTTGGGTGAAGCATCAACCCATATAGCAAAATATTACTGGTTTAAGTCAGATCAGGGCACATTCCTAGGTTCAATCCCTAGTAAAGGCACACATGGGAGGCAGTAAATTGATGGTATACTCTCACATCAATATTTTTCTCTATCTTTCTGAAAATCAATTAAAAGTATATCCTCAGTTGAGGATTTAAAAAAATAAGAAGTATCCCCAAAACCGGTTTGACTCAGTGTATAGAGCATTGGCCTGGGGACTGAAGGGTCCCAGGTTCGATTCCAGTCAAGAGCATGTACCTTGGTTGTGGGCACATCTCCAGTAGAGGGCGTGCAGAAGGCTGCTGGTTGATGTCCCTCTCTCTCATCGATGTTTCTAACTCTCTGTCCCTCTCCCTTCCTCTCTATGAAAGATCAATAAAATATATATTTTTTTAAAATAAGAAATATCAATGATTTCTAATAAGGTTCCTGGATAATTGAAAATATCTTCTCAGATCATACTGACTACTAAGAGCATTATAAAAATAATACCGAGAAAGTAGGGTCCTGAGGTAAGGAAAATATTTCCATTTATCTGGAAAATGCCTCTCGAGTTTGTATTTGTTAAAAAGTTGTTCACTCCTGCTGAAACTGGTTTGGCTCAGTAGATAGAGCATCAGCCTGCAGACTGAAAGGTCCCAGGTTCAATTCTGGTCAAAGGCATGTGCCTTGGTTGTGGGCATATCTTCAGTAGGGGTGTGCAGGAGGCAGCTGATTGATTTTTCTCTGTCATCGATGTTTCTAGCTCTCTCTCCTTCTCCCTTCCTCTCTGTGGAAAATCAATAAAATATATTTAAAAAAATAAATTAAAAGTTGTTCACTCCTGGAAAATGCTAAAGTTTGTTTACACATGGACTAGGACACTGAGATGATTTCCAGAGTTAAGCAGTTGAGAGCTGGTCAAGAGGTAATGCCATCCTCAAATATGAGTCAGTCATAGCTTCCCTTGCCTTCAGGTCTGTATTTGGCTTCTCCAGGGCCAATAATTTACAAATTAATCATTTATTACATCAAGTGATATGAGATAGTGGAAAAAACAAAAACAAAACAGAATAATCACAGAAAGAGAGAGAGAGAGAGAGAGAGAGAGAGAGAGAGAGAGAGAGAGAGAGAGGCAAAAACAAAGAAAACCAAAAACTTTTTTTTTTTTTTTTTTTTAAAAAGAAAGCTTTTAAATGGTTATTAATAGCTGATAACATAGAGGCAGAAACATGAATCCCTTCTTCCATGGCCATGGAGCAAAGTTCCTTTTTGATACTCCAGTTCTGCTTTCAGGGAGGGGCTTTTTATTCACCATCCTTTGTAACCTTAGATTTTGCAGAATAAATCCTTCTTTGCTATTACTTCACATATAACACAAGACTTGGACATTACACAATACTAGAGACCCAGTGCACAACATTTGTATACTGGGGTGGGGTCCCTCAGCCTGGCCTGTGCCCTCTTGCATCCTGGAATCTCTAGGGGGAGGTCTGACTGCTGGCTTAGGCCTGCTGGCAGTCAGACATCCCCTGAGGAGTCCTTAGCACTGCCATGGAGGTAGGAGAGGCTCCTACTACCACCACTGCACTCTCTAGTGTGAGCCTGGCTTCTTGGGAGCACCCTGACTACCAGAGGGCAGCTCCTGCATTGAGCATCTGGCCCCATAGATCAGTGAGAGTCATAGTGACTGGTCATTCCACAGTTTAGTCCATTTGCATATTAGCTTTTTATTATATAGGATAACCCTCTTTATCATATTGCACATTTCACATTTTGTTTTCATAAGCTTGGGTCCTGAGGTTATAGTAGGTGTGGGAACTATTAAATTTCACATACCAAATTTCTGATATGATTGGCAATTTACTGCTTTTAAACAGTTAGAAGCTTTACAATTTATATTTCAATCAGTTCTTAGTGAATGTAACCTTAGCTCAAGATTTATATGCACGTAGATTTTAAGCCAACATTCTCAGCATTTGTCTTTAACCAGTTAAAGACCTTCTCATCTTCAAAATATCTGTGAAGTGCTATGTGTCACATGGGGAAATTACCCTCACCTCAGAAGAATGGCATGTTTTCTCCTCTGGTTTCTCCCCTCCTCCTTCTGGGTATGAGATGAAAATTGTACTGCTCCTCCGCCTGTTCCCTCCTTCCGAGTTCAAATACAAAAGGCATGATTATAGAATGATCATATCACTCTACCTGAGCTGGCATGCTTACTTCCTACTGGTTATATGAAAGAAAATTAAATGGCTCTTTTGGTTAAATCACTGAATTTTGGAGGATCTATTTTTACAACCAGCTAGCCTCAACTTTAACAAAAAAAGTTGCTATTGCTGTTTTATGATTTTTTAAAATTTTATTTTATTTTATTTTTAATAAATCTTTATTGTTCATTTTATTATAGATGTTCCTCTTTTTTTCTCCCAATAGCTCCCCTCCACCTGATTCCCCCACCCCACCCCATGCCCTTATCCCCACCACTGTCCTCATCCATAGGTGTAAGATTTTTGTCCAGTCTCTTCCTGCACCCCTCACTCCTCCTTTCCCCAAAGAATTGTTAGTCCATTCCCTTTCTATGCCCCTAATTCTACTATATTCACCAGTTTATTCTATTCAACGGATTTTTTTTTATTCACTGGATTTTTAGATTCACTTGTTGATAAGTATGTATTTGTAATCACTCTGTTATTCATAATTTTTTTCTTTAACTTTTTAATCTTCTTCCTCTTCTTAAAGAAAACCCTTCAGCATTTCATATAATCCTGGTTTGGTGGTGATGAACTCCTTTAGCTTTTTCTTGTTTGTGAAGCTCTTTATCTGACTTTCAATTCTGAATGATAGTTTTGCTGGTTAGAGCACGCTTGGTTGTAGGTTCTTGCTATTCATCATGTTGAATATTTCCTGCCACTCCCTTCTGGCCTGCATAGTTTCTGTTGAGAAATCAGCTGACAGTCGTATGGGCACTCCCTTGTAGGTAACTAACTGTTTTTCCTCTTGCTGCTTTCAAGATTCTGTCTTTGTCTTTTGCCCTTGGCATTTTAATTATGATGTGTCTTGGTGTGGTCCTCTTTGGATTCTTTTTGTTCGGTGTTCTGTGCGTTTCCTGGACTTGTAAGTCCATTTTTTTCACCAGGTAGGGAAAGTTTTCAGTCATTATTTCTTCAAATAGGTTTTCAGTATCTGTTCTCTCTCTTCTTGGGCACTCCCATAATTCTGATGTTGGTATGCTTGAAGTTGTCCCAGAGGCTCCTTACACTATCTTCACATTTTTGGACTCTCTCTTTTTCTTTTTCTTTTTTTTTTCTGTTAGGGTGTTTTTTGTTTCCTCATATTTCAGATCTTTGATTTGATTCTTGGGGTCCTCTAGTCTTCTGTTGGATTTCTGTATATTATTCTTTATTTCAGACAGTGCATGCTTAATTTCTGACTGGTCCTTTTCCTTTTTTTTTTTGGCATTTTCATTAAGATCTTTGAAGGTCTCACTACGTTTCTCAGAGTTCTCAGTAAGTTTGTCAGCGGTTTGTAGACGATTATTGAGTATCCTTATAAATGTGGTTTTGAACTCTATGTCCAGTCATTTGCTCGCCTCCATTTCTTTCATTCGTGACATGTTTCTTGGTCTCTGCATTTTGGCTGCTTCCCTGTGTTGATGGAGTGGCTTTGTGTGCTAGTTGTCCTTTATATCCCAGTAGCTCCACCTCCCCAGTCACCTGAGGTGGACACTCTTGGTGCACCCTTTTGTGGGCTGGGTTCACAATCTTGTTGTAATTAAGCCTTGATTGCTATTGGGTACACTGGGAGGAATTGACCTCCAGGACAAATTGACTGTGAGGATTAACTGTGTCTATTAATGGAACAACTGCTATTCTAGAGACACCCCTATGGGGCAGAACTTGCTTCAGTGAGGCTTTGGTGCTCACCGAGTCTGCCTCTTGAGTGTGTCACTTATGTATGTGAGGAGTTGAAATCTGGTGTCGTCTCACAATGACCTCTAGGTACACTGGTTCCTGGATCTCCAAAGAGGTGCAAGTCAGATAGTTTCTGAGGCTACCCAGCAGGAGCTACAGAAAGCTCTGTAGATTTCTCTTTTTTGCTTGGAGTTTGGAAGTTTTGGAGTTGTCTGACCCAGTTGCAATTTGTTAGCTTAAGCTGCAAAAGTCGTCACACAGCTGGGTGGGTTTGTAAATTGGCGGGGCCGGGTCTCAGGAAATCACGAGGCTAGAGCTTGGCAAACAGCAATGGCTGTCAGTCAGCCCTCTCTGCTGCATTCTGTTCAGTGTCCTGTGTCCCTCTCCCCAGCATAGTAAACAATGATTCCAGTGTGCAACTCTGCGAGAGAGCCACCCTCCCTTTCTGACCTGATGGCAGACAGTCCAGTTTCTCTCTGTATGAGTCTAGGTCCCCAGAATCCTGCCAGAAACTGGAGA
The DNA here is from genome assembly GCA_011751065.1 of Lasiurus cinereus. Taxonomy (NCBI): domain Eukaryota; kingdom Metazoa; phylum Chordata; class Mammalia; order Chiroptera; family Vespertilionidae; genus Lasiurus; species Lasiurus cinereus. Next base: position 28,783,600 of record JAAGEH010000032.1, read on the forward strand.
TCAGAGAGTCAGGAACTTGTAACTCCCTCCCAATCGAAAAACAACCAAGCACGCCAGCCCAATTCGCGTGCTTCTCAGTACCTCTGCCTTTTTGAGCCTCTGAACATCCTACATGTCTGGATGCACTTTTTTCTTTCCTTCTAGTTGTAGAACTTCCACTCCACTAGCTTCCCCGTGGTTTGGGGGGATAGTTGTTTTGTCTTTTAGTTGTAGTTTTGGTGTGGCTTCTAGAGATAGCACGTACAGATATATATCTTATGCTGCCATCTTGGCTCCTTTTTTATGATTTTTTAACCAAACCAATTGTTTAATAATCTGTTCACTTAATACAAATAGAGCCTCAAACTGTATTATTAATAATCCAGGGATACAGCTGTCAAGGGCATTATATCAGAAATTCAGAGAAAACAAGTTTGCTATATTTGTTTATAATGTTTATATAAAAAATAATGTATTTATGTTTCAAATGGTCTTTTTATATGTAGCACTCTGAATTTTCAACAAAATTCTTCTGAAAACACTGTAATGAGTTGGGAGTTTCTGAAATTATAGAAAGATTTATATCCATCTACTTCTAATATTCTTCAAAAATTTATTGAAGCTAAAAACCACAAACACAGCATGAAAGAAAACTATGCTCGGATTCTGTGTATGTGAATATTATGTATTAAAATCATATATTGACATTCTAATATTTACAACTAATTTTTGAGGATTTTATATGTGCTATATTCTATAGCAAATAATTATAAGATAACTTAGGAGGAAATGAAACTAAGCTCAAGTTCATACAACTAGAAAAAAAAGGAGAACTTACTAAATTTTTAACATTTATGATATGAAAAAATTTGAGGTCACTCAGTCAAGGTAATGGCAACCACGATACATAGAAGGGTTTTTCATCTTAAAATAATTTCTTAAGATTAGCTACTTCTTCATTCAGATTGCAATTTCATTAATGCCACTGATTTCATTTGAAGCATTTTTTTTTTCTCACCAGATTTAGTGTTGCAACTGGGTATCCAATTTTAGTTGATAAAAATAACTTTCTACTATGACTTTTCTATGTTTAAAAAATTTATTTCTTTCTTATTTCTGATTTTTATGAAAATAATCTTTAGATTTAAATGTTGACTATCAGATACTGTATTGATTAAAGAAGCAGTCAATATTGTCATTTCCGTGTTTCCTGAGTTCTATTTCCTTATAGGGTCCCATAAGTTATGTTATATTCAGCCAAAGAATGTTGTTTAAAAAACCAAGTAATGAGTCCAAGTTTGGTAGTGAACTTGAGATATAAGTATACAGACTTCATTCTGTGTGAAATTAGCATGAAAATTAAACAGCGTTCACTTCTAAAATCCAAGTGTAACCTAGAGCAAGTCAAAGGGTGCTAACCCTCAGGTGTGAGACCTGCTATTTCAAAATTGGTCATAAACCAAGTATAATCATCTAGTTAACAGGAAAATTGAAAATGAAAGCAGATGTCTAGAAAACTGGAAGAAGGGATTATTTACCTATAGATTTAGAATTAAAATTAATAAATTTTACTGTGTTTCAATAAATAATCTGTATCTCATTCGTACCTTTCTTTGTCTCTGAAATTTTCAAGAGACAGAATTTGGGGCATCTGTGAGACACTGAGAAATTAAAAATACATTTGATGGTATAAAAGTAGTGAGTTTCATTCCACCTGTGCTCTATGCTGAGTAAAGGGAAAGGCTGACTCCTTCCTTGGATTTGAAGGAGTCTTAACTATTGAGGGTATGAATTTTCTTTTTTATTAACTTTCTCCAAATATATTCAGATGAATCCCCCTTTCACACTAGGAAAGTATCAAGATATCTTAGCTCCACTCTGAATTTTTTTTCTCCTTGTGTTAATTGGACACTATTATTTCAGTGGTTGTTTGCTTATTTTCATAACAAGACTTGTTTATTTTTATTTTTGAAACTTCATTCTCAATTCAGTTTAAAGTTTCATCTTTCCTTTTGCATGAAGGCACCTTGTAGTGGCTCTCAGAAATAGAAAAGGATCTGGTCTGGTTTTTAGTCACTTCCTCCCTCTCTTCTGGGCTTAAGAGGAGGAAGAGGGGCTAGGCCAACCCATGATCTTCTGACATGTCAATAAAGTCCTCTCTGAAGTCATTTGTTCTTATTAGTATTCAGCACTCTACTGATGTAGTAGTCTTCACATGAAGATGCCCTTGGTCTATGCCAGGTTGTGCATGGCTTTACTTAGCTCAGCAACTGCCCACAGCCCCTCCCCTCTGGTAAGCTCACTGATCTTGAGTGAGAAATCACAGGGGCAACTGAAAGTTTGATTCACCACCATATTGAGCCCCCGACATCTTATCTAGATGTCTGGGGTTAGCAGATTCCAAAGGTTGGCTAGTGTCAACCTGGAGAACAAGATTGCCAATGACACTTTTTGAAACTGCACTTAGGTTTTGCAAGTGATTTTTTGGGGTCATTTGTTTTAAGCCTCTCATTCATGAACCCTGAACTTCCTATGAGGCTGATAACATTCTCAGCCATCTTCTTATGTTAGATTGAGAGTGGAGACAGAAGCAAGATGCTGAATTACTCAACCTATTAATTAACCCTGAGGACAACTGACTGATCTCACATGCTCAGAGAGTTTTCACCTCAGACCTTGGGGTACATAATAATTTTGTTCTGAGCTTTGGGATATGTCATCAATTCTAGTCCAACAGAAAAAAAAAGGCCCATTTAATATTCTAGGATACTACATTAATCACTTTGAAATAGAATGCTGATAGGAAAAACATATATCTATTATCTCATTCTAATGCCACAAAAGCATAATTCTCTTGTTCTCCTAAAGGCATGCAGAACTTTTTTTGATTAGAAGGGAAGACAGACCTTCACACTTTATTTATTTATTTATTTATTTATTTATTTATTTATTTATTTATTTTATAAAGTAACAAATTTATTGTTAAATAACCACATATTATTTATGTATATATTAGCAACATTTCAGGTTCAGCATAAAGCTACTGTGTCACAGAGCATTGCCTACAGCCACTCCTAATCTCCTGAGACCCTTCCCATCTGTTCTTACCATCACCTTTTACATAATTTGCTGAATACTGACTCTATGCTAGGAGCTCTGGTGGGCCCTGGGGCAACTAAGAAAAATAAGAAAGTGTTCTTACCCTCAAGGAGCTTACAGTTGGGTAGATCAAGGGCACTGAAGGTTATCCTCGTGACCTAAAAATGTAATTCAAACAGAGCCTCATTTTTTTCTTAAAGATGTATCCATTCTGAACCTTCCTGGTTCAGTTGGATCCTGTCTGTTCTTTAGAAGCAAAGTCCAAAATGCTAAGTTACTTTATTTTAAACCTAAGCTGTAAGAGTCTGATTCTTCTGGAAACTTAAAAAGTGACAAGTGAGTCTGTACATAAGATTTAGGTTCATGTGTATTGTGTTCAATCTGAAAATAATGGTCAAGATTGTGCAGATCTACCGCAGCCACACAGCTCTAGTCCTCACTGTGGCATCACATTGGTGAGATTACGGGCACATCCTGACCGGCACTAAATTGAACACTTCTCTTAAGTCACACTACTTTTTAACACTAAAGAATTCTCTCACTAGTTTATGAGTATATAACTGAAATGAAAATGAGTCTAAAGAAGGAATAAAACTACCCTGGCCTGGATTATTTTTATCTTGGCTTTCGTGTTTTTCAGCTGTGCGTAATTGAGCCTCCATGGGCCTTAGCCCTCTTCTCAGTCAAGGGGAGGATGTCAGATTACCTCAAAAATCCTTTCTCACACTGAATTTCTATCAGAGGAAGCAATGAAAATGTTGCTAAATAAAACCCATAAAATTATTTTGCACAAAAGAGAATGTTCTTGTAGATTAAAAAAACTGTGATTAGAAGAAAATCGGAATAGAGTTATATTTTATCTTAGGAAAGATAAATAGAAATTATAAATAAGAAATTTTAGTCTTTAAGTTTTTAGAATACAAGAGATAAATTACTTACCAATTTAACTATGCACTAATTTATGCACCCCAATGAGAGAATTATTTAACTTTCATAGGACAAATTTTGCCTAAGTATATAAATCAGGTCATTCAAGAAAAAACTCCATTTTTTTATTAAAAAATTAGATGTTTTTTTTGCCCAGATTTTTCTTGATATATATATAGTCTTTGTAAGATTCCATTCTTCTCATCTTATTGTATTTCCTAAATAATGCTAATGGTAAATTACATGGGAGCCATAAACAGGAGCTGCCTGTAGCACTAAGAAATGTTCCTTGAATGGGAAGAGGTAGTTTCCATATTTCACATTTCCCACAATGTTTTGAACTCAGTTTTTTTTACTTAATAACTGTTTATCAAAATTGTACATGTTAATTGTGCAAAAGTGTTTAGAATCCCAATACATACAAAGACAGTAAAAATTGTCCACAACTCCCAATCCAAAGATAGCCTCTGTTAATGATCTATTTACTTCATACTTGATAACTGATGTCAGTGTGTATTTAATTCAAATAGGACCTCTGCATTGTGAATTCTGTTTGTGTCCATTTTTCTACTAGTATTTTTGTATTTTACAAACCCCTTATTGTATAAAAACTTCTTACATTGTAAGAAAAGTGACTTTTAGTGAGTTTAAAATTTACCTTTCATGACCTTGCTGTGTGGTAAGTGTCTATGTCCTTAATTTTATGTTTTCCACAATGATGACTGCCTTAGATGATCTTGGTGTCTTGTGTGTGTGTGTGTGTGTGTGTGTGTGTGTGTGTTTTAGGTCTATTTCATTTTTATTAATTTTTTATACATATCTCCCCATTGACCCCCCTCCCACCCAGGCATACCCAGACCCCCCAGTGTCTGTGATCATTGGTTATGCTTATATGCATGCATACAAGTCCTTTGATTGATCACTTATCTACCTCACCTAACTTTAATCTATCTGCTGTAATTTCACAGTCTGGTTGATGCTTTATGATTTTTGTCCTCTTGAGAATTATCAGTCTACTCCCTTTCTGTGCTCCTGATTCTATTATATTCAACAGTTTATTCTGTTGAACAAATTTTTAATTCACTTAATTTTTAGATTCACTTGTTGATAGATATGTATTTGTTGTTGATAATTTTTTGTCTTTTACCTTTTTCTTCTTCCTCTTCTAAAAGAGTACCTTTCAGCATTTCATATAATATTGGTTTGGAGTTGATGAACTTCTTTAGCTTTTTCTTCTCTGTGAAGGTCTTTATCTGCCCTTCAATTCTGAATGATAGCTTTGCTGGATAGAGATTTCTTGGTTGTAGGTTCTTGCTGTTCATCACGTTGAATATTCTTGCCACTCCCGTCTGGCCTGCATCGTTTCTGTTGAGAAATCAGCTGACAGTCGTATGGGTGCTCCCTTGTAGGTAATGAACTGTTTTTCTCTTGCTGCTTTTAATATTCTCTCTTTGTCTTTTGCTCTTGGTATTTTAATTATGATGTGTCTTGGTGTGGTCCTATTTGGATTCCTTTTATTTGGGGTTCTGTGTGCTTCCTGGACATGTAAGTCTATTTCTTTTATCAGATGTGGGAAGTTTTCAGTCATTATTTCCTTAAATAGGTTTTCAGTATCTTGCTCTCTCTCATCTTCTGGCACCCCCACAATTCTGATGTTGGTACGCTTGAAGCTGCCCCAGAGGCTCCTTACATTATCTTCACATTTTTGGATTCTTTTCTCTTCTTGCTTTTCCAGTTGAATGTTTTCTGCTTCTTTATATTTCAAATTTTTGACTTGATCCTTGCCTTTCTCTAGTCTGCTGTTAGGACTCTGTATAATAGTTTTTATTTCAGTCAGTGTATGTTTAATTTCTAGTTGCTCTTTTTTCATCTTTAGTTGGATCTTTTGCATCTCTAGTTGGTCCTTTTTCATCTCCTCTTGGGTCTCACTAAATTTATCCATCTTTTCTAGCATATTCTTGAAAAACCTTATAAGCGTGGTTTTGAACTCTATATCCAGTCGTTTTTTCCCCTCCTTTTCTTTTGCTTGTAATCCCTTCCCTTGTCTCGGCATTTTCACTATGCCGGGGAAACTTCTGTGCTGGATTCAGCCGCAGAAGCCTCTGTTGAGCTTGGGATGGGTGGAGTCTCAGGACTTAAGGGACCGCCTTGCCTTCCAGTCGGCCCCGCCCTCCACGGTCTCTGAGTCTCACGTGACTGGGTAATGGCTGGAGCAGTCCTTGTGCGTGTGCCCACAGTGCCTCTAGCTGCTGCCTTTCCGGCTCCCTTGCGCACCAGGACCACAGGAGTCTAGGTGTCCAGGGTTTCCCCCGAAACAGGGGTTTAGTGGACTCAGAAGTGGCACAGTTGGGAGGGTCTGTCTCCTGCCCACTCGCGAAAGCCAGTGGCACAATCAGCAATCTGTCCTCCACGTGGTGCCGCGCGACCAGACCTCCGATCCTTTGCGACTCCCCTAAATTTCCGTGCACTTCTCCCTTTTCGCAGTCCAAACTCCCCCCGTATGAGTTTCGGCGGGATCTGGGGTTTAGTGTCATAGGATAAGAGGTTCAATGCTTTTGAGAGTCTCCATTTCCCTCCCGCCAGAGAAAGCCAGCCAGGTACTCCGGCACCCGCTCTCTCCTCGCGTGCATCTCCGTACCTCAGCTTTTTGTAGCTCCTCTGGGTCTCCGTGAGGCCCTCTTTTTCCCTCTAGTTGTAGAACTTCCACTCAGCCAGCTTTCCTGTGGTTCTGGATGATGTCTGTTCTGTCTTTTAGTTGTAGTTTTGAAATTGTTGTGTGAGGCAGCAGTATAGGTGTTTACCTATGCCGCCATCTTGGATTCTCTCCAGACCTCCACACTTTAAATGTAATGGAGAGAAGAGAAAGGTAGCAGAACAAATCACTGTAATGAGTTCAAAAGGAAAAGACAATTCTTTTGACAGTTCAGAGAGAGATTGCATCCTTAAAATCATGCCATTCAACATCCACACTGGGAGGGACTATACGGACTATATAAGTCAAGTCTGATTTTGCACTGGAGAAAACCAAGATCCAGAGTGGGGAAAGGTTGTGCCAAATTTTCCTTAGCTTTTTTGAAAGACAAAGTTAGAGATCAGATTGCTTGACAACAAATTATTTTCACAGAACTGCTAACATTGTTTTGTAACACGGACAGATAGGATTGTGCACAATTCACTGGAATAACACACCCATAGGTATGGTGAGAAAATATTAATGCATTTATTGCCACCAGTACTGAATACCCTGAATACCATGCAGTTAGGAGAACTCCCTTTAGTGTCTTTGCCAGGATGAAACAAGTGTCATGTCCATCACCTGTTGGGCTTCCCAGGCTTACTGATGGGCCCTCAGAATCGCTTAGAGGTATGTGTTATGTATGTTCCAGATGGAAAGCACTACATGATTTTCATTTCCTGAGTATAGCCATCCCCTCTCAGCACTAGTAGTCAAAGATATTTAAATATTTGCAGTGTGAGAAAATCACAGCCTAATTGAAATACTACCCAGCACAAACAAAACTTCAAAATACATAGATAAAGTAAAAGAGAACTTATAGTCTTTGTAAAATGAAGGCTTATGTTAATTTTTCTTAAATCAGGAATTTGAAATTACCCTATTAAATACTTTAGCATAACTTAGATTTACTTTATTTTCTTATCCTTTACATTGTTCTCATAGGACTAAACCTCATCCAGAATTAGTATCAATGCATATTTAAAAACTTGGAAATATAATTTAGGAACTATATCCCATCATGAAAAAGACCTAACTTTAAGATGGCACCTTTTATATTGGTTGTAGTCTGCTTCAAATAATAAAACTATGTTATAATGAGCTGACATTTCCATCACCCTGAAGAGGTTCTGTAATTAGGCATCTAAAAACAGTGAACAGTTTTATGCAGTTGTCATTATTTTTGTTTTATTCCTAAGGAAGCAGCATTTTGGATTAAGTTGCTATATTTGTAGTAAGTGAAAACATACTGATGAAAATAATGTTCTGAAATATTTGCCACCACCACTAAATAGTAAAAGGACATTTTTTTTCTTTCTTTTATTTTGTTAACTGAAGGTAGTCTGTCATCTTCACTTGGCTACTCAATAAAATTATGCATCTAAAAATGGACATTGTTCAATCTTTTTCAGAGATCACTGGGAGCATTTTGGATGGCTGCATTATTGACAGAGAAAGGGCAAGAGAGTATACACATTTAAAGTGAAATAGAATAAGCAATTAGTCAACTAAGTTCAAGAATATTGTGTGACTTTTACATACAAAACAGTACACTTAAGTTGCACTTATGTTTATATTCTAAATATAAAAAGTTATTGAAACTACACATAGATACTGGTAGCCTTCTAAAAGACTTCCAGTTTGTATTGAGTACCTAAATTTGTACCTCAGTAACAAATCCACTTAAATATGTCTGACCAGATCTTTTCTTTAAGCTTTCAGGTATCTGGTGCTCCCTCCACTGTTCTCTGTGAGAATACCTACTTGAATGCCAAGAGGGAAGTCTTTCAATTCCCTCAAGACCACCATTGCAATGAATGCCAAGGTGGTGTTAACTTTTGCAAAAATGTAGACTAATGATTCTTTTCCCAATTTTGTCACTTGAGGTCCAAAGGAAACACTTTTGTGCAAGGGGTTCTGTATTAGTCAGGATTCTCCAGAGTAAAATAATTAATAGGAGATTGTGTGTTTGTGTGTGTGTGTGTGTGTGTGTGTGTGTGTGTAAACAGATTTATCATAACAAATTGGTTTATGTAATCATAAAATCATAGAAGTTGAGATGTCTCCAAATTTATAATCTAAACCCTAGGAACCAGGAGAGCTGGTGGAATAAATAGTAATCTGATGCTAGAGCCTGCTGTGAGCACACCCACCAAGTGATTATTCTGTGATTTGTTGAGTGAGGCTCAAAGGGAGTAGGTAACTTGGGTTTTTTCCAATCCTCATGGCTTTATCTGGTCCATTTTTCTCAGTATTTTCAACTTGTGAAATAGATGTTTATGGCAAAAATCACATGCAAAAAAAAAAGAAAAGAGAGAGAGAAAATAATCTAACCTATTGTACAAAAATTATTATTTTGTCTACCTGCAGTTCTGCAAGCTTTTGAAGTGGCTGCCCACTTCCCTCCATGCCCTCTGACCTCTTCTCCCAGCAATGAAAGGGGTTGGTCTAGAGTACCAATCATTTTCTATCATTTTGTAATCTTATCATTTATTAAAACAAAAAATTTAGCTGTGAGAAAAAAAAACACACACACAAAAAAACTAATTAAAGTCTGAAGGCAGGAAAAGACTGATGTGCTGATGTGCCAGTTCCAAGACCTTTAATCGACTGGATAAGGCCTACCCATATTAGAGAGGGCAATCTTTATTAGTCACTTACAGATTCAAATATCATCTCATCTACAAAAAATCCTCACAACCATCCAGAGTAATGTTTATACAGAAATCTGGGCATTCTTGGCCTAGTCATAAAATTAATCACAACTTTGTCCTTGAGTTTCTGGCCTTCTGCTTCTTATACCATGTTAGTAACTCTTGGACCTCAATCTTCCACAACTCCATGAAAATAAGACATATCTTTCTCTTTTCTATGCATAGAGAAATCTTTATGCTTTCTATATGAGAAATCTTTATGCTTTCTATATGAGCTAGAAAATTATTTTCTTTCCTTAAGAAGCACCCACTAAAAGGATACAATTCTATTTCTAACTTTGTAGCTATGTGACCACATCCTACAAAGGCACCTGGAGTCAAGAAGTTAGATGTCTCAGTAAAATTTTATCTCTAAAATGGTTTCTCCTGAACAAAAAGAACAATTGTACATAAAATTGTAATAATACCACATCTTTAAATGGAAGTCTTGACCTCTTGGCATTCCATTTCCTGGGACCCAGAATTCAGGTAATAAGACACAAGGGCTTTAATTAAATAGTTCCTTTGAGAAGAAAATACCCTAATGGTAAATCCTAAGAGTGTGAATTTACATCTGAAACAAGAGGAAAGGTAGTTTATTTCCTTTCTATAAAACTGATGCAGAAGCAAAAAATTTATATGAAACCAAAAAAAGACCCAAATAGCCTCGGCACTCTTAGGACAAACAAAGTTGGAGGCATCACACTTCCTGATGTCAAACTATACTACAAGGCCATAATAATCAAACCAGCCTGTAATTTGTATAAGAACAGACATATAGAACAATGGAAAAGTATAGAGAGCACAGAAATAAACCCGCATCTTTATAGTCAATTAATACTTGACAAAAAAGGCAAGAACAATAAAGACAGTCTCTTCAATAAGTGGTATTGGGAAGATTGGACAGATACATGCAAAAAAATAAACTAGACCACCAATTTACATTGCACATAAGAATAAAGTCAAAACAGATAAAAGATTTAAAGGTCTCAAAACCATAAAAATCCTAGAAGAAAACATAGGCGGTAAAATCTGGCACATCTCTTGTAGCAATATTTTTGCCAATATATCTCCTTGGGCAAGAGAAGCAAAGGAAAAATAAACAAATGGCACAACATCTGTGCAGCAAAAGAAATCATCAATAAAAAGAAAATACAATTCATTCAATGGGAGAACATATTTGCCAACAATACAGCTGATAAGAGGTTGATTAATTTCAAAAATTTAAAAATAACTTATATAACTCAATTGTTGTATAACAAAAAAAAAACAATTAAAAAATGTGCAAAGGTCCTAGCAGGTTTGGCTCAGTGGATAGAGCATCAGCCTGTGGACTGAAGGGTCTTGACAAGGGCACATGCCAGGGTTGTGGGCTTGATTTCCAGTAGGGGGTAGAGAGGAGACAGCCGATCAATGATTTTCTCTCATCATTGGTGTTTCTATCTCTCTCTCCCTCTCTCTTCCTCTCTGAAATCAATAAATATATATTTTAAAAATGTGTAAAGGACCTGAATAGAAATGTCTCCAATGAGGACATACAGATGGCCAATATACATATGAAAATTTTCTATGTCATTAATCATCAGAAAGATGCAAACTAAAACCACAGTGAGATATTCACCTCAAGTTTGTCAGAATATCTATCATCAATAAATAAAGAAACAAGTGCTGGTGAGGAGGCAGAGAAATGGGAACACTCATGCACTGTTCATGGGAATGTAAATTGGTGCAGCACTGTGGAAAACAGTATGGAGTTATCTCAAAAAATTAAAAATGAAACTGCCTTATGACCCATTAGTTTTACTTCTTGGAATTTATCTGAAGAAACCTGAAATACTAACTCAAAAAAGAATCTATACACCTTTATGTTCATAGCAGTATTCTATATTTTCATTATATAGGATACTGCTATGAACATAAAGTAATATATAAATTGACTTTCCAACACATAAGATGGCTGCCCTCATGTGGTCAAAGATGGCTGCCTCCATGTGGACACAAAATGGTTGCCACAAGATGGCCAGCAGGAGAGGGCAGTTGGGAGGGACCAGGCCTGCAAGGAAGGGCAGTTGGGGGCAATCAAGCCTACAGGGATGGACAGTTAGGGGTGACCCGGCCAGCAGAAGAGGGCAATTGGGGTGACTGAGCCTGCAGAGAAGGGCAGTTGGGGGGGGCCTGTATACAGGAGAGAGCCGTTTGGGGGGCCCAGGCCTGCAGGGGAGGGCATTTGGGGCAAATAGAATGGCAGAGAGCAGTTAGGCATCAATCAGGTTGGCAGGGGAGTGGTTAGGGGGTGATCAGACTGGCAGGCAGAAGCAGTTAGAGGCGATCAGGAAGGCAGGCAGATGAGCAGTTGGAAGCCAGCAGTCCTGGATTATGACAGGGTGCAGGCTGGAGAGGGTGCAGATTGGGCTGAGGGACACCCCCCACTCCATGCACAAATTTCATGTACTGGGCCTCTAGTTATTTATAATAGTAAAGATCTGAAAACAGCCCAAGGGTCCATCAGTAGATGAGTGAATACAAAAGCTGTAGTACATTTACACAATAGAACTGTACTAAAAACAAATAAATACAGGAAATTTACCTTTTGCAATATTATGGATGGAACTGGAGATTACTATGCTAAGTGAAATAAGCCAGTCAGAGAAAGATTCCATATTAATACCAGAACTGATGAGCAGGAATTTTTCCTGGGGTCTTGTCTCATGGAATCAAAGAATGAAGCCGTGGACCAGAAGGTGTTCAAACAAGGCAGGGTTTATTGAAAATAACACGACTCCTTGATCAGGGTTGGAATTCAGATGGGCTGCCCCAAACAATCTGCTGTTCCCTTTGTATCTGCTAAAGGCCTTCTCTTGGTCTGTTCCACTTTCTGATTGGTTCCTGGTATTTTTGCAACATTTTATTTTGCACTTTCAAGAAAAATATCCTTGTTTCAAAACACCGTGTTTTTCTGCTATCCATCCGGTCTTTCTGGAAAACATTTTGTGCTTTTAGCTAGCTCCACAATTCCTTCTTCTTCTATTCTTTACACCCTTTCTACCTAATTCTGCTTTAACTCCTTTCAATATGATCTCATTTATATGTGGAATCTAATGGGAAAAAAATAAGCTGACAAACAAAATAGAAACAGAGGCATAGACACATGGAACAGATTGACAACTGCCAGAGGGGATGGGTTGGGGGTCTGGATGAAAGAAGGTGAAGGAATTAAGCCAAAAAAACACATAATTATAGACAATAGAGTAGTTATAGCCAGATGGAAAAGGAAATAGAGGTGGGCAAGGGTAAGAGAAATGGGGATAGAAAGAGAATTTGTTTGGGGCCATGAGTGCACAATGAAGTTTTGTTGAGTTGTATATTTGAAATCTGTTCTATTTTGTGACCAGTGTCACTCAAATAGAATCAATTTATATTTAAAAAACTATGAAGAAGATTTTAAGACATTATCCTAATATCTTTAGGTTATGATTTCAATGTACATAACATTTTTAAAGAATTTTAAAATCTATTTTTTAGAGAGAGATGGAGAGAAAGAGAGAAAGACATGGATGTGAGAGGGAAACATCTGTGGGCTGCCTTCTGCATGCCCATAGATAAAATAAAGAACATTAAGTAAATCCTTCTCAGGATTGAGACTGCAGTCCTTGTACATGACATTTTAATTTTGAAATCCATGGTGTCCTGAAATGCATACATAACTTTTAAAAAGAGAATGCTGCCGAAACCGGTTGGCTCAGTGGATAGAGCGTCAGCCTGTAGACTGAAAGGTCCCTGGTTCGATTCCGGTCAAGGGCATGTATCCTGGTTGCGGGCACATCCCCAGTAGGGGGCATGCAGGAGGCGGCTGATCGATGTCTCTCTCTCATCGATGTTTCTAACTCTCTATCCTTCTCCCTTCCTCTCTGTAAAAAATCAATAAAATATATTTTAAAAAAAAGAGAATGCCGAAATTAAGAAAATGAAACGTAACAGGATTTGCTTTCCTATGCAATATCTCTTATCTTTGCTAATTAACTCCAGAAGCCAAGCTTGAATCTAATCTTTATTTTTAAGCAGCTTATTCCTTAGATAACATTTTTTATCATTAATCCTCACCCAAGGATATTTTTCCCACTGACTGAGAGACATCCATTGAGAAAGGCAAAGTTTTCTATTTTAATTCTTTTTTTCTGAAATCTAATAACATGCAAGGAATATAATATTTTATTTAGAAGAAATCATGATTATTTTTCTGAATACTTGGATATCCATGGTTGCCTCCTGCACGTGCCCCAGTGAGGAACATGGATCTAACCTGGAACTCTACCTTTGATCAGAAATTGAACATGCAAGACTTTGGTGCCAGGCCAGCACTCTAACCACTGCTCTATATCTTCAATTGTAAATTAAAGTATGCTTTCCTAGATGGTTTTTCTTGTATAATTTTCTTTACATGATCACAGATATTCATCAAACTATTCCACTGCTGATTAAGCCATAATATCTTTATTCATAATGTTATTCAAAAATTGTTCTAATTCTTTAAACTTTGGAAAAATGTACACAAGGCTCTAAAATCATTTATTTTATAGTCTTTACTAGAAGTCTGATGCATGAAATTCAAGGCTGCCAAGCACCGACTTCCCGCTGGCACCTGGGACCCAGGCTTCTCTCTGAACCTGGCTTTGTCCAGAAGGACATCTGGAATGAGGTCCAGAATGATGTCCAGAATGACATCTGTTCTAATTAGCATATTACCCTTTTATTATTATAGATTTTATAATTTAGGAAACTGTACCATAGGGAGGCTGAGACATGCCTGAGCCACTCAGAGATTGAGAACTGTGGCTGACCCTCAAAGTTTTTCTATGAAATATCACATCTGAGTATCCAAATCTTATAAAATTTGCTAAGGTAAGAGTATGATAAAGATAAAATTGCAAAAGATGAAATCACCCCTTTCATTGAATTTTCAAAATATATAAAAAAGACTAAACCTTAGCTCACTTTAAATGCAGAAACAACTTAGATTCAAGTATTTATTAAATATTATGGAAATATTTTTAAAAATAATAATTCCATCAATGTAGTATATATAACTGGAGAGTAAATTCTGAAAATTCCTGAAAATGTGTTGATATAAACTCATTCTTATTCATAAAATAACAAAAAGAAGTGAAATGGGTTATTCAATGGCAAATATTTAAATTTTTATTAGAAATGTTCACCCCTCAATTACATATCATTTTCATTTAATGCAATCCTAACATATAAAAACCTAGGGCCAATAACATTCATAATGACCGAGGCTCCACTGGATGCCAGGCTGCATGCACAGCATGCTGAGTGGGTTGAACTGCTGACGTCTTAGAGAGAAAGAGGCGGGAACTTGCAGTATGACATGCAGCATCCCTCCCTAACCAATCACCATCACTCCAAGCCAGCGAGGGCTGTCTCCAGGCCACAACCCCAGTTCCTTCACCCCCACCCCAGGCCGGAGAGCTTGGTGCTAGTCAGGGGTGCCTGAGAGTCTGGGAACACATGGAGGGCGGCCTGTGTTTACACCACAGTTCCTCACTTCTACCCTGTCCCCTCGGTGGCCTGGCTCTTGTCTACATGCATGCCCGGCAGGCCTGACTGCACCAGGGAGTGAGCCATGGCAATTAGGACAGCCACTTCCTTGGACAGGATATCATAGCTGGGCTGCAGCAATTCCCAAGGGTGACGAGGCCACAGGGCAAAGTGCAGACCTCAGGTGGTGGGGTGGCTAGCCAAGCTGAGTCTGGTTTCGGTGGGGCCAGAGTGAGCCCCAGGCCACCCCTGCTCCCACAGGTCCTAGGCTGGACGGGGCTCAGCAATGAGTGGTGTCTCCATGCACAGCACCCAGAGTCAGCTACAAGATGCTCCAACCCAGTCCCACACTTCAGGGAGGGGGAAGAGACTTGTGGCCACCTGCATCCTAGGCCACTATCTGCTGGGCTGGCAGGGTCCAGAGCTTTGCGGGCAAGATGCTCCTACCCCAGGTGGTGGAACGGGGAGGAGGGCGCTGGGTGCAGGGAGAGGACCTCAGCCGGGGTCCTCCTGGCACAGGGAAGAGACCCGGCGTGGGCCCGGTGGGGAGCTTAGGAAGTCCAGCTGAACAGGTGCTGGTTCATACCACCTCTTACTTTGCCATCTTCCTCCAGCACTCCAAACTAGCCTCCCTGCCCTAACTGCCCAGGGGAACAGGCTCTAGACAACCACCCCGAGCCTCAGACTGTGGACCCAGAGACCTCTAGGAAAAGTGCCCGGTGGGTCCCAATACGAGCAGGTGTAGAATGACCATTGCAGAGTTGCTTCGGTGTCTCCGTGAAGTTTGCATCCGACCCAAGGAAAAAACTGAGAGGGGAGAGACCAGGAGCTGTGAATTTTAACCCTACTCCTTATTTCTGTATTTTATGTTTTTGTTCTTTGTGCCTAGTCTGTTTTTGATCATTACTTCCCAATATTGAGTTTTCCATTTTGATTCATTTTTTTCTGATATCTAATAGCATGCAAGGAATTGAATATTTTATTTAGAAGAAATCATGGTTACTTTTCTAAATACTTGGATATCTGAAAATACCTTTATATTTGTTTCCACAAAAACTACAGAGGAACTTCCACACATTCTTAAGCTTTTTAAATATTAGAGGTTACTCAGCATCTTCTGGCTTCTGGCTTTTAATGTCATTGGGTACTCTTCAATCAGTTGGACTGATCTTCCTATGTAAGATTTGTTTGGTATTTTTGTATGGTCATTTTTCTGTATGTGCATGAAGAATTATTGAATTATTTCTTTGTGTTTGAAAGTTAAATATGTGTATAAATATGAACTTCTTTTCATAAAATTTACTTATATATGTGTCCAAACACACACACTTCTTTTTATAAAATTGTGTGCTAGTTTCAAGATAAGGAAAGCTTTGTCATATGTCTTAAATTGTTTCACCTGTTTGATTCTCTTTTTCAGAAACATCAAATATTCTCTTTTAAAAAACATGATTTGTTCTCATATATTATCTTTTTATATATATAAATTCTACCTTTTAAGCTTTTTTATTCATTTTCAGGAAGTGTTTACCAAATCTGTCACTTGTTTACCTATTTCATTTTTTGTGATATCAAATATTATATTTATTTTATTATAATTTAGATTATATTAATCTTCACATTTCATATACTGTACTCATGATGTTTTGTTGTTGTTTTTTTAATACCGTTCTGGTCTCTGACATCTTAATCAGAACTTGAGGTTACAACTTTTCATTATCATTGTTTCTTAGACCTCCCTGGTTTCACTGGTAACAGTACAAAAGGGAAAATAAAAGAAGGAAAGTTTGTTCTTCCAAAAATTTGGAAGTTGTCCAAAAAGAGTAAATTTTTCTCTAAAAAGAGCTATAATGTAAAGGCCTTAAAAGGGGGTTAAGCAGTTGGGTATAAGGAGAAATGAGGACACACTGGGAGAAAAAAAAGTGGTAGATGAAAAGTTCTAGCTTCTTGTTTAGTGTAACAAGTCCATAGTAGTCAGTTTCCATTTATAGAAAAAAAAAAAAGAAGTATATGTGACAAGCCTTCTTTAATGTTCAAAATCACCCAACTCCATTCCCTCACCACAACAAGCTGACATTTCAGATTATTGAACTTTAGTGTTTCCAATTTAGAAGACTTACATTTTTGCTTAGGATTTTTTTCCAACTCCTTTCTTAATTTTGCAGTTTTCTTTCCCAGAGAGGAAATTTATATAAATACTGTTAGAAAATTAGGAAAAATAAGTTCTAAATATGTTTTATCATATTACCATCTTATTTAGAATTTGCTTCTTTTATGACAATGATGAACTATTTTAGTGGTGGGGGGGGTGATCACACAAAAACTGTGCTAGCATTGTAAGTTTAGGTGTGTCAAAATACTATAATGCAATTACATGAAAGCAGCAAAGTTTATTTTAATCTTTCTTTCTATTTATTATGATCACTTTGTGAATACGATAGCAATCAGCTTTTGTGATGATGGGCTGCTCAGAAAATGACTCATTTGTAAATACTGCAAGCAATTGTTAGAACACTGGCAAAGTCACATCAGCCCTTCTTGCCAGTCAAATCTATAAATATCTCTGGCATTCTGGAGAAAGTCTCCTGAACATATCATCATGGAGTGTTGACAGAAAACCCAGATTGCTACCCAAACTGTATGAAATACAAATGAATGATTTCCTATCTGGTTATGTTGGAAAGAAAAGAGTTTGTTGCGTGATGCATTTCAATGAATCAAAGGCTGAAAACATAAAACAATTTGAACTAGTTTAGTGCCAAATCAGATTGTAGCAACACAAAATAGAGTGAGACTAGCATGTTTAATTACAAATTAATGTCATGAATTTCAGGCTAAAAACAACAAACATGTTACTCAGGAATTCTTAGATTCCATTGTTGATATGGGGGTACCTTTGGATTTTATAGGACATATGAATTTATATTCTCAGTATTTACTACTATCACTGATTATTTTTAATTTAATTTCTATTAAATATGTATTTGGCTGAAATTAGTGCTATTCAATTTGGAAAGATTTACTACAAATAAATCCAATATGTAATCTGTTTATATAAAAAAATTCAATAGTGTATCTTTGAAGGTTTTCCACTATTTTTGGCTTTGTGAAGACATTACTCATTCAGAATTCAGCAGTTATGCTTTAATAACTGTATTAGTCAGCAGTCTTTAGAAAAACCAAACCAATAGTATAGAGACTCATTCTGAGGGATTGGCTCGGATCCTGGAGACTGAGAAGTCCATGGTCTTTCAGAGGCCCAGGGAAGCTGGTGCTACAATTCCAGTCTAAACCTAGACCTGAGATGGAAGGAGCCACTGGTACAAGATAAGGTCTAAAGTCCTGAGAATCATGAGCATCATTGTACAAGAGCAGAAAATAAATGTCCCAGCTCAATCAGAGAAAACTAATTAATATTTCCTCTGCATTTTTGTTATTTACCTATCAATGGATTGAAAGATATCCAGCCATATTTGTGAATGTGATCGTTATAGTTCACCATTTCTATAGGTTGTCTTTTTCTTCAGTTGATACTATCCTTTGTTGTGTAAAACAACTTTTTAGTTTGACATAATCTTATTTCTTTATTTTTTTGTTTGTTTTCCTTAGCCAGAGGAGACAAATCAGAAATAATATTGCTAGGAGAAATTTCCAAGATTTTACTACCTATGTTTTTTCTAGGATTTTTATGATATTGAGTATAATACTAAGTCTGTAATCCATTTTGAGTTTATTCTTATAGATGATGTAAGAAAGTGGTCATTTTAATTTTTTGCACTTATCTGTCCAATTTTTTTAACCCATTTATTGAATAACTATCTTTACCCTATTGTATGTTTTGCTTCCTTTGTCAAATCTTAATTGACTATAAAAGCCTCTCTATTCTGTGCCATTGATCTATATGTCTGTTTTTATTAAAATATCGATCTGTTTTGGTTATGATGGTTTGGTAGTATAGTTTATCAGGTAGAGTGATTCCTCCAACTTTGTTCTCCTTTCCCGAGATCACAATTACTGTTCATGGACTTTTGTAATTCCATATAAATTTTTAGAATACTTGTTCTGGTTTTGTGAAATAAGCTATTGATATTTTTTTAAATATATTTTATTGATTTTTTACAGAGAGGAAGAGAGAGGGACAGAAAGTCAGAAACATCGATGAGAGAGAGACATCGATCAGCCGCCTCCTGGACTCCCCCCACGGGGGATGTGCCCGCAACCAAGTACATGCCCTTGACCGGAATCGAACTGGCACCTTTCAGTCTGTAGACCGACGCTCTTTCCACTGAGCCAAACCGGCTTTGGCAGCTATTGATATCTTGATAGGAATTTTATTGACTATAAATAGTTTTGTGTAATATGGGAATTTTAATTCTTCCTATCCATAAACTCTGCATATGCTTCCATTTATTTTTATCTTCTTCCATTTCTTTCTTCTGTGTCATGAAATTTCCCAAGTATAGATCTTTTACCTCCTTGGTTAAATTTATTCCTAGGTATTATATTCTTTTTTGGAGGAATTGTGAATGGCATTGTCTTTTTAGTTTCCCTTTTTGATAGTTAATTATTTTGTATCCTACCACTTTGCTGAATTTATCAATTCCAGCAGTTTTGGGGTGGAATCTTTAGTTTTTTATGAACAGTATCATGTCATCTACAAATAACAACAGGTTTATTGCTTCCTTTCCATTTTGGATAACTTTTATTTCTTTTTTTTGTCTTATTACTGTGGCTAGAACTTCCATTACTATGTTGAATAAGACTGGTGAAAGCAGACATTCCTATCTTGTTCTGATCTTAAAGAAAATACTTTTAGGGTTTTTTTCCCCATTGACTGATATTGTCCGTGGGTTTGTCATATATAGCCTTTATTACATTGAGAAATGTGACATCTATTCCCCCTTTGCTCAGTGTTTTTATCATAAATGGATGATGGATTTTATCAAATGCTTTTTCTGCATATATTAATATGATCATGTGGTCTTCATCCTTTATTTATATTATGTGGTGTATCATGTTTATTGATTTGCATATTTTGTACTAACCATGGATCCCGGAAAGAAATCCTACTTGATCAAGGTGTACAGTCTTTTCCATGTGCCGCTTGCTTTGGTTTTGTTGAGGATTTTAGCATCTATGTCCACATACATATTGTCTTATAATTTCATTATATTTGCCAATACATCTGATAAGTGGTTAATATCCAAAATTTATAAAGGACTTGTAAAATACAACAGAAAAACAAACAAACAAACAAAAACAAATAAACAAACAAAAAATCCAATTTGAAAAAATGGGCAAAGAACTTGAATAGACACTTCTCCAAAAGGGACATCAGATGACCAATAAAAACATGAAAAGTTGCTGAATGTCACTAATCAACAGAGAGATGCAAATTAAAACCACAATGAGATAATGAACTCACACCTGTCAGAATGACTATCATCAATAAATCAACAAACAACAAGAGCTATTTGAAAGGATGAATCAAGATACAGGGCTCTTCTTTAGTAGGGGCTAGTAAAAGACAGCTCATTCTTTTAGCCTAAGCCTTGTACAAGCATGCTCCCCTTAATTGGTTATTTTACAGAAATTCCTAAAGACCATAACCCTGTATAGCCCCCTGAGAAAGGACATCTGGCACCAGCAGAACAAAGGGCAAGGTCATAAAAGTACAACTGGGGCATGGTCCTGATACCTAGGTCAAGCGGAAGCCCTGTCTGCAGCTCTCCTTTAATGCATAAAAAGCCTGCTCCCTCGCCCATTCACCACTGACTCTTTCCCCAAATAAGTCCATCTGCACCCAGGTGTCTGGAATAAATATTATTTTTTATTACACTGAGCCCTGAGTCTGTTCTGTGTGACCCCGGCCCAACCTGAACCTTTCAGTAGTGATGATGTGGAGAAAACAGAACCCTTGTGCGCTGTTGGTGGGAATGCAGATTAGTGCAGCCACTGTAGCACATAGGATGGAATTATCTCAAAAAAGAAGAATGTGCCCTGCCTGGTTTGACTCAGTGGATGAAGCATCAGCCTGTGGACTGAAGGGTCCCAGTTTGATTCGGGTTGAGGCTACATGCCCTGATTGCTGTTTGATCCCCAGTGAGCAGTATGGGAGAGGCAGCCGATGGGTGATTCTCTCTCAACATTGATGTTTCTGTCTTTCTCCCTCTCCTTTCATCTCTGAAATCAATAAAAATATATTTAAAAAAATTAAAATTGGAACTGCCTTTATGACTTGGCAATTTCACTTCTGGGAATTTATCCAAAGAAATCTGAAATATCAATTCAAAAGAATATATGCACCCTTATGTTCACTGCAGTGTTGTTTATAATAGCCAAGATTTGGAAGCAGCTCAAGTGTTCATCAGTAGATGAGTACTTAAAAATGCTATGATATACTGACACAGTGGAATACTACTTTGCTGTAAGAAGAAAAAAAAGAGAATCCAAGATGGCGGCATAGGTAAACATCTACACTGCTGCCTCGCAAAACAATTTCAAAACTACAACTAAAAGACAGAACGGACATCATCCAGAACCACAGGAAAGCTGGCTGAGTGGAAGTTCTACAGCTAGAAGGAAAGAGAGGGGCTCATAGAAACCCAGAGGAGCTGCAAAAAAGCTGAGGTACAGAGACGCATGCACGCTGAGAGAGCTGGTGCCAGAGGACCTGGCTGGCTTTCTCTGGCGGGAGGGAAACGGAGACTCTCAACGGCATTGAACCCCTTATCTTAAGACACTAAACCCCAGATCCAGCCGAAACTCATACGGGGGAGTTTGGACTGTGAAAAGGGAGAGGTGCACGGAAATTTAGGGGAGTCTCAGAAGATCAGGTCCAGTCTCGCACGCGCATGGTGCTGCGCGCAGGACAGATTGCTGATTGTGCCGCTGGCTTTTGCGAGTGGGCGGGAGACAGACCCTCCCAACTGCGCCACTTCTGACTCCACTAAGCCCCTGTTTCGGGCGAAACCCTGGGGACCTAGACTCGTGTGGTCCTGGCGCGCAGGGGCGATGGAAAGGCAGCGGTTAGAGACACTGCGGGTGCGTGCGCGCACAGGGACCGCTCCAGCCATTACCCAGTCACGTGAGACTCGGGGGCCGGGAAGGGCGGGGCCGACTCCACCCCTCCCAAGCTCAACTGAGGCTTCTGCGGCTTTGCCTCTGGCATCATAAAGCTGAATCCAACACAGAAGTTTCCCCGGCATGGTGAGGATGCCGAGACAGGGGAAGGGATCACAAACAAAAGAAATGGAGGGGAAAAAAAAGACTGGATATAGAGTTCAAAACCACACTTATGGGGTTTTTCAAGAATATGCTAGAAAAGATGGATAAATTTAGCAAGACCCAAGAGGAGATGAAAAAGGACATACTAGAGATGCAGGGGAGCCAAATAGGGATGGAAAAGGTCCAACTGGAGATGATAGAGGACCAAATAGAAATTAGACATACACTGACTGAAATAAGGAATATTGTACAGAGTCCTG